>JBAFSY010000009.1:2313392-2331830 GCA_036919915.1 Melanotaenia monticola | reverse complement strand
GTATTACAATTGTTGTATTTAAATTATTGTAATTATGAAATGTTTTGTTTTGAATTTGATGCATTAACATGGGAAAAGGGGAAAAAAAGAGAGAATAAATAAAAAAAGAAAGAAAGAAAAAAAAAGAAAGAACGCGGTGACATCTGAAGTAATATTTCCAGTTTCTCTGTCCTACCACCAGATTCTATGTAGAAGCAGGTCGGAGATGCTCTGATATCAAAGAACATTTCTAAATGGAAAATTCAACCCTGCATGGAAATGTTCTCACACACTAAACACACACAAATCTGTAAGAGCAGTTATTAAATGAGGACACAGGAACATTAAGTTCTCCATGTTCCCTCAACTTCTTCCTCCTGCTCTCCAGAAGCTTCTCTCAACCACAATTCAGTTATTGCTGAAGTTGCAGCATGTTACAATTATACATGATTTCTTGAAATGTACAATGAATTGGATTTAGCTGCTGTTGTTCAGGTTGTGTACACTTGTACAGGTGGTGTATTTGCTGTCTCCTAACATGCAGTTTCCACCGGTTTTGCTTCTCTCAGCATCGTCATGCAGAGAAAGAGGGATTTTTCTCTCTTTCCTTCTGGTGTCAGTGTGTCGGATCAAATCTGACAAATATCACTGACAACATGGAAACATGGTTTTTATTTAACTATAACAGGAGTTATTGCCACTGAAAGACAATTTAGAATTAATAAGAGTTTACAAGTCTTTTTCCTACGAACTGGAGGAGGAAAAACTTTTTAAAGAACAAAACCTGAGCCTGAACATTTTGAAGGTGTTCCTCGGTGGACGCTATAACTGATCTGATTTCAGCACAATATTATTATTGCACAGAACACATTACATCTTTTTCCACATCCTGTTGAATCCACGACTATTTCTATATTAAAGATGTTTTTTCTAATTTTCTTACAAGCACAAATTTTAAAATGTGCCAGAAATGATTGATTTAAAAAAAGCCATTTTAACCTCTGACCTGTACTTTGCCAGATCTGTGGTTATGCTACAGCAAAATAAAAAGATGGTAACAGTAACAGAATATGGTCCTCACACATGTAATGCTTTTAATTTCCAAAATAAAGTTTTCCAAGTTGTCACTGACAGGGTGAATATACTACTGTACCCTGTGATGGAGCACCCATGTTAATTATCTGTGCTGCAGACGGCTCAAAGGCTTCATTTCCTACACAGACTCAGGCTGTTTGGGGTCCGACCCGAGATCATGTTCATTTCCTAAAAGGCTGTTCTCGGAAACATCATCAGATACAGTATGGCTGCATGGTTTGGCACATTAACAGTTACACTCACAAATACAGGGGGGAAATAGCAATGTAAGTAATTGGGTCAATTAACCATTAACCAGTAGCCGTTCTGTACTACAGTCAAGCCAGCAACGGATGCAAGCTGACGTCAGATGGAGGAACATCCATCACTGATCAATACATCCAATCAGACTGCTATCAAGTCTAAATAAGGCTGAAATTGTGACGTGTCTGACAATTGAGTTAAACCGTCCGACATTTACAGAATTCTACATTTACACCACGAGTCTAGCAGCAGTGAAGCACGTCTACATGTTGTTCCACATCAACACTGAAAACATCATTGGCTGTTTTCCCACAACTTCTGATGAGCGTTTAAGTTATAATGATCAGCTAATTATTTACTAAATCTAGGCCTTAAAAAAGATAAAACATTCTCGTTTGTGCCACACTTTTCCTGGTCCGCGCCCCTGCCTGGCCCCCTCATCAGAGCTTTTCTAGATCCGCCCCTGCATATAAATCCTTTGTATTACCACCTGGTTAGAGAAGGTCCTGCTCTGATTTGTATTTCAGAACCTGTTTATAATTTACCTTCGCCACATTCATGGCTCCTAAGAGTTAAACCTGCCAATCCAACATCTGCACAGCACCACTGATTTAGAGAAGACGTTCTCTTCTTTAATCCTGACACTCGTTAGACGTCTGAACCTGATCCATCTGGCTGGATTATGACCAGCAGATTTTACAGCTGTCACCAGCAAACCTCAGCTAATAAAGAAAATAATAGAAAATAAATGCAAGCTAAAGGCTATGTAGTTAAAACGGACTACAGCTAAGAAAAACGAAAAGAAAAAGAAATGTGGGTGTTGGACCCTCTCTCCATGAAAAGCGTGGGTGTCGAAACACCCACATTCCCCACAGGTGCGATGCCCATATACGACAGTATGTCCGAGGTGACTGTAGCCCCAGGGAACAGTGAAGACATCCTCTTCTTTAATCTTGACACTCCATAGCCAGAGTGATGGCTATGGTTGAGAGCGACAGGTCTCAGCAGTCAGCCATTTTGTTTTTTTTTTCTCACCCATCACCACTGCCCACACGCTGTAATTCTGTGCTGGATCCCATCACCCCTGTGACTGTTAAAGGCTCATAAAGAGAGAAACAGTAATAACTGAGCTCAGCGGTTCGTTTCACTTACAGGTAGCAGTAGCACCAAATCTCTGCAGATGCTTCAGCTTTTCTGGACACACACACTTTAACATGAATGCTAAACGAGGCTTCCGCTACATCTCAGGAGCTGCAGTGATGACGTGATTTATGGCCACGATTCAACAACCTGACATGTTGATGTGTGTGAGCTGCTTACTGTAAATGTCTGGACATATTTGCTGAGCAGCTCGTTCACCACGTCCTGAGCCAGCAGTGGCTCCAGCTGGTTGATATCACACTCTGAAGAAAGATCTGGATGGCCCATCATCTCCACACTGAAACAAACAACCGGCCTTAAGACTGTCTGCAGGTTTTAATAGACCATGAACCGCCTGCTACGTCCAGCTGGATGGAGATGGACAAACCTTTTGTATGTATTCAGAACCCAAGTGAGCAGAGACACGATCTCATTAGCCTCCAAGTCCTCAGAGGCCAGTTCTTTGACACGAGAGGACACAGCGTTGTGATAAAGGCTGAAAAATCTGAAACACAAACACCAGTATACATGTGGTAAATATAAATAACAGAAGAAGAAATGCAGCGCTCAGGAGGATGCGGTTTCTTTCTATTCTTTTCTACAGTCATTTAGCAGACACTTTATCCAAAGCGAGTAAGAACAACACAAACATGAATCCAAACAAGATGGACGTCATCATTAAGTGGTAGTCAGACTGCTGTGAGTCCAGTTGGGCCAGGTGCTGTCATGTAGCGCTAGAGGCAGTGCATATAATATATATATATATTTAATAGTTAATAGTCTGACAATTTGCTGTAAGATCAAAAAGTTCTGATGTCATTTAATGAGCGACGCGCTCATATCAGACTCAGAGCATACGTTACCTGTTGAAGGTGTTGTAGTGTGGCGGGAAGCACTGCACCATGAGATTCTTGACAACAACAAGGTCATCTAGAACATATCTCCTCGTTATTTCCAGCAGACGAACCAGCCACATCTTATCAGCTTCTCTAGTCACTGGCTGGGTGCCCTCGATGCGGGTGCTGACGGTGCCCTCCAACACCTGAGCCAGAAACACCAGGACTTCAGGAAACACGTGGTGGCCAGGAAAAGGACACCCTCCAAACTGGCACCGAGGTTTCACTTATAACAGCATGCATCTAGTTAAATCAGCCTTTATAGCCTCTAATTTGGCTCGAATCATTTCAAACTTGATCAGCTGTAAACTCAGCTGAAGGCTACAGGGTGTAATATGCTAAGCTAACCATCATCAGGTCTTTTACAACATTATTACCTGGCTGAATAATCAGCAAACATCTAATCTAGCCTCTTCATCACGAGAGCTCCCAGTGCAGAAGATGTTTGCACACATTAGGAAGCAGCAACCCTACAGCTCTACATGTGGAATTCCTTAAGTACAGCAAAAACAAAACAAACATGATTTTCTACCGTTTTCAACATAATATTTTAAATATAATTTGAGTAGAAACCCAAATCCAAAACACAGGAATAAAAAGAAATACAAATACTGGGTGGAGATACAGCTGTTAAAAACCAGCTGAGCCCTTACAAATACTAAGGCTTCTATTCTAATTCTCTATTACTTTTGGTAAGTTTTACTGACCTCAAACATCTTGTCCTTCCACCGTTTGGGTCGCCCAGGTGGGATGAAACCAGTCTGTTTCTTTCGGTCAACCATACGCCGATCAATCTTCTCCTCCCGCTCGATGATACGAACTACCGACACGAGCATGGTGGGGTCCCGACGAACCGTTACCATGGATCTCTGCAGTACCATCCATAACTGCTTGGCCAACTCATCTGACAAACCTTGTACCTGTAAGTTCACAAACGCATACGAGAAGTTTACAACTACAGCATAAGACTGAATATTTCACCAAATTATAAAGTTAAGTGTAGAAAACCTTCTGTGCTGTCCTTCAGAGCAGAGACCAGCCGGCTCTAGACTCCAACAGGCTTCAAGTTTCAAGGTTTATTTGTTACATGCACATAGGAGATGGCAGTGAAATGCATGCATCTGACGCTGTGCACACCCGTTTACCACTAGAGGGAAATATCTGTGACAGAATTACTGACACTTGTGTTTGTCCAATCAAACCTATGTAACTAGGCAGAAAATAGTGATTTTGGATGCGAAACTTCTCTCAAAGGACTCTCGGAAATGAAGTTTTCCAGCAAATGTGGTTTAATTCCGGTGGATAGAAGTTTTGGAGACCAGACAGAAAAGTTAAGACAGAATTTATGATGATGTTTTCCAGACATGAAGCAGAATTTTGGACTTATTTCAGGGTGCAGGTCTTGGGGTGAAAAACCATCCATGCATCTTAAGGCCTTCTGGTCTTGGTATCAGTGGCTACCTTCTGTTGGCCAGATTATTATTACAACGGGGTAGATGACTGGCAGGGAACACGTACTGATGACTTGGACTTTGTTCTTCCCATTAAGCCAACTCTTAGACCTGTCTTAGCCTCTGTAGTTACTGGGCTCTGGCTGACCTCCTTCATGGATGTTAGTAGTCAGGCTAACATCTGCTATGTCACCTTTAGGTAGTTCAACTCCATCAGCTGTGATCATCTTGCCCTCTTTGAGCCAGATTTCTCAAACCTGAAGGACATGTAAACGCAGTCTGCTGGACCAGACAACAATGAACTAGAGCAGAAATATATCTGGTGCTGGTTGCTTATTAGCCACTGGAAAATAAGACAACAACCTACATGTTATAAACCAAAATGTCTTCTCCTGAAAAAAGGCCTGCTACCCTCTGATGTCTATGTAAGTGTTTACGGTAAAACAAATATTATGAAACTCAGTAAAAGTCAATTTAGTTGAGTTACCTGTGGAGACCTCTGAGGAGAAAAACTGTCAGTTTAACTACACTGATGTATGATGTCTTACATCTTCAAAGTAGATGGAGATGAGGTTCATGTCGCTGGTGTTCTTGCTGTCCATACGGTACTGCTCATACATGAGGTCGTCCCGGGAACACTCCAGCTCCATGAGCTTCCTGTGGGCCTCCAACAGTTCTGCTCGCTCTATCAGCTGCTGAGTCTCTAACACAATCTCTGGGACTGGAAAAAGAAAACAAGGAAAAAACACACAAAAAACTAAAGTAAATGTTCTTTTTGTCAAACATACTGTCAGTGATGAGACACTGTTAAACGTACCAGAGAAAATATTTTTAAGGTTTTCCACAGCAGAGGCCAGTTGACTGTGCTGAACCACAGCATCCTTGACATCTTTTAAGCTCTCGATGGTGTTGATGCTCTGCCTCCAGTCTTTACTAACGTCAGCCAGTGAGCTCTGGATGTCTTTGACGTCCAGCAGGGCGTTGTGCAACTGGGTCAGTCCTGTGCGAACACCGTCTAACTGGGACTGGATAGCTGCCTACATGACATGAGGAATCATTTAAGGACAGAATAATGTTAATGATTGAAGGTTTTTCTATGATTTCTCAGCTTTACTTCATAGCTGTAATAAATACAGAAGTGGTGTTTCTCATTTCAAACATTTATCTTGATGTTCTCCATGGTCATCACGTAAAAAGACCTGCCAACACGGTTTAAAGTACAGCTTCACTACAACGTCTGATGACAGCTGACCTTCAGCCGGGCTTCCACAGAGGCCTTTTTACGGGCCTCTCTTCTTCTGTACTGCTCCACTTTATCCAGTTGGTCCGATCTTTGCAGCATCCCAGCCACGCGCTGCACTGCCGTGGCAACCGCCTCCCGGCTGGTCTCCTCCATAGTGATGTTCAGGTCAGTCAAATGTGTCCACAGCCTGTATGCAAACACTCATGAGGTGAAAGACAAAACGGTTGCCTCAACATGAACAATTATTACGTGCATATGAAGCAAACACACATCAGCTACCTTTACAGCATATGAAAACCATGTGTAAAATGAAGCAGATAAATTAACATCACGAACACTTCTAGAGATATTCAGCTCTTGAATGGCGTCAATAGATTCAGAGGGACCATAACATTAGCACATACAGGACTCCGATAAGAACAGAAACGGCCAAACCAAAGTAAGTCTGGTCTTTACTGCAACCTAACACAATATTCGCAGTGACATTAAAGTCCCAGTTTACAGATTTATACAAATATCAGGCACGACCGTGATAAAAATCCATAGCTAAGCTAACCACAAAGGCTAACAATAACTCGCAGTTTCTGAAACAACCTCAACGCACAAACCCGGAAAACATTCTTACCTCAGGGACTCAAGAGATAAACGTCAGGTATATTAAATTCATGTCTACAGAGAAAACATAATAATTAAACGTCAAAGGGCCTTGTGATGTTGTTGCTTCCACTTCCGCCTTTGAGCTCCGCCCAGTCGCTGTACCGCAATGCGGCTGCGCAGTACTTCGTCTACAGTTTCGGCCCAGACGTAGACGTAGGCGTAGAAATACGGCTAATGACAGATTTGTATGGAGGACGTAAAGTGACACAATGAATTAATTAAATATATAATTCAATAATTACTTAAATGTGTCATTAAATATTTAAAATGATAAATAAATACATAAATGTGTTATTAAATGTATCATTAATTAAAATACAAATGAATATATGTAAAAACATATTTCACTATTTAATTATTTCACTATTTAATTATTTCTCTATTTCATGGTCCGTGTTGCAGTGCATCATGAATTTATTTTATCTGTCAGCCTAGTCCATCAAACTCAGTGGTAGATATAGATTATATATATATATAGATAGATTATATATAGATATATCTATACACATACATAATGCTAATAAAGATACTATTAACCTCAACAATGAAAAGTAGGCTCCATCAACCAGCCACTTGTACATTGGAGGCAGGCTAGAGAAGAGGAGCTGTTTTAGAGACCATCCGACCACACAGAGAAGGTGTACCCTGAGGAAAGAATGGCATGTTGGCCAAGAGTCCAGGTGGTTTGTTGCAGATTTAGACATGTCACAGCCTGGACAGCCACACCTCCCACAATCCCTGGCAATAGTAACTATGGTGTCCTCTCAAATGGACGTTAGACAAGCTTTTTAGTTTCCCTGCTGCAAGTGTTAGCACTGCTTCTCAGATGAAGAAGAGGAAACAGGCTGCTAATTAACATGTGCAGTATATCTTATTAACTGGCCCTGGTAAAATAAAATTATAATACTTGCAATGATTTCTTATCAACTTCTGTAAAAAGAAAAATAGTTTGTCCCAGATTTGTGTTAGTCTTCAGTTAAGAAGAGGAAGGTGTGATAGCTTCTGCTTTATTGTCAAAATTCATTACATGACATACAAAATATTACATTTTAATTTCATTTAAGTTCATTCTTTAAAAACCAGAGTCCAGCCGAACGAGGTCAGTATCGGGGTTTTCTTCCATTTCCACCTGCAAGAAGCAGGAAACTTAAAGTCGCCATTCATCAGCATCTCACTGCATCTGCAACAACAGCTGGAAATTACAGTATCTGCCCAGAAAATCTGCTCTCACCTTTTGATTTACCAGGTTTGAAGTATCCATTATGGTTTCCCTGCTGACCGTCGTGTTGTTCTGCAGAGAAAAGTCAGATTTCCCAGTCAAGTTTAAACTACAGCAAAACAGTAGGTCAGAAATGAAGCCACTTGTAGTTTAAGCATCACCTTCTGAATTTCCTGAAACTCCATCCTTTTATATCTGAATTTGAAATTTTGTCATGGACATGTGGAGGTCCCAAGGTCTAAGAAATAGTTTAAATACTTTGTTTTAATTTGTGGAAGAAAAAAAAATCTCATCACATCCAGTCGAACCCGAAGCTCCCAAACAAGACAATTGGCTAAATTTATTTTTTTAAACTTCAGGTTCACAGACAACATTTTTAAGTTTTAATTTCAGATCGATGTGCTACGGTGATTCCTGAACTGCTCCAAGGTCAGCGGTATGTCCTCACAAGTTCAGCCAGGATCACCTGAAGCTGATTGTTTATCTAATTTAATATAAAGGTACTTTAATTTCTGCTGTTTCAATGCACATGTGCTGCTGATCCTTAATAAAAGTATATTTAGCACTGAATGCTGTAAATTAGAACGTCTCTTTGGTTACTTGACAATAACTAAATAAATATATTGAGAAATATTGTGTATCGTGATTCAGGTAAAAAATAGAGATATAAGATTTAGTTCATATCACCCAGCCCTACTACTTAATATAAATCCTGGAAACAGATAAAATTTCTTTTTGCTACAAAAACTGGAACAATAATCCCTCAGCATGCCAGTTCAGCAACACACACAATGTTTTCAAAAACTGCATTTAAACTGAAACAGGTTGTTCATCAGCTGCTCATTGCCCAAAAAACACCAAAGAACTGAAAGAGTCATAAAAAAAGAGAATCAGTGAATAGCTCCACTTTTTTTTTGTTGACTTAAAAATCATTTAGGTATGCTTGATATTAGTGCTTCTTGGAAGGTGGTGGCAATGTTGCTCCATGTAGATGGCATCATGAAGGACATCCACCATCTAGAACAGACGTCCATTTTTTTTTCTAAACTTCCCTTGCCATCCATCCCCACATTATCAATGGGATTTAAATCAGGGGAACCGGATGGTCCAAAAGTGTCTTTGCTGTCCTGATAGAAATCCTTAGTGGGGCGGGCAAAGTCCATATGGGCAGGTTTGTGGCATGGGAGACATGGCCATTGAAGACCACTTGTCTCGCAGATGCCGTCTTATGGTTATTGGGCTGCAGTCAGCATCAGTTAGGGCCTTAATTTGGGTTGAGGATCAGCCTTTTTCTTCACAGACAGCTCATTGGATTCTCCTGCTTGTCGCAGATGAAATGTTCTTGGGTATTGCATTCGACTTTGACCGCTTTACTGCATCCAGCCTCAGCAGCCATTGTGCATTGCGTGAGGCCTAGCTTGTGCAGCTCTACAGTCCTACCACGTTCTAAGGCCGAACGTCTTGTTGGCTTTGCCATCATGACATCATGACAGTGTGAGTGCAAAAAAAAAAAAAGGAAAATATCAAGAAAGCCTGATTTTTGTGCAGATTTGAACTTTAAGGCTGTGGTCCTAAACTTGATCAACGAATGAACAGTTTGAGTTGAAATGCAGTTTAAAACATTGTCCACTCCACCTTTTAGAACTTCTTCCTCTTTCTTCTATTTACGTTTTGAACCTCTTCTTGCAACTGGTTGCAATCCACCAGCGAAATGAGAACACTTTTACTTTTTTCCTCCCGCTCTTAACATTCTGTAAAAACACTAAATCTCTCTGATCAGTTCTGGCCAGTAAACAGATATGTCCTAAGTAAAACTAATACTGACTTTTTGCATGTGTGTGTGTTTTGTGATACTAATTACATCATGTACCTGGACACAGGCAAAAGGTTTTTACTGTTAAGCTACTATCTGCGGGATTCACTACTGTGGGTATCTGACCAGTGAGACAGCTGTCTGCATTCAAGGAGACGCTGGGATTGGTTGAACTTTGTTTTCACTGCAAGGCCCCAAAGTGTCACACAAAAGCTAAATGGAGGGTGAACCAATAAGGAAATCCAACTGCAAAAAAGGACTTAAAAATGCAAAGGGAAAAAGAAAATGGAAAAGGGAATTACCTTTAAACGTGTGAAGTTTATTTAAGCAAAATTTATGAATTGTCATTTCTCTTCTTAGAAGTAACATTTGAAAATACATTTAAAAATCACAGTCTTCAATAAGGAATTGATGTTAAAACGCCATTCCTCTTTACCTTTTCAATTTAAAATGTGTAATTACAAAACACTTTAGTTTAACTTTTTCGTATAAATGGTTGAATTTGAGATTATATTTAGCATCTATACATTTTATTTCACAATTACTCACCAAAATGCTGTATTGCTTTTTCAAAGACCTTCCTGTTCCACCATAGTCAACAGCATTGTGCAATAACAACCCCCACCACTCATCGACTTAAATTGGATGAACTTTGTGCAAAAGTGAAGAACAACATTAACTAGATTCCCTCCATGGGGATGAATAAAGTTTCCATCCATCCATCATTATATTCACTAGATATATTCCTTTAAAAGTAATGTTGCGTTTTACCGAGTGTAGCTTCTGGCTGATCATAAACATTAAAGAGAGAAACATGGAGACGAAATCTCCTGAAATACAAAGTAATGTAATGCAGAGTTTCCTCTCCCAGCACTTTAGAACAGAAAAGAATCCAGTTTTCCATTTTGGAAGCACCTGATGAAAACCACAGGGTGAGGTTTGAGCATTACCTTGACTTCTGTTCCTCCACTGACCATTCCTCCTCTTCTGCTGGTTTCCACTCAAGCTGAAAGCTTCACACTTGTTTGCATTCTTCAAATCTATGAGACAGTTGATTTTAATTTTTATTTATTTTCATGTAAAGATAAATATCCTCTGAATTAAGTAAAATCACCTGATTTAAAAGGCTGCTTTCCGTTTAGTTCCACGCTGCAGCTCAAGCGCTCACAGAAACATTTATGTTCCCGTATCTTATTGCACTGGACTCCACAGTCCACTAAGTGTCCCCTTGATTGAGACACTTCAGCCATCTCCTGAACAGTAACTGGACCTCTGTCATACCCCTCAGCATTCACCCCATTTTGGGTAACTGGCTGGATCATCTCCTCTGCTGCAGAGTTTAGGAGAAGTGTTTCTTCCTCAGGTAAAGAGCTTTTCTCCTGCAACTCCTTAGATTCCTGGTTTGGGCTCTGATGAGCCTCGGGTTCAGAAGACCCTTTTTCCTCTTCAGCACGGGGAGATGCTTCGATTTCTAGGGGTGCAAGGGAAGACGAGGATTCCTTCTCTGAGGGACTTGTGTCTTGCTCTGGCCTCGTTTTAGGCTCATTACTTTTCATTTCTGGCTGCAACCTGCAACTCCTCTGCTGACACGCTGCAGCAGTTACTTTGTAATGCTGTGCTGACAGTCCAGCATCTTCATCTTCATCTTCCTCCATCATCTTGTTCATCTTGGGCTCAAACACGCCATTCTGTAACAGCCAGTCTCTGGTGGGGATGAAAGGAGCCAGAGACTCCACGGACCAGACAGACTCATTCAGGTTTCTCACCTGACTGCTGCCTAAATGTACTTTATAGGGAATAATCTCCGTCGTATCCTCACATGGATCTGCCCCAGTCACATTTAGGAACATCTGAGATGAGTTTGGTGAAAAATACTGTTCATCTCTGCAGGTAGATTCAGTAAGGTCGCCATCTCCTTTGGAGTCTGAGAAAGGGCCAGTGAAAGCCCAGGGCAGTCTGAGGATCTTAAAGAGCAGTGGACCATCATCGAAAGCATTCTTGGTCAAACTCTGGTAAACAGATTTATGCTTCTCTGCTTCAGGATTGTCGGTTTGCTGTTGCTCGTCCAGCAGCTCCCCATCTGTGACCTTCAGGATGGCTTGCGGCACATCACCTCCCCAACCCATCAGGATGTCAGGAACAGAGATGCGCCTTTCCTTAAAGACCTCATCCTCTTTTTGAGATGAGCTGCACACAGGAGCCACACTGTCTGGAGAACTCACCCACATATGGACGTCTCTGCATAGAGGGATGGGGGGGGGCTCCTGATCAACCATGTCTTTATCCATCTGTATTTCCTGAGTTGCTCTGATACACGATTCGACAGCTGGAGGATATTTGTCAAACCCCTGCTTGATGGTGCTGCTGGTGCAGGGTTCATCAACCCGACTGTCTTTTGCATCACTAGTGGGTAATTTGTAGCTCACAACCTCAACATAACCCCGTTTTTGGGAGACGGAGCCTGTGGAGGCTGAAGAGTCTGAGGCAGTTCCTCTCCCAGAGTCTGAACTGGCTGCTTGCCACCCAACATCATAAACACTTGCGCCTCTCTGGACCGGTTCTGTCTGAACCTCTGAGTTTACAGTTGCCCTGATCGGGACGGTATGAGGTGTGCGGATTCTGTGTGTTTGGTTCGGGTTTTGGTGTGACCCACCCCGAGTGTGGACCTGTGGGTGGAGCAAGCGTCTGTAGTCAAATGGTTGCATGTGAGGGTGTGGTAGAAAGTAAGCTGGAGCCTCCATAAAGGGGGGAGGAGGGAGTGGAGGAGGGGGTACAACCATACCGTAGCCTAAGGGGAAGAAAAAAAAACAAAACCTGAAATCTTGCAGTATGAAAGAGAAGATAAGCATCACCTTAAAGTTTAAACACAGGCTGCACCGAACAGTTAACCTCATCTTGATGAGGTCCATTTTTTCTGCCTCCTGTCTAAAATGACATTGATGTCATACTGATGATGACGATGGACACCTTTATCAATGGTCAGAGTCAGGAGAATCCAGGGATAGCCCATGATTTTGGATTCTGGCCGCTAGCTCTGAGTTTTTGACCCACAGTGACGAGACAGACATCTCTACATATCATATATATCTACATCTCTAAGCAGAGTCTCTGCTTTCATATGACACCTTGTTTGTGTGGTTTGCTTGAAGTGGAGAAATTAGCAGAAGCTCTAAAGTGGACAGAGCTGCTCATGTTTTTCTCACATTCCAGTATAACTGCTTGGGGTTGGAACTGTGTTTGGTTTAGATGCCAGTGCTTGGTAGAGTCTTAGCTGAGTTTCTCCTGTCATGTTGCTATGCTACATGTTAGCATTGCTGCCTCCTAGGGTCTGCAAACATCTTCTGGACTGTTGGACCTCATACTGGCTCCTGTACAGGGGGGTCTAGTCAAGAGGAGGTTAAACAGGATTGTGTTAGTCCCAGCCTGACAGATCATCAATGCTTCAGGGCCACCAAATAATTAAATTCATGATTTAAAAAGTTATTCTGCAGCAAAGGTTTGAACATCAATAAAACTACAAAAGATAATTTACAACTTACTCATGGCTGGGAAGCCTGCAAAAGGGTTATAAGAGAAGGGCATGGGCCACTGGTACTGGAGGAAAGGCGGAGGAGGTGGAGGTGGAGCATGAATGTAGAAGACAGGCCGGGCAAAAGCAGGATGTTGGGGATGAGATGATGATGATCCTGGGTCCTGACCTGGATCCTGCTGGGCACAGTTTGTCCCACCACTGCTAGTACGAGAGCTTGGGTTCCCTCCATCAGATCCTGGATGAGATGGGGGTCTAGTCACAGTCGCTGCCATACTCCACCTTCAGGGGTGGAACAAGTGTGACAGTGTGAGAATGAAAAGCTTTAATTTTTATGTTTAAATTTACAAAAAAAAAAAAAAAAAAATGTAATTTAATATTGTTGGAACAGTTTTGAGAGTTTCCACAGTCAGGATTTCAGACATGACAAACTCTGAGGAATGGAACCGGGAACTTTAGGTCCATCACATCATCATCAGTCAATTTAACGTCTATGAAACCAGTTTACATTTGTTAAAATAAACTAATTAGCATTGTATAGCTATCATCAACTTCACTGTAATCCCAGATTATTTGAGTCGGTGTGGAAAGCCGTTCCCCTGATCTCCTTTAGTTTTCACACATGCTGAAACTAAACCGCTTTAAAATTCCTTCAACTCAGATCGTTTGTCTTTATTAAGAACCAGGAGTTTACTTTTCCTTCGTACCTCTCACCCATCCACGTGTTTGAACTTTAGATTTGCAACTAATTTGGCTATTTGTTTGATTTATATGCAGTAACTTTACTAATCTGCAGATAAGTGTGAGTTGTGTTTTCTGTTTGTTTTTAGTGTAATTTTAACCTTTGTATCTTTTTTATTGTTGTTGCATTATTGTGAGGACCCCATGTAGACTAGCGACCACTTTGTGGAAGCTGATGGGGACCCTAATAAATAAACTAACTCTTAACATATTTACTACTTACTCATTCTTAATGTTTCAAAACATACTGATCTAAATTAAATATTTGATTAATCCAAAATTAAACCTTTACATTGAACCTGACACACTTAAAATGTACATTTCTGAACATTTGATAAAATGCCTGGGTGTACAATACCACAACAAGCAGGAAAAGTCTGTAACCTGCATTTTTTCACCCCTTAACTGACCCAAACTGTTGAAATCTGAGCTTAAAAAAAACTTACCTGTTACCCCCTCTGACAGAAACATGTTCAGTTATCTGTCCTGATGTGAAAAGTATTAATTTAACCTGTATGGTTTAGTAACAATTGACTTTTTGCACTAAACATGATATAACCAATCACCACTACAAAGTTTATGATCAAACTAAATCTGGGTTTACAGTGTTGAAGTCTCCTGTACAGGTATGTACATCCACCACAGTGTGATGAAGCACAGGTGGGGCTGAGAAGCTAATGATAATGAACAGAAATGAGTTCAGTGAATGCCAGGAGACGTGGCTGTTGTTCAGAAAGGCCATCTGCTCGTTCAGCTGGACCATTTAGAATAGACCTCCCGTTGTGTTCACGGTGAGGGAAAATAAAGTCTACCAGACTTAAACTCCCCACATGAACAATAGAAGCAGACCATAACACACTTCAATACACTGACTACTGGCTTCTGTTTTCTACCTCAAGGCCATTTTTCATTGTGCTATCAGAAGGTTAATAGTTGCGGGATTATTTGCAAATGGCTGACAGCTCACAAGAGTACAGGCAGAGTTTCTACATGAGGAACACAGACAGGACTTGCAGCAGGAGCTGAATGTTCATGATGCCGATGACATGCGTGTGGAGTCTTCTGTCTAAGTATGATGAAATGTGACGAAGCTCATGAAAACTGTGGCACCACCCAAAGTTGTTTTTTTTTCCATGTGTACATCCCTTTCTGTAAACTCTGACCAAATTAGCACAAAAAGTCACTTTACCTTGCAGAGGACTCGAATATGAAAATCACCAAACACACAACGTGATTAAAAGTGTGTGTCTGACACACCTGAGATTAAGTAGCTTCTGACCAGACAGCTGTGTGCAATGTCAGCTGATTAGGAGACTGTAGTCTGCAGCCTGAATGTCATCAAGGTTTTACAACACTAGATGGAGCCACTGGTCTGGTTCTTCTCACAGAATCCAGTCCAGCTTAGAGTCCTAACTGAATCCGATCACCTGGAGGTGATGCTGAAGTGCTCTGCTGGGAACATCTGGAACTCTGAGAGCTTTAAGATCCAGTGAATCATGGTCAGTAAGATTTTTTATATGTGAGGAGAAGAATTTTAAATTCTATTCTGGATTTAACAAGAAGCTGATGAAGAGATGGGGAAACTGAAGGAACTGGACAAATAACCCTCTGATGATAGTTCTCAGCAGAACCCTAGCGGCATCATTTGGGATTAGATGGAGACTTTCAGAACAATAATCAGGAATTACAGTCGTCCAATCTAGAAGGACCAAACTAGTTTTCCTGCATTTCTCTCAGACAGGATGCTCCTCATTCTGGGAATATTATGCAGGAAGAATAAGGTTCTAGAACCCTGTTTCATATGTGAACCAAAGGACAGATCCTAGTCCAGAATATCTCCAAGGTTCCTTATGGTAGTACTGCAAGCCAAGTAAAACCATTCAGAGTAATTCCATCGCTAGTCAGATTCTTCCTGAGAACTTCATTCTGTCTCACACTGATGCTTTTCTCACATTTGTTCTGTGATTCATAAAAAGAGTGAGAACCATGTGAGCGACAACGTGCAGTTTTCCACACATTTCTTTATTTTAGGAATATTTGATGTTTATTCTGCTGACACAATGATCACAATAGTTCCTGGTTCCAATCTCCGTTCTTTTTGCATGTTCTCTTCATGCATGTGGCTTCTCCAGGTTCTCCATGTGTGGGTTCTCCTCCAGGTTCTCCATGTGTGGGATCTCCTCCAGGTTCTCCATGTGTGGGTTCTCCTCCAGGTTCTCCATGTGTGGGTTCTCCTCCAGGTTCTCCATGTGTGGGTTCTCCTCCAGGTTCTCCATGCATGTGGATCTTCCTGCATGTGTTTGCCTGGATGCATGTGGTTCTTCAGGTTAGCAAACTCATTTCCAGCTGGCAGACAGAGGCAGAGAATTCCTTTAATATTGAGGGAAACTTTCAGAAGATCCAGAGAGTGACACGGAGCGGGTGATGGTACACGTATGTACGATCAACATAAACTTTGTTAAAGAACACAAACAGAAATCACTGCAGGGTCAAATCTAAGTCTACTGTTCAGATCTCGGTTCTGACTAGTTTCTTCCACTGTGTTTCCTCAACATCGTTTGAAGCGCAGGAAAAAATGGTATAAGAAAATCCTGTGGGGATAATTTGATTTTTATTTTAATATAAATTTATTTTGCTACAACAGGAAAAAAAACAAAATGCTTTGCACATGCCGAGATTTTTTCTCCTTTACCGTGCAAAGGAACATTTGGTTTGTTTTTTTTTCAAAAACAAAACTTGTTTTTAGGAAAAACTTTACAAGTTTTGTCTGAAATCATTAGAAAATCACTGAAATAACGTCTGACATCCATTATAATCAGCAAATTTAGGCAAGGCAAGTTTATTTGTAAATTTCATTTACAAGACAATTCAAAAGTTTCTGGTCTTGTTTTTAACCTTTTTTTTGTGATAAAGTGTCGGACCAATCAGCTGTTATAAGTGGGATCCATTATGGAATTATAATGAAGTAGGATTCAAGTTCTTGTCCCTGAAAAATTATGATTTTTCCAAAAACCTCTTTTTTTCTTTTTCTTTTCTTTTTTTTTTTATGAGACAGAAAAGCTGAGAAAATCAGGACAGATATGTGACAGAGTGGGCTGGATCAGTGTTGTCATCGTTAACAGAGAACAAGACCTAACCTTCAGGTTGACCTTTTAGGAGCGAAGCTAAACTTTTTTACCACCTCCTTGTCAGCACAATCTGATCCATGGAAGATATCCCATCTCTGAGTGGACTTTCCCCGTTGTTGGGTTGTTCCCAGCGAGGGTTCTGACTGGAACTAGCAAGTAACCGGTTTCTCTGACCATAGCTTCTCTTCATCCTTTCTAAACCCAGGCTAAAAAAGTTTTAACAAACGTGTTCAAACAGCAAACATAGAGCTACATGGATGCTTCAGTATTTTCATACAGTTTATCCGGTTTTCCCAAAGCAGAAACTGTAGTTTGTCTCCAAAACAACATGGTGGTGAAGAAAAATGGATCCGTTTCAGCTTCCTGCTTGGATTAGTGGATGCAGTTTGTTTTGTTCTGGCCAGTAACATAGATGTGAAATGTTTGGATTTCAGCTTTATGAACCAAGTCCAGTTTGAACTTCGTGCCATAACTGAAATGGTTTCAGATGTCTAGCATCAGCTGAATGAATCCGGAAGTTTCCCAGATCTTTGCAGCAGATGTTTTCTGCCTCGGCTGGTATTTTACCACACCAACATCTGCACCTGTAAGCACAGAAATACTTCGAAAAATTTACTTTCATCGTCCACATTTTCAGATCTGCCTGTTGAGCATCCAGTTAACACAAATTTCTAATCAGCCAATCATATGGCAGCAACTCGATTCATTTAGTCACGTAGACACGAAGGCCACTTGCTAAAGTTCATAGTGAGCATCAACATGAGGAAGAAAGATGAATTAAGTGTTATTTCTATATTCTCCCAGCGTTTGTGGAATACATCAGGACCATCAGCAGTGTGTGAGGCTAACAGGATGAACTCACACGGAGGTTTAAATCTGTACAATCACCTGATAAATCCAGGACTGTTCTCAGGTTGAAAGTGTTATAGATGGTCCTGATGAATACGCCGCTTTCTGAACCACAAGCAAGAAAATAATCACGTTGTCACTGACAGAAAACTCAACAGCAGTAATCAGAGAAACATGTCTTGATATACATCTGGAAGAAACAAAATGACTCATTCGGTGTGAAACACCTTATTTATGTTATAGCTGATCCAAGGTCATAAAGCTTCTGTTTTCAGAGTCCCCAAACAGGACAAATTCCAAAAAAATGAAGCCTGGAATGAAATTCCTGTTAGCAAATCATTAGTGAGTAGTTGCAGTAACTCTTATTTCATGTTCTTCAAATGGTAAATGGTCCGTATTTATATAGCGCTTTTCTGTACCTGGGATGATACCCAAAGCGCTTTACATTATACATC
>JBAFSY010000009.1:2228055-2239398 GCA_036919915.1 Melanotaenia monticola | reverse complement strand
CCTCGCCTCCTGGCTTGGGCTGTCCCCGGGAGGCGGGAGGATGGTGGTGGGGGGATGGTGTTTGTGTGTGTTTTCTTTTTTTTTTTTTTTTTTTTTGGTCAAGTTTTGTGTTATTAACAGAACAAAACTGAAAAACTAGTTTCAAAAGTTGGTGCTGAACTAGGATCATAATGTAGGGGCTTTAAAGTAGCACTACACAAATTTCTGACCTTAAACATGTGCATTTCTGACCTGTTTTGAGGGCACAGTGACATTTATTATGTACATTACTGTCTCTAAGCTAAGAAACCACAATTCAAAACTTTTCTAGGATGCTGCATCCCTTTTACAGCAGCATTTTGTTTATGGCACAATGTCATATGCCATCAACTGGATATCAGCAGATTGGCCTTTTTTACATGCACATTGTGACTGATCTATCAAAAACAAAAAAACACCAAAAAACAAAAAACAAACAATCAAACAAAAAAAAAAAACAAAAAAAAAAACAAGAGGACACTATTGAAGGGAGCAAGAAAAAAGAGAAAAAAGGACAACACATGGGATAACTTTTTACTTACTTTTACTGGCTGGAGAGAGCTCAGAGAAGGATACAGGATGCTGAATTAGTTTTTGTTAGATGGTGCCTCACTGGCTACGGTTACATGATGGTTTTTAATTGGGATTAATTATTCAGAGTTAAATAAATTAGAATTAAAGTATTCTTCTTTGCGTTTACATGGAAATAGTAACTCAGAATTAAGGTTTACATGGAAAACATGTTTAATAGCCTTCATTAAATTCTACTTGAGATCTGGGGATTGGGAAGGATTCTGATTGGACATATTTACATCTACCGTAAGTAAACAAACTCCATGTCCTGCTTCTTTTCTTTTGATTAGAACTTTGAAGCAGCAGCTTGAAAATAGCATACTCCTTCTCTTTGGTCAGCTGAGGAGGAGAAGGGAGATAGAGTAACGTACGGTAATCATGACAGGAAGAGGGAATGAGCATGTGCAGACTGACCGGAATTAATTTAAAGCACAATAAACATATACATGATTGAAGAATTACTCAATTCAGATTTAAAATCAGAATACACCATCCATTTACTTCGGAGATAAGTTTAATTCAGAATTGTCATTTTCATTCGGAAAAAGGTGTTTACCAGGTTAATTTTAAATCTTTTTAAACAGGATTTATTTTTATTCTGAATTAAAGGAGAATTATAACTCTCACGCAAAGATTGCCAACATTCAGTAATGCATGAAATCTGCATAGTAACTTTTAACTTATCTAGTTTTTAATCATTTAATTCAGTGTATGACTTTATCTTGATTCCCTTGTGACTTTTGCTATCTGTTGCTGCCTTTTACTACTTTTTAATGCTGTCTTTGCACCATCTGTAATGCTTTTAATGTTTCATGTATAGCACTTTGAATGATCTTGTACATGAAATGTGCTATACAAATAAATTTGCTTTGCCTTGCCTAGTGCAGGTTAAAGAGTTTTGCACAAAATCACAGCATCTTACCCAAGCTCCAACTTCGTCATGAAAATTTTATGGCTTTTTCACAATAGTAACACTTACCTCTTTTCACCTGTAGGTGATGGTAATTGACAAGTAAAATATCTGTACCAAACAAAAGGAAAAGGACTGGAGTAAATTAAATTGCAATTAAGTATAAAATTAATTCATAAAGAATAAATAATACGTAAAATATACATAATATAAATATATATAAAGATTAGTAAGAAATAAAAAAAATTAAATAAACAAAAGCCAGAGGTGTTTTAGCAACAACAGGCATCCAGGGGAAGAAAAACAGTCAGGATCTCCATTAGATGAAACCCTATAAACTTGATGTTTGTAAAGTTTCAGTTTCACCACAATGATCATGATTTTTAGGCCTGAGCACTGGCCAACTGAAATTCAAGCGTTTATTATCATAAATTTTTCTGTCTTCTTCCAGATTCTTTTTATGCCAAATAAATTTCCTTTTTGGATGTCTAAACATGCCCCAAAACTCACCAAAGATGGCGTACCACCCAAAGGGATTTTTTTGGGGGGTGCTCGGGCATGTTTGGGTAAAATTGACTCCACAGAGCCACCTATTGTGGCAGCCCGGTCCCTGCACTTCATCTGTCGTTATGAAATTTGGTACCTATATTCTACATGTTCCAGTTTTTATAAGAGCCCCATCCCGAACATGTGTGCACGACTACCCACCCAAATTCAGAGCCCCATCTAGTGGCCATGTGGAGTTACCCTGATGTGAATAGCATCCTCCCACTTGTGTGAATTTAACTTGTGTCAAAAACAAGGTCATGTATGCATCAGATGTCAGTACTGGACACACTGAGGAGTTGATGTACTTGTGGTGGATGCAATGACCATCTAATGTGGAAAATCCCTGGACGAGTTAATGCATGGCTGCAGGCGAAAAGCAAGACTGCCGTTAAAGGGAGGTTGCCAGATGACTTGGTTGAAGCACTGGCCAAAGCAGTGCCGACTTTGCAGGGGCCTTCATTGCTGCTTGTGGCTTCAATTTTAATGAATTGAATTGAATGACTTTTTTTTTTGTCATTGCACAACAATTACATCAATAATCATTGGCAGGGAAATTCTTAGATCCCAGGCTCTCCTAACAATGCTAAAAAGAATATAAACCACATGAAAATAATCGAACACAAAAAGTAAGAATACTACAAATAAGTTAAACAGTAAAATATATAGTAAGCAATAAGAAAATGCTATTATTTAAAGGTGGCGTTGCTGCTGACAGCATTTAGAAGTCTTTTGGCCTGCAGTATGAAGCTGTCCCTGAGCCTGGTGGTACGGGCTTGAATGCTGCGAAACCGTCTGCCAGACGGTAGCAGACAAAACAGTTTGTGGCTGGGGTGGCTGGGGTCCTTAATGATTTTGATGGCCTTCCTCCTACACCGCTGGGTGTAGAGGTTCTTCATCGATGGCAGGACCGTCCTGGTGATGTGCTGAGCAGTCTTCACCACCTTCTGTAGAGCCTTGCGGGGGAGGGCGGTGTAGCTGCTGTACCAGGCGGTGATGCAGCCAGTCAGGATTCTCTCTATGGTGCACTTATAAAAGCTGCAGAGTATCCTTGAGTCCATGTTGAGCCTCCGTAGCCTGCGGAGGAAGAAGAGCCTCTGTCTGGCTGACTTTGTAATAAAGCCAGTGTGATGAGTTCAGGTGAGGTCCTCACTGATGTGGACCACAAGGAACCTGAAGCTGTTGACTCTTTCCACCGTAGCCCCGTTGATGGAAAGGGGGGCGTGTTTCTCCCTCTGCCGCCTCCTGAAGTCCACAATCAGTTCCTTAGTTTTGTTGATGTTAAGATTGTTGTCCTGGCACCAAGATGTCAGGCCTCTGACCTCCTCTCTGTAGGCTGTCTCGTCATTACCGGTGATCAGGCCAATGACGGTTGTATCGTCAGCAAATTTAACCATGGTACTGGAGCTGTGGGTGGCTACGCAATCATGCGTAAACAAGGCGTACAGCAGAGGACTGAGCCCACAGCCCCTTGGAGGCGCCGGTGTTCAGAGTCAGGGTGGAGGATGTGGTGCCGTCTATCCGCACAGCCCGTGGTCTGCCTGTCAAGAACTTCAGGATCCAGTCACAGAGAGCCCGAGGTATCTGAGCTTGGTGACAAGTTTGGAGGGGACAGTGGTGTTAAATGCTGAGCTGTAGTCAATAAACAACATCTCACATGTGTGTCCGTCTGGTCCAGATGGATTACTCTGAAAAAGATGCACACAGAGCCATTAGAAATAAATGCAACAGATTTGATCAGAGATTGTATTTAAATTTATTTAAAGATCAATGTATTTAATAGGAAATAACTAATATGCTCTGTTAGTTCCAGGTTCAATATGTGCAATAAGGCCATTTTAATACGTTTTCAATAAACACAGAACCAGTCTGGCCCTCAACTTGTACCAACTTTTTTTTGGCCAACTCTGTATTTGAGTTTGACAATTACTTAAGCCGAAAGAGGCCGTTATCAGCTATAATTTTATTTATTTGTTATCTCGAGCTAGCAAATTAATTTTCTTATTGTGAGATAACCTAGAAAGTTTACTCATTATAATGAAATAATAGCCTATATCTAGTAATCTCGAGAAAAAGTTTCTTTTATTCAAGATCACGAAATGATTATGGTGGGCCAAAGTAAATGTGTGACACCTGATTTCTATGTTCAAAACACACCCCATTACAGCCGATAGGAGTCATGATTAGTAAATAACAGTCGGACACGTCGCAATGTCCGCCTTTGCCAAACTTGGTAGAAATAAAATTGGTCGTATTGATCAGTGATGGATGTTCCTCAATCTGATGTCTGCATTTGTTGCTGTATGGAAGGATCCCAGTACAGAATAGCTCTGTTCCCCCGCGAACACTGCCAGCGCTGTAGTGCTCCTTCAGAGCCAGAGGGCTGCATCCAAAGTGTGAAGGAACGTTTGGAGGAGATCCATGATTCTCCCAGTACGCAACAAACACACTCAATAAAATCCAATATAATTAATTAAATTACATAAAGTACATATCTTATTTTTATAATTCTTATATATTAACAACATATAACCATGCATATATATATATATAGCCTGATTTGAGTCTCTTAATACTCTGAGTTATTGCGAGTCTGATTGAATGTTTGTCTTTCTGTGCTGGTTCTGTGATGAACAAGGACTAGCTCCAGCCCCTTCGCAACTCTGCATTTAAATTATCCTGTAATCACAAGAAAACAGTGTTAAAAAAACAGAGAGCCCGGCCGCTGTCGGCTTCCATCATATAAATAAACTCTTCCCTCACCCAACCTCCCACATTCCCTAGGTAGGCTGGGTGGCTATTCATCTCCAGCTTGGGTCCTCCTACCAGAGTCCTGGGAGCTTGAGGGTCCTACGCAATCTCTTAGCTGTTAGGACTGCACTCTTCTGGATGGAGATCTCTGATGTTTCTACAGGTATTTGTTGGTGTCACTTCTCCAGTGTGGGCTCTTCCTTGAGTCCTTGGCATTTCTCCAGTTTCTCATGTTCCTTTCCCCTGATATTTCCATTGTTGGGGATGGCTAAGTCAATTACTATGGCTTTCCTTTGCTGCTTAACCATGATCACAATATGAGGTTGGTTGGCCACCACCATTTTGTTGGTCTGTATCTGGAAGTCCCACAGGAGTGGCATAATTGAAGAGTTAAACCATCCACAATTTAACCACAGCTTGATATTAGCATATTTCCTATTTATTCCTAATGACTGTGGTTATGATGGCTTTGTTGGCCTGAGAGCCATTTCTGGCTGTAATGAGAAGGGAAGGGCTACTATGGCCAACTTGTTTAACCACTTTTACAGTAGGTTCGACTCTGCCTGTGCCCTTCCGCCACACCCAGCATACATTGGGTTCAGCTGTGGAGCCAGTGGAAGACATCCTACATTGTGCCAATGCTTAAGGTTGGCTTAAGGAGGCCGTCTGGTGTCAATGATTATAGACCAGTGGCCCTGACGTTTGAGATCATGAAGACCATTGAAAGGCTCCTCCTCTGGCTCCTTGGCCACAACTGCAGAAGGCACTAGACCCCTTACAGTTTGCCTATCAAGAGAACACGGGGTAGACATTGTCATCTTGTACATGCCCTCTCTTTTCTTGATAGCTCTGGGGGATATGTAAGGCTATTCGATTTCTCGAGTGCCTTCAATACTATCCAGCCTCATTTCCTGAAAGGCAAACTTGAGAATCTGTGCATAGAGGCGGCCTTCATTGAGTGGATAAGTAACAACCTGACAGAATGGCCACAGTTCATCAAACAAGTAGAGAGGCCCATTAGGAGCAAGATGCAGGCCATCCTCAGAAACAGTAGTCACCCCTGCATGACCAGAGAAGCAGCCGCAGTGACCGACTCCTCTCCATACGCTGCAGGACTGAGAGGCTCAGGAGGTTGTTTATCTATTAATCTATTACTAGTGATTGGTTTTTAACTTATTTTTTTTACTGTTGTCATGATATCATGTTGTTGTCATGTTTTTGTCATCTTGTGGTATGGTAGTGAGAGTCTTTGTGAGGAATTTTCACAATGCTCAAGTGTGCATCAAAACTACTTAGTTCCTTATCTATAGAGATGAGAATGTCCGTTGAGCCATTCCCAGGTGATGAAATAGCTCCAGGTGAATCCTCGTTTTGCTCTCTCTTGGCCTTGGATGAAGTGGAGGGGGTTGATGTTTGGTATGGCTTCCCTATGATGATTCTGTGGTAGCACCGATCTATTAAATCTGTCAGGCTGGCCAATGCCTCCTCACTGTGCTCCAGAGTGTACCAGAGGCTACCTTTTTAATAACTTTTGAGAAAGTGCTTTGAGTCACAAATCTATTCTGTTATTTTAGACCCAATTAGTTTCAAAATTGTACATAAAGAATAAGAATAAGAATAAGAAATACTTTATTAATCCCTTTGCAGGGAAATTCACATAAAACTTAAAATGATATATTTGCTTCTGCACAAATAGTTAAATAATGAACAGCTAGGGTTTTAATGCAATGCACTAAGTCTAGTTTGATTAAATAAATAGAAGTAAAGCAGAATTTACTGTGGGATGTGTAACATCCAGAGCATGTTCAGATCTAGTGGCAGGCGCCAGCTAGTGACGCACTGGATGAGACGAGGGTGTTAAAAAAAATAAATAACAGTACGTATAACATGATGGACGCGTACGTGGTCTGATTGATTCCTGTATGCTAAGGAAACACTGCCAACAAAGCAGAAATATCACAGGATGTTGTTTATAGAGACATTTATAAGCCCATATTGAGCAAGTTTTTATAGGAGTAGTTCAGGATTTGATCTATGCACACAGTTTTTCTTCTTTCTTTGTAAGAAAGTGTATATCCAGATTTCAAGTTGCTATCATGACAAAAACCAGAAATTGAAATGCTTTATTGGATATTGAAACATTGAAACATTGAAACAAACAAGAAAACAAACAAACTTGATTTTATTTAGGTGAGGTTAAATTAAATATGCTCTGCAACATATTCATGGAGATACACATAAAAATGACAAAGACAAAACCCATTAACCCATTGCTGTCCGGCTCTACTTTGAAATGGAAAGCAGCCCATTGACAGCAGACAACCCAACACAGGGTTGGAATGTGCACATAGCAGCGTCCATAGCAACCACGGCAGCAACGATCTCATAACACCTGGAAGAATGTAAGACTGGATGAAATGGCTAATGTTTATCTTTGTCTTTCAATAATCCCATTAGTTTAAGGTCCATTACAAAGCATTTTAGCTGTTATTTTGCTCTTAAAACAAATAGACACATTTTAAATGCCAAAAACGTACGTCAAAAATGCTCCGTAATCTGGGGATTTGAAACCTGCTGGAGAACTGGATTACTGTGGGATTGGATCAGGAATCTTCCTGTAACAGTGCAGCTGATCAGCAATGTGAATAGTTGATAATGACCTACCTACTAGACCTCCTAGGAGCTGGAGTAGGGCCCTAATGTCCCATACAAATGGGCTGATAACCACTGATAATATACATTCAATTAAGCGATAACAACCCAATCAGGTGGTTTTTGTCATTAGAATTCAGATGGGCTCATCTTTTCCATGAACTGATAGAATACCTCAGTTTCAACATCTGACATGTTTTTATGTCATTTTGGGAATAAAATACAAGATGATGAGGTTTGGAAATTGTTGCATTCTGGTTGTATTTACATTTTACACAGTCCTGAAGTTTTTTACTTTAATTTCTATAAAGATGAATAGTACATGTTCATGCATTCATAGTAATATTCTCTCCTCCAATAATAGAGATCATCATTCCTTTATGTGGTACACAGAAGAGATTTATTTACAGAAAGGTTTTATTGTCTATGACATGCAGTCTACAGTCATCAATCTAAGGCATTTATATGACAAGAGGAGATGAGTGATGAAGACATGATTCATGCTTGTTTCACAGTCCGCTGGTTGTTTCCGTCCCCACCTCCTTCACACTTCCCACCACTGAGCTGTTCCTTTCTGTCTGTCTGTCTGTTGGAGGCTTCATGAGCATGCACAAACTCTGGCTTTCATTTCTGAGGAAAACAGAGCTGATCTTTTCTGAGATAAGGAGAGACATACAGAGAGGAGCTTAAACCTACGCTCTGCTCTGTATTCTTATTTTTGCCTCATCTCTTCTCTTCATTGCTCTGAAGGCTGAGTTGAATCATATAACAGTCAGTGGGCGAAAAGTCAGGAATGAAAAATCCTTTCCACGCAGATTGCGACGTACATCTCTTGTTGAATGGGGGTCATAAGGATGGGGAGACGGGAGAGGAGGGATGAGTTGAAGTGATAGAGGGAATTGTTAATGGCCTCTCGTCTTTTTTAGCATCTCACAGTGGATTAAACTGTCACAGCTTTCTTTATTAGTGGAGTTTGGTGGGGGACACATGGAGGAGTAATCAGCAGCAACATTATCTGAGCTTTATGTGACTTCTCTGTGCCTCTCTGTAAAAATGCCGAGCTATTTGTTCTTCCTTTGTTAACCTCACTGGGGATTTTTAGCTCATTTTTCTGTCTCCTACAACTCTGAGGCAGCCAGGTGCATCATGGGAGGCATCCAGAAGGAAACAACTAGTGACATCTTTGTGTAGATCCTACATCTGCTGAGCTGTTAGGATGCCACAGATGACAGATGGATAGACGGACAGCTTGACACTGATACGACTGTTTAAGCAGTTTGTTGTGTAATTTTTTTCTGCTGGACTGTTTGGTCTGCAGTTGTTATGGCTCCACACAGGAAACTTTTCCAGTGCTGAGCTCCAGGTTGTACATTTGGAGACTACAGGGGGAAGTCTGTTGTTTGTCTGGAGGTGTAGATGCGCTCATTTATGTACCTCAGTGTGTTCTGCCAGTCTGACGAGCTTCGTCCTGTATGTGAGTTTGATCATTTATAATAAGCTTATGATTTTGTACGCATGCAAATGTTTAAACCTGCAATCATTGCCGACTTCCCGCCGGACCCCGGGTTACGAACCACTTCTGTCTTGTTGATAAATTTTATCATAAATTATAGTCTACTCTGTCCCTTCGTCTTTGGGTCCAGGTATAGTTCGTGTTTGTTTTTGGTTGTAGTCGCACCTTTAGATTGTGGTCTTTCTCCTCTATGTTGTCTTTTTCCCTGTTTTGTATTGTAGTATTCACTGCCTTGTATATTCAGTTCCTTTTACTTCCTGTTTACATGTTTTCTGGATGCTAATTATCACACCTGCTTCTCATTCGTAATTACTCCCTCTCTATTTATGTTCCAGGTTTTTCTTTGTTCAGTGCCAGTTCATTGTGTTTGTCGCTTTTTCTCAGGCAGTCTAGTTTGTTCAGTCATCTTACTTTTACCTTTTGTATATTTAGTCTCTGGATCCCCCTGCTGTTGCAGTGCTGTTGTCATTAAATGATCCATCTATTACATCCACCTGTGTTTATCTCAGTCCTGCATTTGGGTCCATATTCCTTGTCTAAGCATAGATCACGACACCCTTCTTAAAGAAGACCATCACTGTTGCATTTCCAGTTCAGTCTGTCGTCCAGGTCAAGGTAATCTTGAATCAAGCTTGTATCAAAGGCAGCTGGAAATCTTTTATGTCTCTTGAAAACATTTCATCTCTCATCCTAAAGGCTTCTTCCATTCTAAATTCAGCCAATCACTGGGATTTCTGCACATCCTTGCGAATTTTTCCAATCACCTCAACTATAATGCAACTCTGACCAATCACAGCACCTCTCCATGTCAGCTGATATACATATGTCATCAGCTTTACATCCTGTTTAAGATCATGGACATGCAGATGTATGCAAAGAAATAATCCAAAATCTCCTCCAAGACTGTCCACGACTCTTTCCTAGAGTCACTCTGCTGGATGCTGTGTGGTTCAATAAAGGTTGGAAAATCAGATTTTGAATTATAATGGATTAACACTAATATAATTAATACTCTATATAAATTTTGTGCCTCTGGGCTGTTGGAGCCCTTTGCTCGAGTCGCCCTGGATGGCCGGTGCTTGGCGGGGTCGGCGGCTGCCAATCTTGGCCCGCCGGCCTGTGCCCCATGACTGCGGCGGGGGGCCTTCCTCTGGGTGGGTCCGGGGTCATGTTAGTGGTGGGGTGGCTGGAGTTTGTGCTCCAGCACTGCCGTTGATCGCCCGGGTGTCTGGGCAACCTAAGTCTGCCTCTAGCTTCTGTAGAGGCATGGTTGCATTTGGCTCACACTCGTCTCTAATCAATCCTTATTCCTCATCCTCTGCATGCTGACACAGTCACTGAGTTGTCCAGTGGGTTTTTATACTAAGAGATAATTCTTCTTTTTATTTTTCCTGTGAGTTAGTATCTGGTCGCTGTTATGCTACTTTCATGATATGTCTTTTTGATTTGGTTATTATTTAAAAACTCTTAATGACTAGCAGCTCTGTTTTTTTTGTTTTTTTTGCATTTTTTTTTTTTTTTTGGCATGTTTGTTATTTTTGACTTTCTTTGTCTCACCTTTGTCTGTATCTGCACACAGCCTGTCAGTCTTGACATTTTATGGGCATTTCCAGGGATTTACCTATGCAAAGTTGGCTACTTCAAATTACTGTCAAAGCATGAGAGAGAGTACATGCATCCCATCTGTTTTCATTGCAGTATTCCTTGAGAAAAGATAGAATTTTTATGTGAGGATTGTCCTCTGTCTCTTTTAAGTCACTCTGGGAATTAAGTGGTCTCTGGCTGTTTTATGTTCTCTTTGGTCAAGTTGCTGTAAAGATTCTGGAAGTTGCAACTCTTTTATAACTTTTTCATAACTTTCGTCTTTGTATTTATTATTTCCAAAAAGTCCATGAATTATTTGCACACTGTGTGCAGTGAGAGTTCTTCTAGTACCACTATCTCCTTTTATTTATTAGTGATAACCTCTTTTTTAAATTTAAGCTTTGTGAATCTTTCTCAACAAAGTTGCTAATAAGGTAAACGCTCTACCCATTTTGAACAGTCATCCAGTCAAAGCACCAACCTCATTAAAAAGCAACTGAAGGGAATTAAAAACAATTATAAGGAAAAGTTTTTATCAATTTGTTCTCTCTTACTCTCCTATTTTATTACTTTATTCTCTTACTGCAGGATCCAATTAGCAAATGTGCCATATGTCCTTCACTGAGAGACCTTGTACTGCTAAGCAACAAGAGTATGCATAGGTTTTCCAACACTGATGCAACTATAGTATAATCCTTTCTGGTAATATTTGTTATTGTGTAATGATTCTTGTTTAGAACTATGAATGGAAATTCATAATGAACCATCTGTAAGTTTGAATTTTTCATAATTTTTA
>JBAFSY010000009.1:2201267-2212610 GCA_036919915.1 Melanotaenia monticola | reverse complement strand
AGTTAGTGTGTTCATAAGCTATTGTGTATTTAAGTTATTAATCCAGAAAATAATATTCATGGTTTATAACTGAAAGTAGTGAGAGAAATGGCTTTATGGTGAATTTGTAAATCTTCTGAATGTTTTGAATGTCTTTGAGGAAAAAACGACTAAAGGTTCCTTATGTTGTTCTGATGTCGTCTTTTACTTAATTTTTCTTTCTACCTGCTTGTCCACCTTTATCTCTTCCTTTTTTCATTTTGTCCTTCTTTTACCCCCTTTTCCCTCAGTTCTCTCCCTTCCAATGTCAACAGTGATAAGTTATGGTGTGAAAGAAACATGATAATCTTCATTAATGTCGACTTGTTTTCCCCTTTTGGCAGTTGAATCTGTAAGTGTGATAATGTCCCTTTGATTTTTGCAGAGGGAACCATTTTCTTTCCACAATATTATGATTTCATGATTTTATTCTTTATGTCTTTACTAAAAAAAAAAATTACAAGAAACGTTTACTCAGCAATTTATGTGACGGTTCTCTACATCCTACAATGAAAAGGTCTGTGGGTTTTTTTTTTTTTTATCCTGTCAGCCCTTTTTCTTTTCTTGTACAAGATGTTAAATAGGCTCTGTGGCAATTTTTGATGACCTGTGCATATTGTATGATGATACTGATTCCTCTGGGTGCGTTGGGGAGGTGGGAGGGGGAGTTATGGGCCTTTCACAACACATGTAAATACTCTAAATAAAATATGTCAGAACTCGTGATTGTTGTCTGAAAACTGTTGTGATTGTAGGCTTTTGATCTAAACAGGACATCTCTCATCTTGATGGTTTATATTCTTTTAAAATGTCTCACATTTTCCCTCAATTATTACAAATATCTTCTAGAGTCAAAGTTAAGCATCTTGCTCCATAGAGCTGCATATTTAATCACATTAAAGATATCATAGATATATAGTATAGTATATACAGTTAACTGTTAAAAGGTATTCGGTAACCATTTTGATCAATGAACTGAAATCTTTACTCTGCCACCCTTATCATAACGCAGAACTGCTAATTAGATTTGGTCTCTGAAGTTTTCCAAAAATCTAACAGTTAAGCTATGAAAAAAAAAAAAAAAAAAAAAAGAACAGGATTTGAGGCTCTGTTGTTTGAATATCAAATATTACTGAATTTTAATGTCACCATTTAACAAACATGCTTTAAATGTACTTGTTTTTGTAACGTTTATACTACAGTGTAGTTAAAAAAAAGCATACTTTTTTATTAAAATAAAACTTTATTTAAACTTAATTTGACTCCGCTGAGGTTGCTGATTCGTAATGAGTTCTGGGAGAAAAGAGACCGCGAAGGATGCATCACCAGCAGCCTTCGTTTGAGGCTAAACGAAGTGCAGATTTGAAGGGTGGATTCGGAAGGTCCTTCAAATTCTGTGAATTGGGACAGTACTTGGCGCACCGCAATGATGTATGTGGCCGACGAATCCGCACTTCGAAGTGTGCAGACCCTGAATTGGGACACACCTAATGTTGAAGTAGCTGCCTGTGGTGCAGTCATCGCTGGGTCTGAGGCCACTGGATCCAGTCACATGACAACATGTCTGTGTCTGGAAGAAGATTGGCCTCTGGAAGCCACCATACAATCACAACTGTGTTAGGTATTAAAAGTAATTCCTATGCCGATTTTAAACTCCAGATGTCAGTAATTCTTGCACACCAGACCCTGAAGTGAGATGAGAAAGTTAATATAAAGCAGGGGTGCTCGAGATCTACCATCCTGCAACTTTTAGATGCAACCCTTCGCATGTCATTCAGCTCTGCAGAGGCTTTGTAACGAGCCAGTCATTTGATGCTGTCCTGCAACTGATCTACAATCTAATCCTCCGAGCCGGACAACTCACATGACCAAAAGTCAGCTAACAAAAACGTAGAAGAAGAACCATAGCAACAACCAGCAAAAAAACGAAGAAGAAGAAACATAACAACAACTGGAGAACACAACACACAGCATGGAAGGGGATTTAAAGGACGAGAGAATGATGGTGGTTTTGGGACTATTGTTAAGAGAAAAAGCCATAACTGAAAAAAAAACAAGTGACTGGAGACGATGTGAACACGGTCTTTATTTACTTCCTTGTTCCCCAGCCAGCTCACTCTCTGATTGGCTACGTTCCGTGCCACGTCACCATCCACAAACTTCATGAGTCGTCAGCGTTCCTCACACATATGAAGATATAGGGTCGTAAATTTTGAACAATTTGAATATTTCCGATTCTTGGCTCATAACACACCTCAGATGAAATGATAATTGTACAACAAAATCACCTAAAACTCACGATAATCGGGCGTTAAAGACATCAAAGAGATTCCCCGCTTTGATCCAAAGTTGAGCCTAAGTTTAGGAATGACTAAATTACTGAACTGATGCTGTCAAAAAAAGATCACTTAACCTATTTAATCACTTATCTTATTTAATTAAAAATGCAATAATTTTAATAACTCATTAAACTGAATGCCAGCAGCATTGGCCAAGGCTATAAATGAAAAAATGTCAGTTAAAATTCAGTTTGGTGGGTATAAACAAAAACTTTCAGCCACTTTGGTGGGTGATGAATTAGTGAAGAGTACTCCCATCTGGGAGGGCTGGGTCTCAGTCTCGGGGGGCGGGACTTTAGTTTAATGGACACAGCATGCAGCCAACCACATCTAGGAAGACTCATCCCCTTCAATAGGTGCAATGAGTATATAGTATAAGCAAAATGAATATGTTTGAAGCTAATGAAAAAAATATAAAAAGAAAAAGAAAGGAATTAAACTACAACTAAACATGAATTAAATTAATAAGAATACATTACTAACAATAGATAATGAATAAATAATATATAAATTAATACATAAAGTAAATTAATGAAAATAAATAAACTGATTAAATCAATAAAAAATTAAATATAAAAAATTAAAAAATAAATCTAGAAGTGGTTTTTACAGTAGACATAAAGAGGCTATGTAAAAGAGGGAAGGAGTGGTCCAGACCAGGTTCACAGAGAGACGGGAAGCCGGGTTTAAATGCCAAAACATCAGGAAAGAGAGAGAAAAAACAGCAGCATCTGGCTAGGGATGAATAATTAATCATTTTTAATCAAAATCACAATTTAAAATGTTGCACTTAGTAAGTCATAAAGCAGCGTAACATGGCAAACCTGAATATCATGTGTATTAGAGCAGGAAATATCTAAAACCGGCAGAACTGTGGCCCTTCGAGGACCAGAGTTACACATCCCTGTTGTAGAGAGCATCACCCCCACAAGACCAGTGAGGTACTTTATTAGTCCTGGACCTTCAGTTATTGGTTCTGCAAAGCTGATGAACAAAGAAGGAAAACTTTCAGGAAGAAAGGAAGTTCATTAACATTTAGAATATTCTGACAAAAAGCTAAGCGAGACCAAGGTGGAGTAGAGAAAAAAGCCAGCTCCAAAAGAACAACACGGAGGATGAAAAAGATCTCAGGTTCAAAGTGAAAGAAGGATCGGGCTGAAGGAGGTCTGGAAGGAGACAATGACCTGAAGATGGTCTTCAGTAGGCAAAGTTCAGAAGAATGTTCAGCATTATTCAGTCACTGAACACTTCTTTGCATCATGACCTCGACTGTTTGTCACATCGTCTCATTGACATTTTTGGCCTCTCTTCCAGGCACAGCTAATTCAGCTAAAAGGCATCTTAAGATTTTCCCTCATGAGTCGGCCAGTTCACACTGCTCCTCATTTATTTAGTTGGATTTAAATGTATAATTTGTATATATGCCTAGCTTATTCAGCCTTTAGGCCAATGACTGATAGAAGAAGATAGAAGAAGAAAAAAAAAAAGAAAACAGTGCATACATGTAAGCCTGCTGTACTGTTTATGAATCATAGCAGCTTTTCAGGGCCTCTCTCAAAACAATACGCATCAGTTTAATATCGAGGCACACCATGATGTGATATACATTGTGTGATCAGCTAGTAAATGAACAGATACTTTACAGAAACGACCAAAGTCCTGTTTTATTTGGAAGAAAAATGTCACAGACTGAGACATCAGGATGTATAGGACCTCATTTGCTAAATAAAGAACAAATAAATAAATCCTTTTATATTGCTCCTTATCTTTACAGTTGCACTATGTAATTTTCTGACTAAAAATATGCATTTCTGACACACTCAGATGGCAGCGCTTCCTTTAAAACCTGCTTGGATGGAATGAATTTACTTGTTTAGATTAAAAGACCTCAGATTTTTATAAATAAAATACAATAAATGTGACTAAATAGTCAGTTGTGAACAAAATATATTAAATATATGAATGATTGTGAAACAAATATTAACAGTGACATTTTGAATAACATTAAGTATTGCACTAAGGAAAGGGATGAAAGGCTGTGGAACATTAAGTTGACGTTGGGGTGTTTGGGGTCAAAGTATGGTAGATTAATTACCTCTGTGGTGGAAGCTGTTTTTCTGCCTGGAGCTGTTAGTTTTAAGCATCCTTTTCCAGAAGGATGGGGAGAAAGTGCTTGTGGTTGGGGTAAGAGGGGTCTTTGATGATAGACATGGGCTTCTAGGTGCAACAAATCCTGTGAATGCTGTTGGGAAGTGTAGGGGCTTTTAATTTTAACTTTTAATATCCAAACATTATTCAAGGTGAGACCAATAATTGTTTATCAATGAATTTTCAGTTAATAAATGCTATTGTTTACTGTTCTACTACACTGACAACTCTGCTATAATAAGACAAACAATCACCTGTATAGGTGTGAAAGTGTGTGAATGTACTTGTGTGTAATTGCATATAAATGGGAGAAAGCGATGAGACAAAATGGAGACTCACCGTGTAAACAGTGAGATCACACAGTGACTGCTGTAACTATGGGACCAGTGAGGTCACAGATTGCTGCCATTAGCCACATGTGCTAGCATGTGTAAACTACAGCACATGGTACAACTGGAAAAAAAATCATGTTCAATGTTCAAATTCCTTCCCTTGTCTAGTCTGGTTGAAAATTCAAATGTTTCTGAGTTGGAACTTAAAAGATGGCCGGTTAGATGAAGAAGATGCTAGTTTAGCCTTTTGTATGATCTTAAACACACAGGATATTTCCTATTCTATCAAAAAGCTGTTTAGTTAGATCCCCAGCTAGTATTTCCTTCAAACATGGTTCCCATCACTTCAGTAATACATTCTTTTATTTCTGCATCAGAAAATGGCTTCTTGTGCTTCCCCAAGTCCACATTTCTCTGAGTGAGTGGATGTAGCAAGAAGAAGATTTCAGTGCATTTATTTTTGTTGTTCTTACCTCAGAATTTTGAGGAGGTCTTGAAAATGCCTATGCTTGCTCTGATAACGCTGTTTAATAATTGGAAACCATTATCATAGCTATAATCTCCTGGTAAATTAGGCACATCAGTCTTGTGCTGGTTGGAGGTAGACTGAATGGAAATGGTTCTGTCTATTTGTCTTTGAAAAGTTGATTTTCACTACTCAAATTTGGAATGCACCATTTTCTTCCAATCTAAGCTCCTACTGCCGAGGAAGTATCAATTAGCCAATCGATCTAAAAGTGAAAGTAAAAACGTGCTACTGGTGCTGCGCGCCGTTGGCATGGAGATGACTGCCATGTTGCTTGAGTAAGTAGCTGACATACCAGCATCTGGTGGTCTTTACATTATTGTGGTAACACTGCATACAATGCCACGCGGCTTCGGTATGGAAACTTACATAGTAAACTATAGTAAAAGCAGCGAAAGGAACAAACCAGAGAAGAAGAGGAACTGAAGGAAGAAGAGATTAGACTAACTGTAGAGATGGCGGACGCTTTTTAATGCAGTCTACAGTATGAGTGTGTCGGTTGTGTGTGAGTATGCTATATTTATCAGAGCATTACCACCACCAGCTGGTATCTGAACCCGATGTCAGAAGACAGAAGTGAACTCTGAGCTCAGCACTGCCCACTAGTGGATGAATTGACTTTACAACCACGGCAACGCAAAAGACGCATGGAAGTATGAAGGGTGGTGACGTATGACTGGGGTAATGTAAGGTTCAAGGAAAAGGTCAGATTTGGGTTTAGTTGTGATAGGGGTCAGGGCTACGAGCTAAGAAATGTATTTAGTCCCTGCAGTACCCTCCTTGAAAACACCCAGACAAACACGTTTGAGGTTTTTTAACTTTTTGTGTGAGTCTTTGTGTGAGTGTGTGGCTAATGCCAGCTCACTGACTGTTACTGGAGCTTGTCGGTAGCTATACACCAATGGAGCTGTCAGGTTGTGTTAATCAGTCATGGGCCGAGTAAAAAAGAGAAAACACACACCGTACATTTCCTTCAGTGTGTGCAAGTACACACACTTGCATCCAGCTGGTGTGTTTGCCTGTTCAGCTATAAAACTGTGGGTCAAACAACCTCTTCTGAGCCCTTTCTGAGTTTACTGAGATGTGAAGTCATTAAGTAAAAGAGAGATATTTTCATAAATAAGGAGGATAAAGTGGTTTTTGGTGGTTCACCCCTGTGACGAGGCACCTACATGCCCAAAATAAGCTTCTCTGGCGAAAATAATCTCAAATTCACATTTTCAATTTGGCATGTTTACCAACTTTGTTGTTTATATGCTAATGTGTTGAAATTAAGGTGCTAATTTATCTCCTCATTAGTGGTTTACTTTTGACAGCCCTGGTAAAATTCCAAATTTATTTGATAAATGTATTTTTTTACAATTATCTTGCAACCGCCTTGGGGGTACCGACCCCCTAGTTAGAGAACCACAGGCTTAATGCGTGTGTAAATGAGTAAATATGTAAATAAAAAACAAAATGGAAATGAATTGAAATAATATAAAGTTAATAACATACATTTCCTAGTAATTTATAATTGGAAATTATTTTGTCTTAAAAAATGGAAATAAAAAATGTTACAATTTATATCTTTTTTTGAAAAATATACAGAAATTTATGTAAATTCAATACACACACATATATGAACATTTAAAAGCATTTAAATGTCTTGAAATTTGGAAATGTTATAACCTGTTCACAGCAGGACAGTTCCATCCGAGGATTTCTGACTGGTTCTTGCATGTCACCGTTACATAACTTGCTTCATGTTGGACCTTCCTTGTCTAAGCTGATGCTTTATTGCTTCTCTCTTCTTCTCTTCCAGAGTCTGCAGCTCTCCTCCCAGGGACAGTCCTCTGCAGCCCCTTTTCTGATCACGGGCCTGGCATCTCTCATACATTCATTCCTCTTTCCATTCATCCATCTTACGCCCTGTCATGAAAGGCCTATCAAGTAGTCGGAGTCACCATCATGTGGTCTCCTATGAACCAGCATATGATCCACTGGGTCACCATGTTGACCGCAAGCCATTTTTGATCAGTCAGATGGACATGCCAGTGCCCATACCCCTGCCACATCCAGCTGAGTTGTCCTACTACAATGCTCAGCGTACCTCGTACCCCTCTGACAGCAACAGCATTGTCCCATATGGAACCTTCCCAAGGAGGTGCCACTCCACCTCCTCATCTCACCATCCTGAGGTAAAGGATGAGTGTATGGCCATGGTACCCTATGTAGGAGGAGGGGGAAGAGGGGGAGGAGGTGGAGGAGGCTATGGGGGTAAAACGCAGACTCAGGTACCAGTAAACTTTGTGGACCCGTTTGAGCATCAGCCACCATTTTCCAGAGATGGCTACCACACACTGCAGTACAAACGAGGAATGCTGGCCCACAGTGGGGGGATGGGGGCCAATGACAACAACAATGACAGCCCCGGGCGAATTCGCCACCTGGTCCACTCAGTCCAGAAACTCTTCACAAAGTCACATTCGCTGGAGGGGCCACACCACACACAGCCATCTAAAGGGGCCAATAATGGGAGCGTTAATGGTGGTGGTGGTGGCGGAGGAGGTGGTGGTGGTGGTTCAAGGGCCAGCCCAGAGGGCGTAACTCCACCAGCGGGAGTGCGCCACAGGAAGCGCAGCAAGAGCCGTGAGCGCTGTCGGTCAGCGGAGCCCAAGCATCGAAGCCACCACCACCACCACCCCCAGCTCCACGGCTCAGCATCTGCTCCGGGCTCTGGATACTGGAGCTCGGATGACAACCTGGAACGGGAGCTGTGTCTCTACCACCCTCATCACCACCAACCTCCACCCTCTCCCTCCCCATCAATTTCCCCCTCACCTATTGCCTTGACAATGGGCCGGTGCCCTGACATCAACCCTGACAAGTTCCCCCAGACTCCCCTCCCGAGTCTCTCCTCCTCGCAGTCCCAGCAGTACTTTATGATGGACCCTCACAGCACGCTCAACGAGCACACACACTCTCATGCACGCCATGGCCACATTCATCACCACTCTGCACTCAAAGCCTCCCGGAGCAACAGCGATGTGAAATATGCAGCTTCGTCAGCATGTGTGCCAGTTAGTGTAAGCAGCAATAACAGCGGTGGCGGTATCGGTGGAGGAAGTGGCCCCTTGCAGCCACTGGGTCTTGTGGACGGGCCCCTTGTGAAGAAAGGGGCGTGGTCATCAAGCCTAACGGTGAGCAGGGCCCGAGAGGTCTACACCAACAACAGCAGCCACAACCAGCTACGAGCCAGCGCAGGATCCGGTAACCTAAACCTAGATAGAGCTCTAGTCAAATCTAAGGGCAGTCAGCTGCAGGACCGCTCTTGCCATTTCTTACAGGTAAATAATTCCTCTCTGACTCCCATCCAAAACCAGTCAGTTCACCCCTCTCCCCTCTGTTGACTCCCTTTTCTCCACCCACTTATTCTCCTCACAAATGTCTCCTCCAAGCCAGTGGTTTCCAGTCTTGAGAGACTTTATTTTAGATTTATCCTCTGACATAATTAATGCACGTTTTTCTCTCTGAAAAGACAAAACCAATCAGAAAAGTGCACAGGGTGCCATTGGACAGTTTTCAGAATCCAACTACTGGTCAGAATGTCTTGTTTAGACACTGCACTGAAGAGTTTGATATAAAACCGACCCAGCTTAACGTATAAATTGATTCAAATGATCATAGACCTAGGACTGTCCGGGTTTATTGACAGACATCTTTTGGTATTTAAGGATGCTATACCCACAGAATTGGGTGACATACACTGCCTGTTCAAACAAACAAAGCAAAACAAACAAACAAACAAAAAGAAACTAACTATGCAAGCAGGTAAAAGCCCCCCAAGTTATTTAACCCCAACTAATGCAGCGAGCAGCTTCTCATTTCTTAAACGACCATGTTAGAAGACACATCCCATGGTCTTGGAAAAGATGTTAGTCTGTTTCAGAAGGGTCAGATTATTGGCATTAAGCAGAGAAAACCTCTAAGGAGATGCTGAAATTACTAGAACTGAGTGAACTGTCCAACGCATTATTGTAAAAGAGTGGTTCAGGGAAGAGGAAACCTCATTTTCACACATGTATTGGCTACAACAGAGTCCAGACCTGAACCCCATTAAGGCCTGGTACACACATAACCATGTTTTTTACCTTATGAGATTTTTTATTTGGTCGAGACCTCACATGTAAAGATAAAAAATCAGTTTTGATCGTTCTGTGTGGTGTGCTCCGAAAATGTAATCACAGAAGAACACACACATGACGATGCTGTCCAGCAACTCATCTTCAATCTAGTCCTCCGAGCCGGACAAACGTCAAAACAAAGAAGAAACATAGTAACAATCGGAAAACACAACACACAGCATGGACAGGGATATATAGGACGATGGAATGATGGTGGTCTTGGGACTATTGTTAACAGAAAAGCCAAAAATGAAAAAATTAACAGTCTGGAGACAGCGTAAACACGACAGCTACATTCCGTACCACGTCACCATCCACGCAGTCACTATGCACAAGTCGTCAGTGTTCCTCTGAAATTGGCTCTGAAATATTAAACATTTTCCCAATTGTCGGCTACGACCGGTTTCGGAGCGGATTATTGGGACAATTCGGCTCGTAACACCACATTAAAATTGGGACAAAAACAGCCCAAAAAGTCCTTTGTTATTTAGACACAATCACATGAGTCAGATTTACTCGATAATTATGTGTGTACCAGGCTTAAGAATCTTTAGGATGTGCTGGAGGTCCAACTCTCCCATTATCACTTCAAGATCTTTAAGGAAATTAGCGCAGCTGTGGATGGAAATAAATGTTGTGATGTTGCGTATGCTTATGGAAACGATGGTACAGAGAGTCCTGCTGGATTCACAGATAAAGGAAGTCCCACGATGTGTTAAAAGGGGGAATTTTGTTTGGACCAGCAGTGTATCAAATAATATAATTCCTTAGTGTTGTTTTTGAACATAGATTGAAAAATTGAGAGTGCGTCATCTGTGGTTGTTCAGATTTTTATGATATACCGGTACTGGAGGCGAATCTGCGTGAAACTGCCCTATACATCATAAGATTTTGATTGGATTACAGTGTCATGACTGCCACTGAGTCACAGTGCGAGCTACAGTCAGGAGATGCTAACCTGCTGCAGCGTTCATTCCAATGACCAAATGAGTTGATCGTGCTTCTGACGTTGGTGTCGCTGGCTGAGAGTGAGCTGAAGAGGAAACTATAGACTCCGTGCACACTGCAGGCAGAAGTGACTCAAATCATACTTTTTTTTTTTGCTCATAGGTGACACATGACCCTGTTTTTATTAGTCTGAGCAGCACAAATCCAAAATAAGCAACTTTCGCGTGTGGTACTAGATCGGATGCATATCCAGTCTTTTTCAAAGCGACCTCAGTCTGAACGGTCAAGTGCATTTCATTCGACTGCGAGACAGACGTCACAATTCTGCGCAAGAGGAGATGTACATGAAATATCAAATGTAAACAATGGACAGAACAAAGTCATATATTTTTTAAGGCTCTGATTGCACAAATACCTTTAAAACTGATACACACATACCAACGCTTAGCTTCATATTTATGTGCGTACCCACAGGACGTTGTGTGTGATGTCGCATCTTCCTTTGCCCATGCGCATCACTTGAGGGCCGTGTGCAGTTCACACAGAAGTGTGATGGAGGTCATATGTACATAGTAATGTAAAACAATAAGATTTGTGGAAAAAAAAACAAGAAATCGTGTATTTAAGCTGTAAGACCTGCAGTGGGAACGTCGCCTGTTTGTGAATGCTTATTCCATTTGGTGACTCAAATTCCCGAAAGAAGAACTAAGTCAGCAGTTTGGATTCTTCTTTACTTTCTCATGGCTCCATGTTCATTGTAAATATATATTTAAATGCATATAATGTAATTACATATAGATAGATAGATAGATAGATAGATAGATAGATAGATAGATAGATAGATAGATAGATAGATAGATAGATAG
>JBAFSY010000009.1:1860289-1874034 GCA_036919915.1 Melanotaenia monticola | reverse complement strand
TTGGGTAGGGGGTTGCGGTTGGGGATTGTGGGGTTTTTTTTTTCCTTTTTTTATCCCCCCCCCCCCCCCCCCCCCCTCTTCAGGAACCCTCCGTCCCAGTGTCCACACTGACCCCTGAGTCCCACCCCTCTCACCCTTTATAAACCCAGGGCAGGTAAGAGCAGGACCCTGCACCTGTCCTGACCCGTCTAGACATGGCTGCTGAACTATTTTGTCTCAAAGAGGCTGATGGGAGGAGGAGGAGGGGGGCTGATGCAGGTTAAAAGTCAGAGTTGGAGGCAGAGGTTTGTTAGTTCTGCGGAAACAAGAGGTCACCGTGCTGACCTGCTGTGTCCAGCTGACTCTGGGTTAGCCCTGACTCCATAGGCCCCTGATCAGTGGTGCAACTGGATCAACCCCCATCGTGCACTGAGGACATGATGCTGTTGAATTATTTTTCGGGAGTTTGGGCCTTGGACAGTATGATCTGTATTTTTAATGTCTTACAGATCACTTTGTGTCAACAAGCAAATTGATAACTCAGCAAGGTCAGTACAATCCTGAGGTGTCCGAGACGGTTTTGGTATTTCCCTATGGGATTAATACAGTATTTTTCATTTAATTCATTCATTTAATTCATGCAGTAATTAATTATAATTGCATTTAGACTTCAGAGATATCCTTGTGAGGTTTGAGACCTTCAAGATTGTTAAGTTGTACAGGAAGTTATGTACATAGTCAAATGGTCCATTGGAGTCAGATTTCTCTTATGAAGCCTATTTGATCCTGAAAACTGTCCTAGTAAATAAAAAGTTATCAGGTAGCACCATCAAAGAGCTATCCACCCTGCATGTTATAAGACAGTGGTTTTCAAAGTGTGGATGCTGGGGGGGCCTCAGAAAATTAGAGGTAGCTAGGGCCCTGCATTTTTGAAAAAAAGAAAAAAATATTTACACAACAGTGGAATGAAAACTATGTCTGTGCATGGAAAAGAGGACCAAAAACGTTGTAGTGCACATGCCAGGCCTCTAGGTGTGCGCCGCATCCTCATAAGACCTCAAAATATAACACAACAGAAGTGTTAGGTGTCAGCTGCTAGTTATCTGGCACATGTAACCTCCGCGTCTTCGCTGACGGTATAAATAATCCACCAGAAACAGGTTTTACTTCAACAGACCAAATAAATAAAAAGATGTAGCAGCACAAACATGACACGGAGGTCCGCCATAGTTGTCGCTGTGCGTTTAGCGGGTTCAGCAGGGTCATGATAGACTTCATCGTTGCCACCGACAGGACTCGCCTTGCATTGTGAGTAAATTTCACCCTGGAGGCCGTTGTCAAATCTTTGCTGTTTTATCCACCTAAAACTCTATTACCGTGGAAACAAGAAGCCAGAACAAAACATTTGCATTTTACTTTCTCAGCGTTGTGGTGAAAACGGGCCCTGAAAAAAAAAGTTTAGCAGCAAGTTTGGCACGATGACGTCATAATCTGTGTAGGCTGCTCTGCTCCTCAAGCTAGCGTGTAGCTAGCTAGTGCAAAATGAATATGTTTTTGACAAAAAATAGACCAAAGGAGTAGACCAACAGCCTCACCATGAAGGAAAAAAACCTAAGAGCTCATGGCCAACTAAAATCCTGAAATATGATGCAGCATACATAAGGCATGAAGATAAATGGCCATGATAGCCCAAAATGCATCTTCTTGTCTGGAGACTCTAGTGTCTCACTAGTGTAATCTGTGTCTGTCGCTCCCAAACACGCACACACACACATGCATGTGCACACGCACACACAAAAGAGGTTTGATTTCTTTCGTGTAAACAGTTTGTTGAAGTTTATTATTCAGTGGGAAAATACAGTGCTGACAAGATGTCTGTTTATGATTTTCTTATGATAAACAAATGTAATACTATTGAATAGTGAATAAAAGTATGATAATACATTCTAAAAGTTCATGTTTCTTTACATATTTTGTAGCATTGTGTGTGGGTTTGGAGGTCCCCGACCAGAAAGTAATGCTGTTTGGGAGGCCTTGGCATGGAAAAGTTTGGGAACCGCTGTTGTAAGATACCAGGGATAATAAGTTCACGGTTATCAAATCAAATCGAACTTTATTTATAAAGTACTTTTCATGCTGAAGGCAACTAAACATGCTTTACATGATTAAAAAGAATTCATGCATATTTCAGTTTATGCATATTAAAAATAAAATAAGCCTTTACACACATCAAAGTAGAATAAGCTCAACTAATCACATAGTGGTATAATATCAGCCTCATCTGATTGGCTGATCATTCAAAAAGGATTTCTACAAGAGACGCCAACCTGGTCCAGGCTACTTGCTGACTTGATTGATTTAATTTACCAAAAGTGAGCTGCGTGAGAGACAGCAGTCAGAAGAAAGGTAGATTAATCCTCTTTGTATTCACTCTTATATTAAGTGTTTTAGGACAATGACAGCCACGATCTTGGTAAATTTATAAAAATGAATGAACATAAACAAGAAATAAATAGAGGTCTGGCTTCCCTTGGCTTCTGGGAGAAAACGCCACTGTTCCAACTCTTCCTGGATCAGCTCTGACTCCTCTTGGTTCAGCTCCGACTCTTCTTGGTTCAGCTCCGACTCCTCTTGGTTCACCTCTGACTCCTCTTGGTTCAGCTCCGACTCCTCTTGGTTCAGCTCAGACTCCTCTTGGTTCAGCGCTGACTCCTCTTTGTTCAGCTCCGACTCCTCTTGGTTCAGCGCTGACTCCTCTTGGTTCAGCGCTGACTCCTCTTGGTTCAGCGCTGACTCCTCTTGGTTCAGCTCTGATTCCTCTTGGTTCAGCTCAGACTCCTCTTGGTTCAGCGCTGACTCCTCTTGGTTCAGCGCTGACTCATCTTGGTTCAGCGCTGACTCCTCTTGGTTCAGCACTGACTCCTCTTGGTTCAGCGCTGACTCCTCTTGGTTCAGCACTGACTCCTCTTGGTTCAGCGCTGATTCCTCTTGGTTCAGCGCTGACTCCTCTTGGTTCAGCGCTGACTCCTCTTGGTTCAGCTCTGTGCAGAGATGACAACTGTATCATCAGCATTTTCCTCCTTCACTGCAGCCCTTTGTTGTTTGGATGTGTCCAGGCACAACCTCTGCACTTGTTTTTAAGTGACCATAAGTCCAGCTGATCCTGTTAGAGGTCTGCAGTGCAGTACAGACTATAGAAAAACCAGACTGAATCTGTGTGTCCTGTAGTTCAGTGTATCCTCTTTCTTGGTTCTGACCAGGTCCCGTTTGCTCGCTCAGAGACCCACCTCAGTGAGCTCCTGGATGGGGTGTGCAACAGCATGAGTGACTACGCCCTCCATGTGGACCCAGACACCCAGCAGAAGCAGTACATGAGGTTTGCTCCCAGAAGCAGCGGATCCACAGAAAATTTTCCAGACTTCAAAAACTTCCAGTTTGATGGACCCGAGGCATCCAACGAGCTGAAATTTGCAGTAAGTACAAAACCACATCCAGATAGATGAAGTCAGAATGAAGTTAGGATTAAGTTAGGATGAAGTCAAAGTAAAGTCAAGATAAATTTCAGTGTTTTACTTTACACTCTAACTAGTAGAAACCTTCAAGAAGAATGTTGTTGCAGCATGCTCCCATGCTGGAATTTAATGGATTAGATTTATATTTGCATTGTATCTGGTATTCTTTCCCTCCTCATTCATACCTGGCGACGGTAGATAAATGTTTAGCCACAGCTGCCCTGACAGAAACGTGGCAGGGGGAGCAGGAATCGAACCGCCAACCTTCTGATCACTGGACGACCTGCTCTACCGCCCATTCTCTTCCACTTACCCAGGGTCGGGTCATAGGCTACGCAGGGAAGCCCAGCCTTCTCTCTTCTCGGCCACTTCTTAAGGCCTGTTTCCCAGTGGTGTAGTTTAGTTTATTGTAGTGGGTATACTCTGATCCCCCCTCCCACCCTTATACGTCATGTCCTGGTGTAACATCCGTCCTGCAGCAGCCTTCCCAAAGCAGCAACTGCTCTTAAATGTATACTTTGTTAATGAGCTCCACAGTAATTAATAAAGTTTGCATCCACGCATAACTGAGATCATGAAAGACTGGTTCTGTGTTGTCTAAATGTAAACAACACAAGATGTATAACAGCCATTCCTTTCCTCATGGGAATCCTTCACCCCAGGAGCTTTGCCTGCTTGGACTGGGGGTTGTTGCCATGGTGATCGCCCTTGTCCCAGTGGCTGGAGGTTCTGCACTGCAGTCCTACAGCTGGGATGTGGACTCTGGTCAGTCCTGATCTGGGTGGTTGCTGTGGTGGTCTCTGTGGAAATGGGTGGGCTTGCTCTTGGTGTGATCAGATCCCCAAGATATTGTTTCCTCACAGCGGCGTCAAGCCAGATGTTTATTACTTTTATTATTTTTGATAATAATGATTTGACTTTTTCTTTTCATGTTTTTTCTCTGCATTCCCTCTCCATTAACTACTCGTACCGCCCAAAAAATCTTCTTCCTCTTCTTTTTCTGCTGCTGCTGCATCTTCACAAGTTTCTGGCACAGCTGGCTCTGAACAGAGAACTTACAAAAAAAAACTTCCGATTCATCTGTTGCTAAGTTTGGAGAGTCAGTGGATAATATTTCCTCTGGTTTTCTCCTGAAACCGTAACAATGACATCGCTGATGAGAAGAAACCCACATTCATCTGAATAACTTCCTGATAAGCGTTGGCATGGCCCCTCCCAACCCCATATGTACCGCTGAACACAGGAATGCAGTTACCAGCTTATTCTGGTTCATTCAGCCTCTGCTGCTTCAGCAGGCATCTCAGGCTCCAGCAAGTCTGCAGAACAACATCATGTTTATCATTCGAAGTGGACACAAACATAAGATCCTCTTGTTGTAGAAGAAAAAAAAACATTGCCTTTCATTACTGAGGAGCCACGTAATTTGACATAACATAACGAACACAGCAAGTATTTGTTTTCTGAGCTCAGGAGACAGTATGTGAGGAAAGTACAGCAATTAAGAGGAAAAGTAGTTAGGACCCTCAGCAGCTGCCACTTGTTGTCAATTAGCCAGCAGAGTTCCATCAACAGAAGCACACAGTCAGCGCTCCACGTATATGGCATGTCAGGTGATGCAGAACCTCAGCAGCTACATGTTCTCCAACGCAGCCTGAAACAGAGCTGTGAACTGAGCTTTATAACCACTGGTCCTGACTATATGACCCCTGATATTAACAATCTCAGGGCCTTCATACACCAGTCTGTTAATCACCTGTCAGACACATCAAGTTTCCATTCTTGGTGCTTCACTCTGGAACTTTCTGTGTGGCGTTTACATGTCCTCCCTGTGTATGCATGGCTTTTCTCTGGATTCCTCCCACAGGGCAAAGACATGATGTTAGGTTAACTGGTCACTCTGAATTCTCCCTAGGAGTGAATGGTTCTTTGTGCCTCTGTGTTGGACCTGAGATGGACCGGTGACCTGCCCATACCCTGCCTCTCGCCTGGTAACTGCTGGGATAGACGCCAGCCCCCCGTGACCCTGCGTTGGAATGAGCGGTATAGAAAATGGATGGATGAATGGTCATTTTGGTGACACATAGGTGGATTGGAGGTTATAACCTGGTTTTTGTACCGTTGAATCTTCTGACAGCGGTTTCTGGGTCAGTGGCGAACTGATGCAGAACCACCTTCTGACTTAAAAAGTTTAATACTTGCTAGCCTCCTGCTAGCTTGTCTGTTTTCAGGGCTTTGCTGTTCTGTATAAGGTAGACTCAACTTTTTGTGGTTCTTTCTTGTCTTTGACAGTCCTTCAAGTCAGTCTGAATAAGTTTGTCAGTGTAGTCTGGATTTCTCCTACTCCTCCTACTATGTGTCCTACTCCACCAAATATTATGAAGCAGAACTCCAGATTTATTATTTTTTTGCTTTTGTAAAGATTTTCTCGGACAGTGGATGAAAGCTGAGTTTCTGACAGGAAATGAAGAGATGAAATGAAGAAGAGGATTACTCTTCATCTAAACAGTCACCACACAAGCAAAACATAGCATCTATAACATTTCCGTTTCCTCAACAGAGCAATATCACCAATGTTCTCAGCAGGATGGGATTTCTTGTGCTTAGCCAGGGAAGTGGGACTCAGCCGGGGGTACTCGTGGAATCAGAATACAACTCCATCACTTTCCTTGTCCTCCGGTTTTCTCTCTTCAGCCATTATCACCCCTCATTCCCAACTCCTCCAACAAACAGAGAAACTTAAAAATGAACAGGCGCCGTTTAAGAAAAACGATTTGGTTCAATGCCCATTAATGAAACTCAGTCTTTCCCCTTTTTAGTATAAAGAAGTACATTATCAAAATGTTTACATTTAATGAACCATCATTTTGGAAAATGTTATGAACAACCTGAAATTTCTGGAGAAAAACAAGTAAAGTTTCAACAATATTTTGCCTCAATTTATAATTTAAATATTTATTTACACATTCTATTTATTAAATTTTTATTTAATTTTATATTTTATTGTATATATATATATATATATATATATAATATATATGTAAATATACATATACATGTATTAAATTCATTTTAATAATTTTTATTTTTTAGATTTTATTTTTATTTATACAGTTATCGTCATTTATAAAATGACATTTTTTAAATAATTTGTATTCACTTTTTAAATCTTTACATATAAAGATTGAGGTGAGGATAGTAGACTCATTTTAATTATTGATTTATTTTATTCATAGACACATTTTATTTATTTTACACATACATTACTTACAGCTTACGGATCATAAAAATCACCAAACATTCAATCCCAGTATTTCACTTTATCATCAGTGTAATTTAGGAAAGGTTTAACACTAAAAAAGAAATAAATAAACTGTACATGGACACTTTAGGAATTACAGTTACTTCTATCAAATATTACAGTTAATGTCTTCAATGCTATTTTCACATTTACTAAATTCATCCTGAGAACAGACGGGATCTCTGGCGGGCCGGGTTCAGCCCGCAGCCCGTACGTTTGACACCCTTGATTTAGAGGGAATCTCAGAAAACTGACAGGAGCACAGAGTGTGAAACTCAGAACTCAGAGAGACTTTGTTATTTTTATTCTTCCATCTCATGCATCACTTGACCAGAAACACAGCCTTGCCCTTCCTGTGTGGCGGGACGGTCTCACGGCGAGGAATGACTTCTATTTAGAGGTTTGTTTGGAGCGCATGAGAGGAGTCAACTGCTGACCTCGTTGGCTTTCCTTATTGTTGTGAAACATGTTCCCATGATGTGAAATAATGTGATGAGACATCTGACAGAAACACCACGCAGCGCAGTGTTTACAGCACACGCATATCAGGTGCCTTCAACACCACATAGTGGCTCATCTGCAATGCAGAGCAAGTGAAGGCAACACAGCAGAGTTGTCGATCACTGGAGTATTAACTATTGTCTTATCTGTAAGAGTAAACTAGACACTTCACGCAGGTCCACTTCACCCTTTCATTTTGGTAATATGTTCAATCATTGAGTAGAGCTATGGGTTTTCCACAAAAATCCCCCCACCCATTTGAAAACATGGAAGTGAAAGTAAAACCACGCTGATCAGGTCTGAACCGCCACACACACACACACACAAGCCAAAAAAAAAAAGTGGCTCAGTGTGACGTTATGAACCGTGTCATGCTGTACGGAATGCCAGGTTATTTTTCTGATGTCATATTTTAATCATGTGACACATACAGGGAAGAGTTTGGTCTGGTTTTGCCCAAATGTCAGCAGAAAGTTTTTATTTTTGTTTTACGACCAGCTGACAGTTTCCAAAACTCGACTGATTCTCAGAAAATGACGAGTCCAAATCCGCAGTTAAAGACTAATCACGTGGATAAAAAGAAAAAGATTTCAGCCATCTTTTCACCCAAACATCCCCCTCCTCCTCCTCATCATCATTATCATCATCATCCTCATCGCCTCAAGAAAGTGAGATGATAATAACTTCTTAATAACAAATAAAATCACTGTAAGAAAGATCTAAAATGCAAATTTCTATTCAGTTCTACTCAGATTTCTTTTTCTATTCGGGTGAAAAAGGCAGAATTTTTTAATCTCAGAGGAAACTTTTACTTATGTGTCTGTTCAGATTCTGATCTTTATTTTCTCCAGCTGGAAATCAGGATGAATTAAAGTCAAACAGAGAAGTCGTTCCCTGTTTGTCTCGGTATCGTCAGACACCAGACTCACCTGTAATAAACGTCCCGGATGTCCATAGAACCAGCACCAGCACCGCAGCTGGCTTCATCCTTCCGATCCGGTTTTCAGGCTTTGAGGGCGGCGGTAATGAAGAACTGTGGACTTAAGGTGGGAGAGCTGGTAAAAATCTCCGGCTGGTGGATCGCTGCTGGTCTCTTTGTATCCGAGAAGTCCGGTACACTCCCAGGGCTGCTTTTTCACAGAGCAGCGAGCGAAGGTAATATAAGGACACAAAGCACACAGGGGGGCGGAGCTGTCCAGCTCTGAAATCTGATTGGACAGCTCAGGTACCACCTCAGGTGATTGACAGTTCACTGTAGGACAGAAGAATAGGATAGAAAAGAATAGAATCTCTTTATTGTTATTAAATGTATAAAGTTCAATGAGATAAAAACACAACATAACTCTGTGGTAAAGTGTAAAAGACAAGAATATATATTTTGAAAAAAGGAAGTAACAAGCAAAAATAAACTGACAAGTATAAAAGAGAGAAACGTGAATAAACTGGTTGGTGTAGATAAACTGGCAAGTATAAAAAGGAAGTCATTGTATATTTGTGTATGTATACATACATACACTACCGTTCAAAGGTTTGGGGTCACTTCCCTATTGAATCCCATGGCAAAGTGACCCCAAACTTTTGAACAGTAGTGTACCTTAAGTACTGAGTAACCAGTAGAGGCAGCGTAGGGACCAATGTGACCAGATGTAAAGCCAAGGCAATAGTCGAACCTCGAACTAAGGACGAACCATGTGGTTTTTGCCCGGCCGTGGGGCAGTGGACCAGCTCTTCGCCCTCTGCAGGGTCATGGAGGGGGCATGGGAGTTCAGCCAACCAGTCTTGGAGAAGGCGTTTGACTGTGTCCCCCGGGGACTCCTGTGGGGGGAACTTTGGGAGTATGGAGAACCAGACCCCCTTAAACGAGCTGTCTGGTCCCTGTATGACTGGTGCCAGAGCTTGGTCCGCATTGCCAGCAGTCAGGCACAATAGTAACCATCAAAGATATTTTTGTTTATAGGGCTCTAAAAATGTAACTAAGTAAATATTGAAAGAATACAGTGTTTGGTTGACATGTGTGCAGTAAATGATGACCAGAGCTGTTTACTTCCTGGATTCACCTTGAGGACAGGATAACTGGTTAAAACCTTCCAAAGAAGAGGTTAGCAAAGTATGTTAAAATGAACATAGGACAAAGATTTTTGGTAAACATGATTTTTCAGTCGTCTAATGATGATCTCTCAAACACGATGATTGATACAGCAATGCATGCCACGCCTTCGATATAGTGGATCAAAGCACATTGTTATCCTGTTTGGAGCATTATGTGGGATTTCATGGTGCTCCCCTTGACTGGTTCAGGTTCTTGCTTTTTGTGTCAGCTTCGATTCTTTTAAATCTTCCAGTGCTACTCTGCCATGTGGGTAGCTGTAAGGCTCAATGCTTTTTTCTTTATAACTCCTCCCTGTGGGTACTATTTTTAGAAAACACAAGTGCTGTTCATTTATTTGCTGATGACAGCCAGGTTTATATGCCTCTGAAACAAAAGGACTCCTATTCCTTGAAATGTTGATCCAGTGCATCAAAGAAGTCATGGTTGACTTTCTGCTTTTAAAAGATAAAGAAATAGAGGTTTCATTATTTGGTCTTAGTGTAACCACTGGATCCTCCACTGTTGATTTGGGCCCTCTGGCACAATCTGTTAAAACCAACTGTCACCAATCTGGGCGTAAAAGTGAAAAGTGATTTTAATTTAGACAGGCAGGTTAGTGCAGTGGTAAAAAGTAGCTTTCATCAGCTAAGAAAACTGGTCAAGATCAAACATATCCTTTCAAGAAAAGATTTTGAGACCATGATCTATGCTTTCATCACAACACGGCTGGATTACTGCCACTCATTTTATGTTGGTCTCTCTCAGTCATCTTTATCTCGTCTGTAGATGGTGCAAAACACTGCTGCACATCTTTTAACAGGTACGTGGAAGACAGAGCACATTTTTCCTGATTTACCGTCACTGCACTGGCTGCCTTTTTAGGATTCATTTTAAAATAGTTTTATTTGTTTTTACGCTGAATGGCCTCACCCCGTCCAATCTCTCTGAGCTGTTGCATGTCCACTCCCCCTTCGGTCACACAGGCAAGCTGACCAGCTTCTCTTGGATGTGCCAAGGATGTGATGTAAGCTGAGCTTTTGCAGTGGCAGCTCTTCAGTTATGGAACTCGTTGCCACTGCATTTGTAGACCTGGAGGTGTAGACCTCCATGACCAACAGGCTTCATAATACAATATAACCATCAGGTCCAAGAAGTGGTGGGGACCTATCTGTATATGGTCTCAACAGTCTACTTGTAAATAAATATTATCTTTTACAAATTTGTTATTAAGGAGACCATTTACCTGACGGCTGGTAGCACTATTTCTTCTGTAATATGATATGAGCAAGTCTCTCACTGGCCAATCAACACTATTCTATTTTTATTCTATTTTATAAATATTTAGCTTATTCTTTTTTATTCTTAAAGGATGCAGGTACAGAAAACACATTTCACTCTACAATTATACTATGTATAACTGTGCATGTGACAAATAAACCTCTTTGACTTGACTTGACACGGAGAATCAGTTCATGAGATCTATGCCAGGAACATACGCAAAACATAGTTGCACACTGAATGCTTCAAGAATTACCATGGGACAAAGAAAGGGAGCTGAAGGACCTACAGGTGAAGAAAACTGAAGTCACTGAGAAGTACACCAGATTCGGTCCGTTGGGCTGAACTATATGACAGAAAAATGTTCAGATCCATCATATGAATTCAGGCCTCTACCATGAAAATAATCTTTATGTTCTGTGTACTGTTATGCAGTGATGGGAGTCACGGCGTTAAAATAAATGGCATAATTAACGGCGTTACTTTTTTCAGTAACAGGTAATCTAACTAATGACTAACTTATTCCATGGTTACAACGCCGCTACCATTACTGAGGATGAAACGTTACTGACAGCGCGTTAGTATTGTAAGATCAGATTGTTTTGGTTTTGGGTGAGTTGTTACGGCCCAGGCCTATCTGCTGGTTATTTGGTATGTAAATAGAACTGTGACAGTGCCTACAGGTGATTGGCTATGGACCTCGCTTGAGACCTGATTGGCTAAGGACCTCATGCTAGGAACCTACCCTCCTTCACCAGGATTGCTCGCTGCCGGTTTTGCTTCCTCTGTGGCTGGCCAACCAGGAAGACTCTGTCGCTTCATAAGGATGGGGTTACCAACATTCGGGCAGCTGCGTGACATTGCAGCACAGCTTGGAACGGGAACTCTGTGTTTGCATACTTGTTAGTTTGCCTGTGTGGAACTTTTGTGGTTACAGAAAGTGGTTTGTGGTTTGGGATTGACTGCTTTTGCCCTGTTTATGAGAGTTTGTTGTATCTGGATAATTCCGCCCTTTTGTGTTTCATTATTTCCTTTGTTTATTGTAAGTACTGTTAAACTGCCATTGTGGGTATTTTTACCTGTCACAGGACACTTTAAGTTGAGTTTTGTTTTACTTTTGTTGAGCTTTTTTGTTTAGGTCAGAGTTTGTTCCATTTATTTAACGGATACTTTTGGTTACCTTTTTGCTTCCTTGGTTGTTACTGAAGGTCCGACTCCTTGGTTGTATTGTGCTATTTACTTTATTGCAAATAAATAGATTTTATTATAAGTGTCCGACTCGTTTTGGGAATGACCCCTTTAAACCACTAGAATTAACAGGGGTCGTAACATGAGTGATATGACTGAAAGTGGACATTAAACTCAACGTTTGAGTAGAATAGTTGCCGTGTTGTGTGCATGCAAGCGAAGTGGGTCTTATTGTGATTCTTCAAACAACTTCTGCTGATTCTTTTTGATTCTTTCAGCATCTCCAGGCAGAAAAAGTTCTGTTCCAGTCCAAATAATTGTCCTCATATTTTCAGAGACCTCTAATGGACACTGTTGCACTTTACAAACTACAACCTGAAAAAAAATGTGTACAAATTATTTTTATATTTATCATTTTTATGATCAATTTCACCCTGACAGACCCATGCCTCTTGTTTTGATAAAGCCTCTTTCCACTGGCAAACACTTTCCTCCTCACTATTCGTCATCACTTCTTCCCGGATCACCGACTGGCTGACGGTAAAGGAGCAGACCCATTCGTCCTCGGGTCACCGCCCGGCTGACACTAAAGGAGCGGACCCAGTTGGCATGCGCAGTCACACACAGAAACGACCAGGAGACGCAGCAACAGTGAGTCCAGAGAACACAGGAAGCGTTTTAATCTGGAGCCACAGACATCAGTTTTCTCTCAGAGATTACAGATCAAAACGTTGCTAGAAATTTTCATCACGACCAGAAACAAAGTTTCTAGAAGCAGGTAGAATCAGGTGAAGCTCCTCCTGAGGAGGAGATGGAGATGTAACATCCAGCAGCCTAAGATCAGTGTCCATGATTTTTCTGTTAGCAATTTATTCCAGTAGTTTTCCATTTCATTCATTAATCAGATCTAATATTCGGTTTTATTATGAATAAATAAGCATGCAGATGAATTTGACATTCCATAGGAAAGGGAACATATTTGGGAACATTTTTAAAAAAGTAATGGAATAGTTACTTTTCTGAGTAATTACCATTATAATATTGTAATTCCGTTACTAATGGTGTTACTTTTTGTAAGAAGTAACTAGTAACTATAATAATTACTTGTTTAAAGTACCGTGCCCAAAACTGCTGTTATGACTGTATGGCCGATTGTAGTTCACATTAGTAATGCACAAATGGGTGATGGATGGATGGATGGACGGAGGGACGGATGGATGGATGGACGGATGGATGGATGGATGGATGGATGGAGGGATGGAAGGATGGATGGATGGAGGGATGGATGGATGGAGACATGTAAGGATGGAGGGATGGACGGATAGAGGGATGGACGGATGGAAGGAAGGATGGATGGACGGATGGAAGGACGGACGGATGGAGGGACGGACGGACGGACGGCTGGATGGATGGATGGATGGATGGGTGGATGGAGGGAAGGGGGATGGGGGGATGGATGGATGGACGAATGGAGTGATGGAAGGATGGACGGATGGACGGATGGATGAATGGAGAGAAGTAAGGATGGAGGGATGGATGGAAGGACGGATGGAGGGATGTAAGGATGGATGGATGGACGAATGGAGTGATGGAAGGATGGAGGGATGGACGGATGGCGGGATGGATAGAGGGATGGAGAGATGGACGGATGGATAGAAGAATGGAGGGACGGACTGATGGATGGATGGATGGATGGATGGAGGGATGGACGGATGGGGGGATGGAAGGATGGATGGATCGATGGATGGATGGACAGATGTAAGGATGGAGGGATGGACGGATTGAGGGATGGATGGATGGATGGATGGATGTAGGATGATGGATGGATGGATGGATGGATGGATGAATGGATAGATGGATATATGGATGGAAGAATGGAGGGATGGACGGATGGATGGTA
>JBAFSY010000009.1:1786048-1800094 GCA_036919915.1 Melanotaenia monticola | reverse complement strand
GCTGGAGGAGCATCAGTCCCTGAAGCTGTTTATTACCAGGAACTACATGGACCAGTCGTACCATGTCCTGTGGGGGACGATGGGGACAAAGTTGCCGTTCTGCTTCGACTGCAAAGTGAAAATCAAATCTGATTTGATTTGACAAGTTCTATGTCTACTTGTTTTGTTTTAATGCGACCAGTAAGATGTTTTTTTTTAAATGTCAACTGCAAAAAAAAAAAGGTGAATGGTAAACATAATTTCTTAATTTTTTGTTTAAATATTTATCAGTAATACAGTGAAAATGAGAGGAAATGTGGATATTTGCTATACAATTTCAGTGTGCACCCATAAATTTTCTGCTTGCACTCCTGAAAATTTAAGTTAGGGGCCACTGTGCTCCTCGTAAAAAACAGTTTGTCTGGAGCCCTGACACACACACACACACACACACACACACACCTGCACCTGCCTCTAAGTGATCCAGCTGCTTCTTAAAAACACCCACGAGACCAGGTCATGAAGTTTCAGGACTTGTAGTGTGTTGCAGACTAAGGGAGCAGCAGATATTAACGCCTATTTTCCCGTCTGTTCTTCTCGTTGGGACCGGAAACAATAAGAAGCACAGAGAACAAAGACAACGCGGCTTAAACTGCAGGCAGCTTTTAATCCTGAAAGAAATTTTTCACTTTCAACCATTTTACCAGATGAACATGTGAGATAAAGGAAAATTTTCTTCAATAACATGCATGTCAGGTTAACGGCTCACTGTAAACTCGCCCTAGGAATGAGCGAGCGGCTGTTTCTGTATCAGCCCTGCGATGGACTGCTGCCCTGTCCAGGTGTACCTGCCTCTCACCTGCTAGTTGCTGGGACAGGCTCCAGCTGCCCCGCGACCTAAACTGAACTAAGCGGTATAGAAAATAAATGAATGGATGGGTCCTTCAATTAGAAAACAAAGATATGCTTCACTCTGGTTTCATGATGGATACTGTCTGTGAACCCTAAGATTTCACTCCAGACTACAGTTTTGCTCAGAGATGTGATGAATGTTTCTCTAAAACACACCACCTTCCCAAATAAGTCACAATAAAAATTCATCCAAAGCTTTGATCACGGTCCACATTGACTGTGGCCTTGTAAGGACTTTAACCCATTCCCAAATTCTTTTAGCCATGACGCCCAATATAACTTATGTTGGTGTGGGATGGGTGTAGGTGTTCATAGCAGTGTTGTGCATGGACATTTTTGGTCATGAAGGTCTCTAAATGTGGTAAATTTGAGGTTAAGTCCCCATCATTTTTCTCCGACCACGTTTCTTCCTGGAAGATGGTGGTTCCCCACTAACCTTCCAGGTTTTCTCTGCTTGGTGCCGATGATCTGACCCTCCTGAAACAGATTAAGATCTTTTCCACGACCACCGGATGTCTTTCCACACGGTTGTAAATGAGAAGCTACAGCATCAGTTGGGTTAAATAACTTGTTACAGCTGAGACATCGCCATGCAGGAACTATCCAATCGGAGGTTCTTACCTGTAAGCTTAGTTAAATCCAGGTGGTGACTGGAAACACACTTTTTTCATGTAAAAGTGGTCTTTTTCTTAAGATAAATAAAACTCTTCCTCTACTGGGATTTATTCTTATTAGCTTGTATTGACTCAGAATGAGTTTGGTATCTAATGTAATTCTACTTACCTTTTTTTAAACAGAATGTGGCTGATTTGATGTTTTTAGCTGGTTAAAAATCCTTTTTTTTTTCTGTGTCTGCACAGCAAGTCTCCTTAACAGTCACACATACAGGTTCACCTGAAGAAGACGAAGAGGACGAGCTGTGCAGCCCACCCACAAACATTTCTGTTTTCAGTCATTTTGTAGTTTTGTTACCTGGTGCAGAAGAAAATAAAGTGATGTTATTTTTGTGAAACGATTGATTAAAATTATGGAAGATAAAAGTTTTCATTGTTGAAATAAAAGGTGTAAAGATTTGAGCCTGGTTTGCTTCTGTCTGTGTCGTCAGGCTGGAAACTGAACCAGAAGGACAGAAGATGTTTGAGGTGGATCTGAGCTTGGTTCCCAGGTCAAACACTGACGCTGGGGCAGAAGAACGTGTCTGCTTTGCTTCTGAAAGCTTTCCTGAAGCTCTTTCCTCCCAGGCTGACATGGAGAATTCCTGATAGAGTTGATTTAATTAACTGTTAATGAGGGTGTGGGGTAGTTACTGCTCAACTTGTCATTGTTGCTGTCAGACAGACTGCCTACAGCGAGGGGGGGGCTGCTGGGTGGGAGAGGGGCGTGTGGCGCTGCCTGCGGTGCTGCCCTCAAAAGCTACCTCAGACTGGATTAGATGCAGTCTGAGCCAAGGTCGTGTGCTAAATATTCCAGGTGTGACCGCTGTTGGCAGCCTTTAATGGTAAAACTTTCCATATTACGCAGAATTCTCCTTCTAAAGGTTTTCTAACAGTCATCTGTGTCCTCGAATCCTGAGCACGAGGCCCAGAAATGAGAAGATTCCTTTCTTGCTTGTTCCACTTTTTAGCGACCGTGTGCTCTAACGGGAGAGTCTGAGATCTTTCCCTTTGTGACCTCGCGAAGGGAAATGCCCACTGTCCCGCCCCCCGGCTAGCTGAGCCTGCCCTCTAAAACCACCGAGCGGGCGCCAGTGAAAGACGGACCCCCCTCCAGGCATGAGTGGACAGGCACCACTCATGAACATTAGAGGTTGAGATACTCTGGTTTCAGCTCACTAAAGCCACTTTTGGAATGGCTGAATGTTGGTATTACACTTTAAAAACAATGAATTTGAATTTGTTGAATAATATGGGGCCTTTAAATCTACAGCCAGCTGACGCTTCCTGTTAGTCTGTGGTTATAAAGATGGGAAGAGTTCATTTATGAGCTTCATCCGGCCGATGAGGATGAGATGGGACGGAAAGTCGGAGGCGGTTAGTGGAAGACCACGATTGGGTCTTTTTCACACCCAGTGAGACGATTCCAAGTTTGGCTTCACAAGAACTTCCTGCTGCTCATTGCTGCTGAGATGATAACATGATCAGATAAATGAAGAAATCCACAGTGAACACACACACATGCACACAGTATTTAGGCGATCCTAATTAATTCCAATTAGAAATGCAAATAAGGAGCCACATCTTTGATTAAGCATCAGTTAAGCTCCTTGTTGGTTTACAATGTCCTCCTCTGACGCAGCCCAGTCATGGGGAGAAGGAAGGAAAAAGTATTGGGACACAGAAAACGTTGTAATTAATGTAGAAATGCTTCATGTGAGATGTTTCTAATTAGTCCCAGTCCCTCCCTCTGCTGCAGCAGACACTTTTGGACTGCCGCCTTCCCCCTGTTCCACGAGATGCAGAGGAATTACAGACTAATTACACAGACGGGGGCGCTGGGATTCATCCGGACCCACAAATTAACATATGAGCTAATTAGCATATGATGGAACTAATGACTAATAATTTTACCAATTACAGGGTTGGGCTATCTCATTACATTTATGGGAATATGATGCTTGGAGGAAAATGTATTGTTTCAGCCACAGACAAAGAAGAAGAGGAGGAACCTGGTGTTACCTTCAGACTGGTGTAAATGCTCCTGCATCTGCTGGCTTTGTTCATTTCACATAAGCAACGTGAAAACAATCTTTAATCATTAAGGATGTCGGGTTATATGATAAGATGGGTTTTATTGAACAAAACTACCAAAGATTCAAACATTGTTGTAGATCCAGAGTTCCAGATCATTCTGCAGAAGTTTCCAGACTTTAAAAGTGGAACTAAAAGAACTAAAGATGTTTACCCGTCTTTCTTTTTGTTGTTGTTTTTGTTTTTTTTAAATAGGAGATCATTTTTCTAAAAACAAATAAAAACCATATTTCCAGACCCTGTTCAATGTTACCATGGAGACCTCTGATATCACCCTAACATCTCTCATCACTGAACCTGGACGTGCAGAGACCAGAATTTCCTCCCACAGTGGCTGTTTGGAGGTCTACTGCCCCCCACCCTCATCGATCTTCCTTTCATGGAGGTCCCACCATGAGATAAAAATAAATGTAAATGTTCCATCTGCAGTAAAGACAACGCTCCGTCCCGGGATGCAGGAACACTTCTTTCTTTTAGACAATGCTCCGTTAAAAACTGGACCGGTTTGTCAGAGACCTCCATAAAGAGTCTGATCATCTCAGGCAACATTATTTCAGCCCAGAACATCACTCCACCTTCACCTGCTGAAGTACCATCCTTAGTGGGACATGGTGGACATCCACCAACCATCCAGACCTCCATCTGGACCATCCAGATCTGTTTCCTTATTGGACCATCCAGTGTATTCATTCATTCACCAGGAGTTCTGGAGGATCCTGATGGAGAGGTTCACCTGCAGATACCTGCTGCTGTTCATCCGAGGCTTTCTAATCTCATCGTTCTGTATCTGAACGCGTTTTCTCTGTGATGGATGACCTCACTGAAGGTTTCCTCAAATGTTTTCATTCATTTCTGCAGAAAAATCCTTCTCTAGTTTTTTTAAATAAATAAATAGAAAATAACATTAAACAGTCCAAATAAAGCGAAAATTTCAGCCTTCAATTCAATTCAGTTCAATTCAATTCAATTCAATTCAATTCAATTCAGTTCAATTCAATTCAATTCAGTTCAATTCAATTCAGTTCAATTCAGTTCAATTCAATTCAATTCAATTCAGTTCAATTCAATTCAGTTCAATTCAATTCAGTTCAATTCAGTTCAATTCAATTCAGTTCAATTCAATTCAATTCAATTCAATTCAGTTCAATTCAGTTCAATTCAATTCAATTCAGTTCAATACAGTTCAATTCAATTCAGTTCAATTCAATTCAATTCAATTCAATTCAATTCAATTCAATTCAATTCAGTTCAATTCAGTTCAATTCAATTCAGTTCAATTCAATTCAATTCAGTTCAATTCAGTTCAATTCAATTCAATTCAGTTCAATACAGTTTAGCTTTGTAGCACAACAACATCATCTCACAGCTGTACAGACAAAGCAGTTGGAGCCGGTTCATAATAAATGAAGACGAGTTAAGAAAAACCACAGATTCCATCAAAACTAAACTTCAATCAATTCTTTATTTTGGTTTATTTATTTGTCTGTTTTTCATTTACATTTTATTGTGTAAAAAAAAATAATTTTTTAATGAATAAGTATGCAAACAGAAAACTATTCAAATAAAATGGTTTTAATGGTTTTTCATTTTATTGTTTTTAATCTACTTTTTACATTTATTTTTATTTCATTAATAATTATTTTATTGAAGAATAAATGAAAAATAAAAGAACCTACAGTCTTATAAAAATAAACTTAAAAAACATTTGATGCACTTTGTTTACATCAGGGATCTGAAACTGGTCCTTGAGGTCCTGCAGGTTTTAGATCTTTCCTGCTCAAACCTTCTGACCCTTCTGCAGAACAACGATCGACCCACTCCATCTGAATCAGGCGTGTTGGAGCAGAAAACATGTAAAACCTGCAGGACTGTTCAGGATCCCGGGTTTACTTGATGCATGTTGCAGGCGGAGCTCATGCTTTTCCTCCGCTGTGTGCTGGTCAGGAAGGTTGCTGGTTCTAATCTCCAGGTTTGGTATTTCTCTTGTGCAGCTGCAGGTTCTCCAGCTTCCTCCCACAGTCCAAACACTTTGGTTATTGGCTCAATGTTTTTCATGGTTTTACTGTATTTATCTATAAAGGGACAAATAATATTAGTTGTAACTAGGGCTGCATGGTGTATGCGGTGGTTAGCACCGCGGCCTCACAGCAAGAAGGTCGCTGGTTCGAGTCTTGGCTGGAGGAGGTTGGAACAGTGGCCTTTCTATGTGGAGTTTGCATGTTCTCTCTGTGGGGTCTCTCTGGGTACTCCAACCCACCGTCCAAATACATTAATTAATTGGTAAAATCCTCTGAGGAGTGAGTGTGAGGGCTTGTTTGTCTCTCTGTTGGCCCTGCGATGGACTGGTAACCTGTCCAGGTGTAACTGCTTAATTCTGTTAATTGATGGGATAGGGTTCCGCTTCCCTGCAACCCTTAATTGGACCAAGTGGAATAGATGATGAATAAATGAATATAAATGTAAATATGTTAGATATGTTAGATAGCTGGAGCTGGTTCCCATGATGCAGCCACAGGCAGGACGAGATTAAAGTGGACAATAAAAGAAAATGTTGGTCTCTGAGCAGAGAACAATGATCTGATGATGATTAAAAATAAAGAGGCTACAGCATGCTGATGTGGTCTGGTTCTCAGTACGATGAAGGATACGATGATCTGTTATGGTCACACATCAGTGTGACTTCAACCTGGACAGCTGTTCTTCCTCCTGCATGACACTCCCAACATGATGGCAGTAAGTGCATATTTACTCACATACAGGGGGGTGGGGGTCATCTCACCCTTAAATGCAGCAGGTCGTCAAACAGGTGTGTGTAAGTACCACAAATATTAAACTGTGGTACTCGCTCTCCCTCTGGTGGGACACTGAAGACTTTCATATCAGTTAATTCACGGATCATGTCTGCTGTTTATGGATAAATATTTCTGTGTGATAAACTATTACAGCACCATGATGGGATCATGTGACCTGGAGCTGCTGTCAGCTTTACCGGAAAGTTCCCGTCTGAAACTCTCTCCCAGTTTATGTTTGTTGATGGACCATGAAAACCAGAGACATGATATTTCTTTCAATTTCTGCTTCTATATTTTGATGTCAGCCATAAAGCTGCTACTACTCCGGCTAGTACAGCCTGATATCTACTGAGGGTGATGTACAACATTTGAGAACCAGTGTTTTAGTATAAATCCAGGGCTGGTCTGAGGTGAATCTGTGGTCTCTGCTGCCCTCTGGTGGAACAACTCAGCTACATACTAATATTAAAGGACGGCAGGGGGTCCTGGTTCGGTTCTGTGGCAGCCCTTTATTAGTTTTCCATGTTTACAGGATGCTGAGGCCCCGAGAGGCCCCAGTCCTCACAGTCACAGAGGAATGATTACAGACATGCACAGAAACAACAACACTGACACGCTGCTAGTAAAACTGCTCACATATTACACTTACATTACATAATGATGGAGGGTGTGATCTGTGGTCACCAGTGTTGTACTAGTTACTGAAAAAAGCAACTAGTCACTGTTACTAGTTACTTCATTCAAAAAATAATTTAGTTACTTTGATTACACCAAAAAGAATGCATTACTGTTTAACTTTAGTTACTTTTGTAAAAGAACATTCTTAAAAATTCCCCCATTAATATCCTTGAGCTTCCATCTTTCTCCTACATTTTATATTTATTTACATATTTACTAGGTTATTCAGGGCATTGTCTCTGTCTTATTGTGGACACTAGTTCCTGAAAAAAGGACTGTTGCGTTCACGTTTCCGCATCCAGGGGTTGTTGCTTTGAACAGCTGAGAGCGAAACTGAAGGGCTTCACAAAGGGAGCAGAGGAAGCCTCAACCCGCGAGTGATGACGTTTACAAGCCACTTCACAGAAAAACAAGCGCAACAAGCAGACATTAAAAACACTGCCCATGTTGTGCTGCATCACTGCTGGAAACATGAAGCTCACAGCTGCTGGAGAAATGTAGTAATTCAGCTAGTAAAGGAATAATGCACCGTAAGTAACAGGAACTGAGTTACTTTATTTAAAGAGGAGTGCATTAGAGTATTAGTTACTGACAAAAGTAACAGTGTTAAGTAACGTATTACTACCCAACACTGGTGGTCACACAAATTTTGCCTCCTCAGATCAGATATTCTAACACCTGGTGAGAAACAGATGATGTCCTGATGTGTAAAACCTGAGAAAACAATGGTAGAGTGTGTACTTGTGTGATTTCTAGGAAGATATTTGCTGGATAAACTGCCAGATCAGGATAGTTCTGGCTCGTTTCAGGCTGTGAAAAGGTAAACAACACCATGTTGCTATGGTAACCTAAATCATTTTTACTCTTCATGCATGTAAATCAGTACAATGCGTCACAGTGCTGGTCTTCCAGGGCGGGTCCTGCTGCAGCCAGGAGAGCTGGAGTCAGACCACGACGCTCGGATACCGCTCACCACACGGCTCACTGTGGCAGGAAGGAGGACAGAGGATGGGGAGGGAGGGGAGGAGGAGGAGGAGGTCGGGGACAGAGAGGAGGAGGAGGAGGGAGAGGATGATGAGGAGTGGTTGCTGTGCTGTGTGGCGGCGTTGAAGGCGGAGCTGAGGACGAGGCGGCGTTGGCCCTCGGAGCTGTGGGGCCTCTGGTGGGCGGGGCTGATGTTAGACATGATGTGGCTGGATGAGGGGAGGAGACGACTCAGATTCAGAGAGGGAATAAAAGACTTATGCACATGAGGGGAGGATGGAGAGGGGGAAAGAGGAGGAGAGTCTGCAGGGGAAACTGAGGAGGAGGAGGAGAGAAGACACAGAGAAGACTGCTGCCTGGAGCGCTGGGAGGAGGAAGGTGGGGAAGACTGAAGATTGCATTTCTTGGAGGAAGAGGTGGAAAAAGCTGAAGGTGAAAAAACAGAGGATGAGGAGGAGGAAGTTGCGTTTGAGGACTGAGGAGTGGGCAGAGAGGCAGGTGGAAGTTTCCCAGAGTTATGGCACAAAGCTGGAATCTTAGAGGAGCGCAAAGCAACCAGGCAGCGCTTACTGTCCACAGCTGCTCTGCTGTCAGCCTGTAAACACACAGCAGGAACACTTAGCATGGTTAGCGTTAGCATGACACCAGCTGCTGCACCTTTGGTCTGTAAACATACAGCAATGACACTTAACATGGTTTGCGTTAGCATGACACCAGCTGCTGCACCTTTGGTCTGTAAACATACAGCAATGACACTTAGCATGGTTAGCGTTAGCATGACACCAGCTACTGCGCCTCTTGTTTGCAAACATACAGCAATGACACTTAACATGATTAGGCATCTTATTGTGATTAAAGGAACCACATCAGTCTGGGTTGGGTCATATTTGTCTGATAAGAGTCCAGTTTATTCATGTAAAAGATGAGTTCCTCACACACCAGAGTAAGTCATGGAGTTCTGTACTCGTACCGACACTTTTCCATGAAGTCTGATGAAACCAATCAGAGGTTAGCTTACAAAGATTTATGAACGACAAAGACCTGCATGACTGAATGTTCTCCTTCTAATCTCTGAGGTGGTTGTTTTTGGACCTGCAAAACTCAGGAAGACTCTAGCGATGGCATTACTATAGATGGTATTACCTTTGCTTCCAGTACTACAGTGAGGAACCATGGAGTCATTCTAGGCTAGGATTTGTGCTTTGACTTCCTTTTTCCACTTACGTAATATTCCCAAAATGAGGAGCATCCTGTCTCAGATGCAGAAACTAGTCTAGGATTTGTTCCTTCCAGATTGGACGGCTTGTGACAGCCTTATTGTTTGCCATATGTCGTCTGTGTTTTTCTCTTTAATTGAACTCACTTGCTTCACTCCCTCAGCCTGCCTTAATCATCCAGTAGGATTTCCTTTTGGCCTCCAGAGGCTGGCCCACCCAGCCCAGCCTTTTTCCCATCACTGGGAGCCACAGTCTGGAGGCGAGAGAGTGGAAGCAGAGTTTGCCACCAGGAAGCTGTGCGCCACCGCCAACGGACTCTATGGACCTGATACTTATTCCTCCTGTATACTGGAGTGGTATACAGGAGGAGGTACAGGAGGCCTGTTTTTTTTTTCCCCCTTTTTCTTTCTGGATGAACTGATTATACTATTCCGTTAGTTAATGCGGTACAACTTCCGTTTCTAGTAAATAACAGCTAAATATGGAGCTGCATCAGATCCTAGAGGCCTTGGGTTGATCAGATTTCTATCAAAACTTTTACAGAATTCTCCACGTCTGACCGCAAGCCATGATCGATGTGGTTTGGTTGTGTTTACTAACGATGCCATGCACTGAACCCACAATGCACTTTGTTTTGTAGTCTACTTCCTGTATTTGGTCAGCTTGAAACAGACCACAGCCTGTTTGTAGGCAGACGAAGTCCACTTCTTTGATTAAAATCAGAATGAATTTGTGCGTTCATAATAGCCCAAACAAAGCGGCCTTTCCGAGGATACGGACTAGGATTCAAATCAAAAGGCTGGTGTGAATGTGCCCATAGTTAGGTCTGGTTTGGTGACCCTTATTCATCCCTTTAGTTCCGCTGCTACAGACCGGCTTTCCTAAAAATGTACCTTAATATGATTTCTACTAAAAATGAAATGAAGTATTATTTAGTCTTTAGCTGTCTTCTTCCCATCAATCTCCAGTTTTCAAGTGCTGAAGTTTTTCAAGAAACCTCAGTTTTTTGTCTCAGTCTGTTCCGAACCTTGTAGTGAACCCGATCCACCTGAAGTTTCTGTATTGGAGGTTTAAAAGATTCATTTCTATTTGAATTTCATGTCAGAGTTCAAAGAATCTGAGGTGAGTCTGTTACCTGTCTGACTTGCTGCTGGCCTTCAGTCTTCCCCTCAGGTGGGTCACTGGTTGAAAGGCGAGCCTTGGTGTGGGATCGTTGAGCCAAGGTCCCGGAGGTCTGACAGACAGATGCATATGACCTTAGAACACACAGGTAGTACTGCTCTGCTTCCAACTTGAACAAGTGTTAACTCCTCAAATCAATCAGAAAGTCATTTTCGCTGAAGGTGTAAACAAACTTTATGCAACTTTTTTAAGTTGGATAGTTTAATGCTGTAGCTTTAGACATGAAATCCCTCCGAATTTAGAAATCTGGCTAATGCTGTTTGTTTTTCTGGAAATGCCATTACATGAACACAGTAGCAGGTCAGTTACTTATAACTTTATAATACAGGAAGTGTTTTCATGTTACTGAGCCGCAGAGGTGGGTAGAGTCACCAAAAATTGTTCCACAGTAAGAGTAGCATTACTCAAGTTAACAGTAATCGTCCCAAAAATTACTCAAGTTAACAGTAATCGTCCCAAAAATTACTCAAGTTAGAGTAAAAAAAGTACATGTTAAAAAGACTACTCAAGTACCGAGTAACTGTTTGTAATTCTGATGTGTGTATGTATATGTTTATGTAGATGATGTAGAAATTGATCATTTATAATGTGTGATCGCTGGTAGCTGCAGCTCTTTGAAGCTGTCAAGAAGTCAGGGTGACATGGCCTCTCCGAATTCCTCCCATGCCCGAGTTTTTGCCTCTGTAGCTGTGTCCAAATTCAGGTTCTGCACACTTCGAAGTGCAGATTTGTCAGCTGCATACGTCGTCGTGGTGCCAAGCACTGTTCCATTTGGAAGGAGCCTCCGAATCCACCCTACAAACCTGAACTTTGGCCTCAAACGAAGGCTGCATGTGATGCATCCTTCGCAGCCTCTTCTCTCCCAGACGGTGGTGAATGAGTGACCGAGCTCAGAAGTACGTATTTCTTTTTTTTAAACTACACTTAAGGTGACAAAAACCAAGTACATTACAATAAAACATTTGTTAAACGGTGGCATTAGAATTCTGTAATATTTGATATTTGTGGATATTTAAGGGGTTAATAAAATGTCTACCGGCTGGAAAACAACACAGCGTCAGACAGTTTTTTTTGTTTGTTTGTTTTTACATCATTACTCGGTTGGTGGTTCACAAAAGTTTTCTATGATATGCAAACAGTAATTTCAGCGGTGTAAGTGATTCAATGTCCTATGCTGCTGCTTTGAGAAATTCTCATTAGTTAGGTAGGCTTTCCCACTTCACAAATGTTAAGCGTGAGTGTGTAGATTGTGTAGGACACTTCATAGCCTACGTAGTCTGCACACTTTGACATGTGCAGACCCTGAATCGGGACACAGCTAGTGACCGTCGAAGGCATGTTCTACTCAGCCTACCGGTACCTGTCAGCTCCCTCCACAGGCCTACAGCCCAAAACAGCCCGACAGGACTCCTTCAGCCTGATAGCATCCCTCACTGCTGGTGTCCACTAACGAGTTTGGTGATTACCATCCAACATGCACCGACCACCTTACGGCCACAGTTCCAGCTCAACATGGAACACAGCCAGTCGGACTCAATGTCCCCCACCTCACCCAGAACATTGTTGAAGCTCTGCCAGACAACAGACGCAACATGTTTGGATCTGCCAGGCCTCACAATTTGAGCCAGCTCCCCACCAGGTGGTGATCAGTTGACAGCTCCACCCCTCTCTTCATCCCAGTATCCAAAACATGCGTCTGAGGACATGACTACAAAAGCCTTGTTTCCACCAATGGGTGCAGGACGGGATGGTTAGGGTGCAGGTTTGTAAACTGTAATCTTGTTGTGTTTCCACAGCCAATCATATCCTTATTTGAGAGGTGGAGTATCAGCCGGATAGCGACAGATGCCTCAAACAACGTAACAGCATGACGCCATCGCAGCTCCTTCGCTGAAGTAGAACTAAAACACGACGCAGAAACAAAGGAGGAGAATGGCTTCACAAAAATATTCAAGTAAATTTACTTGAATAAGTGGCGGGCTCAGTGGGTAGGGTGGTTGTCTTGTAGCCTGAGGGTTGCCGGTTACAGGTTAAAAAGTATTTTGCAGTAAGACTACTCTTGGGAGTACTTTTTATTTCAAAACGTTACTCTGGTAAACGTAGCTCATTACTACCCACCTCTGCTGAGCTGCTGACACCTGGAAACTGAAAACATTGAAAAGATAAGTAGTTTAGGGAATTAAAACAGAGCCTTAGATGGTCCAGCAACCAACTGAAAAGTTTTGAATGAAGTACAAGTTTCTAGAACTGAACCACCCCCACCTCCACCATCATCATCCCACAGAGACAGTGAGGAAGACGAAGAAAAGCAGTGAGGACAGTCTGAAACTTGAGAAGGTCACACCAGCCCAGCGGGAACTGAAGGAACATCAGACCTGTTTCCTGGTGCTGGTCTTCCCTGAGCTCCGTTGAGGCTGTGGTTTGGACCTCTTACTCTGAGATGGATTTGGGCCCTTCAGAACCTGAGGGGCTGGCCTTTTGGATGGGCTTCTTTCCCTTTCTTGTCTAACCTTTCCTTTCAACTGAGTTCTGTTGGAGGAAGAGCTGTGAGGACATGATGGAGCGGTGGAGATGGAGATACTGTCCACACTGATTTCTAGCTGTTTTATGGACTCTTCCAGACTGCTGATGGAGTCCAGGGTGCTCCTGCAGAGGACCTCCACCCGGGCAGAGGAGGAATATTCTTTGTTCACCAACTCCTCCTCTTCCTCACACACGATCATCTGAGGAATTTTTTTTCCAGGTTTATCGGCTCCTGATTGGATGATCTGGCGGATTGCAGCTAGTTTGGTTTTGGGGAACTTGAATGTGAACTTCTTTTTGGTCTCTGGCTTTAGAAACAAGTCCGTCTGGTTTTGATCTTCAGGAACTGATGGTCCTTCATGCTGACGCTTTCCTGGAATGTCATTAAGATTCCGATCTTCATCAGTTTTTTTCACATCTTCTTCCTCTTCATCGATAATACTGTCTGGAGACAGAGTCCCACCCAGATCTTCTTCACATTCAAAGATGGTCGACAGACGTTTGGAGGCTGACTGGATGTTCACGGGCTCATTCAGAAAAACAGCAGCAGGTTCTGAGCCAGACTCATCCAGGTCTTCATGTTCCACAGAAACAGGTCCTCCACAGTGGTCCTCCTCTCCAGACTGTGTTCTGGTGCTGGTTCTGGAGACTCCGTGGATGAATCTAAAAGTTAGAGGTGGTGGAGGAGGTGGCTCCTCATTGTCCCACAAAGGGGGGCTCAGACTGCCTTCTTCCTCCTGGTTCTGCTGGATCCTGGATATCTGTGCTTGGTCCTGCTGGATCCTGAATTTCTGTGCTTGCTTTTGCTGGTTCTGTTGGACCCTGGATATTTGTGCTTGGCTCTGCTGGTTCAGCTGGACTGTGGAGACCTGGGCTTGGTTCTGCTGGACCTTGGATACCTGGGGTTCATTCTGCTGGACCATGGATACCTGGGCTTGGGTCTGCTGGACCTTGAATATCTGTGCTTGGTCCTGCTGGATCCTGAATTTCTGTGCTTGCTTTTGCTGGTTCTGTTGGACCCTGGATATTTGT
>JBAFSY010000009.1:1694898-1705336 GCA_036919915.1 Melanotaenia monticola | reverse complement strand
AGAACCAGAGCACTACAATACTAATTGAATTTCCCTTTGGGATTAATAAAGTATTTTTCATTTCATTTCATTTCATAATGATAACATGTTTATAACGTCATCTTAAAAAGCTTTGTTGTTATAGCATTATGTTTTTCAGTGTCCTTTGATGCTGATATTCTACTTACTTATACGTCATTGTTTAGTTAGTTAAATCAGAGTCTGCATGTTTTAACATGGCTTCAGTCCAGAAGATTAAACTACAGGGTGGGCTGAAGCCTGCATTATGATACCAGGTTTACAACATAATTCAGGACATGAATAAATATGTTTTAAAAGCATAAAGCCTAATTAACATACATGAATAATGAATTAAAATATAAAGACTACTGGCACGCAACACACAAAAAATTCTATATATGCACCTTATTAATTCTACAACTTAGCAATAACATAACTCATCTGGTTAAGTTTAGACGCACATAGATAGAATTTAAAGTTAAATTTGAGCTGTTTTTACTTTTGGCCTGCTAGCTAAGTCAAGTTAAGTGCAGGTTTCATTGCTGTAAGACTCAGCAGGGGCAGGACAGACTGAGCTGGTCCAGCTAAATTAGCTTCGCTGCTTACTGCTTTCTGTCTTCTTTAGCTCCTTCTGTTTGTTTTTGTTTTTTGTTTTTTGTTTTGTCATTTGTCACTGCCAGATGGACCGGTTCTCTTCATTTTGAAAGATCTCCTCACTTGTTTTAGAAAGATGCAGCACTGCTTGCTGTGAGAGGAGAAGGTGGAGCCTCCAACATCGTCACTGCTCTGTAATCGTTCAAAGCTATTCAGTCTTCGGGGGCCTCTTCTGGCTGCGGCCCCAAGCACTGGCCGGCTTATTCTTGAGGAATGTGTGAAAGTGCACTGATCCAGGATTAGTTTCACGTGGCTTGATGAATCCTGGCTTATGAATCCTAGTTATTTACGTATCCTGGATATCTGGGTCCCACTGATGTGCAACAGGCCTCTGGTCTGTCTTTGTGTTTTGGTGTCAAATGACAGAGAAAGTTCAGACGAAAGGAGGTGGAGCAGGAGAAAGAACAGCGATTCACTTCCTGTTGTGATCTGCACTCGTTCGGAGGAACAGCTGACAGGAATCAGCAGGAGTTTTTTTGAGGAATAAAACCTATTCAAGATCTTCAGACTTTTTCTTCCAGACTTTCTACAGGTGATACGGTAAAATCAAGTCTTCTGTTTAATATCTGTTTTCCACCTGAACAAGGTCAGAACCTGTACGGTTACCACTGAGCTAATAAACTAAACTGTTAAACATAAGACACGTGAGCACCAAAAGAATCTGATCTTCCACTTTAATAATCCCACATAGATGCAGAATAGTTTGATTATTCTGTAAATTATACACAGTGTGGATGACTTTCTGTTTTACTTTCACTTTCATGTGTTGTCAGAGTGTCGTCATGTCAGCTGCCAGCTGCCTCCTGCATGAGGAGCAGTTCCTGTGCTGCATCTGCCTGGATGTTTTCACCCATCCCGTCACCATCCCGTGTGGGCACAACTTCTGTAAAACGTGCATCACGCAGCACTGGAACGTGAACAGTTCTCGCTACCAGTGTCCCATGTGTAAAAAACACTTTACAGCACGTCCCGACCTGCAAGTCAACACTTTCATTTCCGAGCTGGCTGCTGAGTTCAAGCAGGCGGCAGGGAAGGAGAGCGGTGGCAGCCCGCAGATAGTGCTGGCCAAACCTGGAGAAATCCCCTGTGACGTATGCTCAGGAACCAAACTGAAGGCCGTCAAGTCCTGCTTGACTTGTTTTGCCTCATACTGCAGCATCCATCTTGATCCTCATCAGACATCCGCTCGCCTGAAAACACACATGCTGACTGACCCGGTGGAGAACATGGAGGCCAGGGTGTGTTTGGACCACAAGAAGCCACTGGAGCTGTTCTGTAGGACTGATCAGATGTGTGTGTGCTCACACTGTATCGTTGCAGAGCATGCAGCACATAACATCACCTCCCTGAAAGATGAATGTGACACGAGGAAGGCCGAGCTGCAGCAGACAGAGGATGAAATCCAGCAGCTGATCCAGGAGAGGCAGCTGAAGAGCCAAAGGATTCACCAGCTGAAGAAGCACAGCAAGGATGACGCAGAGAGCGAGATCTCGCACGGACTTCGCATCTTCACTGTTTTCATGCAGGCTGCAGAGAGAGATCTGAACCAGCTCATCGAGGTGATTGAAGAGAGACAGAGGAAGACAGAAGAAGAGGCCGACGGCTACATTGCAGAGCTGGAACAAGAAATATCTGCTCTGAAGAGAAAAGCTGGAGAGGTGCAGCTTCTCGTAACCTCTCAGGACTATGTCCACCTCCTCCAGAAGTCCAGGATCATGGACTCTGCTGTAGGCTCTAAGAGCTGGACTGAGGTGAGCGTCCGTCCTCCGTCGTACGAGGGGACTGCACTGAAAGCCGTGGCTGAGCTGGAGGACATGCTCAGCAGAGAGAAGGAGGAGCTTCTTGGTGGGGCCAGACTGAGACGAGTGCAGCAGTACGCGGTGGAGGTGAGGCTGGAGCCTGGAACAGCCAATCCGTGGCTCATCCTGTCAGACGATGGGAAGCAAGTCTGGTGTGGGGAGGTCAGACAGGACCTTCCAGACAATGTGGAGAGATTTTCTCTTTACATAAGTGTCTTAGCACAACAGACTTTCTCTTCTGGAAGGTTCTACTACGAGGTGCAGGTTAGAGGGAAAACTGACTGGACTCTGGGGGTGGTCAGCGTGTCCGTGAACAGGAAGGGAACAATCCCACTCAGCCCTGCTAATGGCTACTGGGCTATGGGTTTAAGGAATGGAAACCAGTACCTAGCTCTGACCAGCCCCGTGGTCAGCCTCGGCCTCGGGTCCAGGCCTCAGACGGTGGGGGTGTTTGTGAGTTACGAGGAGGGGCTGGTGTCCTTCTACGACGTGGACGAAGCGATTCTTCTGTACTCCTTCACTGCCTGCAGCTTCACGGAGACGCTGTGTCCCATCTTCAGTCCAGGTCTTCATCACGGTGGTCTGAACGCCGCCCCTCTGATCCTTTCACCCTCCGGTCCCACCGATCAATCGGCTGCATGAAGGATTTTTATAGTATAAAAGTCTATTTCAAAGAACGTAAACTTAATGATTACATTTCACTTTTCTCTTCTTCCATCATTGTCCCACATTCACTGTAAAATAACAGCCTAATGCAGACGGAGCTCGCAGCTTCTTTCCCTGCAGCTGAGGCCTGAGGTGTGTTCTAAAGACAGAGGTTGGATTTTGACATTTTTAGGGGCTTAAAAGAGGCCTACAGAGGCCCGTGTGTGTTTTTCTATTTGCAAAATCATGTAGTTTAGAGCAAACAGAAAATCAGATTGATTGATTTATGTTGAACAAATAGATAAAAAAGTGTGTTAAATAACTAAGACGTACAACTCAAGATAATTCCAGTCGAGTTTTTATGACTGAAACGGGAGGAAGACGTTTTTCGCTCCATCTCTGGTAGGAACCTTGGCATCACCTTTGATTGTGGTTTACTTTGGATGTACACGTTAATTCTCTGGTTCGTTCTTGTTTTTATCATCTGAGAGTTGCTGCCAGACTAAGCTCCATTGTGCCATGTCCTGAGCTGGAAAACATTATTAATGCTTTGGTTTTTATCAGGATCGGATCGCTACACACACGTCTTAGCAAAACAGCTGCAAGTTGTTCAAAATGCTGCAGCCAGGCTTCTGACAAAATCCTCCAAGTTTTCATGTTGAGTCCAGTCTGGATGCAACTTCACTGGCTTCCGGTTTCTTTCAGGGTGCAGTTTAAGATTCTTTAACTGACTTGGAGACAGGCTTCATGGACAGGCACCAGCTTTGTCACCCATATGTTCCTGGAGGTCCTGGGACCAGGGCCTGCTGATGGTGGCCCATAAGCTTCTGTTCTGGTCCAGACTCTGGAACGTTCTTCCTTTGGACTTGAGACGGGTGGAATCTGTGGTTGCTTTTGAAAGCCAGTTAAAAGCATCTTTTTAAATCTGCTTTATTGCTTTATCTTGTTTTTATACAGTCACACAACAGGCAGTAAAAACTTTAAATAATAACATAAAATGACCCTAAATGTGAATTTAGTTAAACAGATAATGAGACAGTTTGGTTACCGGGACACTTCTTCCTCATAATCTTTTTAGAATTATTGTTTAATTGCACTTTTAATATAGCTTTATTTTTTATGAAACGTCTAGATTGTATGTAAACTTGTGTCATTTGTACGCACTAAATGTGCGTACTGCTGTATGCCTCGTTGCCTCTGACCCAGGTCGTCTGGGCCAGATTACCAAAGAAAACCAAAGAGATCATCACTGATTTCAGGAGAAACCGCGCTGCTCGGTGCCCTCCGTGGCGTCATGGGAGAGGAGGTGGAGCGGGGACCCACTCTACATCAGCAAGGACAATCAATACCAGCAACTTGGTAAAAAAAAAAGAAGCCCAACAGTAGCTCGACTTCCTACGGATGCTAAAAAATAACAACCTCGGTCCAGAGCTGCTCCGTGTCTTTTACCAGGGCTCCATCAAAGCCTCCAGAGTCATGAGGGCTGCGGAGGAAATAGCTGGTCTCCCCCTGAACTTCCTGGATCTTCCAGACCCGCTACCTGGCAGATCATCACACCTTTGCTGCCACCTGTTCCCCTTCTGCCCTGTGGGAGGCGCTACAGAGCACGAAAGGCCGGCACCTCCAGACAGTTTTTATCTGATCTTCTGATTTCAGTTACATATTGTTTGTATACCAATGGATCACTGTGTGTTTTTTATTTAGCAATTTTATGACTTTTTTAAATCTCATTTTTATTATTTTATTTATTTTTAAGATCACCCTAATTTCGTCATGTTGATGCCTTGTGTCTGACATGATGACAATAAAGTTCTATCTTTGCATATGAGAAGTGCTTCTCAATCGACCTTCCTGGTTGAATAAAGGTTAAAAACTCTTTTCATTCACAGATTGGTGGTTTGAACTTATGTGTTGTTGAACAACCTTTTCTTTAGTCTGTTTAAAATCAGGTGAAGGTCAGGTAAACCCTTTTTATTTTAAATTTTATTTAAATATGTAGACCAAGTCAAACTCTTGAGTACTAAAGCTCACCTTCACTTTTTAAAGTTGATTTCAATAAAGTAAATGAATAAATCGGCTCCTTCCTCTTTGAATATACCACTCTACATTTTTTAGTAATGGATATGGTCCAGTTCTGGTCCACAAACTTCCAGCCGAGGGACTGGATCCTGATTCCTGTCGTGGAAAGACAAACACGAATGAATTAAGGCTTCATGTATCTGTAGTTTTATTCACCATCATTTAAGATGAGGAAGTCCCAGAGTGGGAGTTTGACCGTCCTCATCACCAACATGTATCAGAAAGTATGCTCAGATTTAAAGGGTTAAAGTAATTGAAACAATAAGATATTATCCGTCATGGTTTTTCCTTCAGCAGTTTGTGACAGAGGACTTTTTTGTCCACCAATTACCCAAAGAGACAGAAACCTGAAGCAACCGACAAAGGTTAAAACTGCAGCTAAAGACGACAAATATTTTGCACATCAGTATTTGTGTCAAAAACAAAAGTCTCAACAATGTTCAGGAGCAGGAATATTTAATTTTGTTGTCCTTTTCTTGTGATTAATTAAATCTTTAGTACTTAAGACATCCTATCTAATACGAATTGGGAGATTTTTAACTTCATCATTTATCTTCTCTGTGAAGATTCTGGCTACAGGAGATTGCGTTCATCAAAACCTGAGGCATTTCTTTATTAATCAGTATATAGATATTGAATTGGCACATTATAGTTATTAAAGCTTGGCTTTCTCTATTTGATGCATTTAGTTTGTGTAACAACTGCACGTCATTAACGTGGCAAACAGACTGAAACTCTTTTGAAGAAGAAAAAGAAGTATTTCTATAAGAAAGTCATTAACCGGAAGATGGCAGTAATGCAACGACCACAATGCAAACTGCAGTAAAAAGCTTAGAAACAAACAGAAGTTGGCCGACACTTCAGACCAGCTGGTGGCGGTAATGTACCAATCCACTGTTTGTTATCCGCTAATGGACGTCAAGAAGAAGAAGAAGCGGACGACGAAGAAGAAGAAGTTCTTCCAGCGTGCATTAGCATTAGCAGCTAACTGAATGAATGAAACTGACTCTCTGTCAGATTTAAAATGTTTTCTGTTAACGTACGCAGATCAGGAGCTCGTGCTGTTAGTCGGTACTGGCTCGGTAACAATTTGTTTCTGCCGCAAACAGCAAAGTTTTCCTCCTGTTTGAGAGGAAGGAGCGGACAGCAGCTCGCGGTCCGGGCGGCTGGAAGGTCGTTCAATCAGGTCTGGACCCGGCAGCACGCACACACACTAACTGACCAACACTAACTACCACTGACCAACACTAAGTACCACTGACCAACAAACAATAACTAACTGTTCACACCAAAGTGTCATTTTACCCAGTTATCAACATCTGACCACTGTTCCCAACTCCTCAGTAAGAAAAGTAGATGTTGGCTGTACTAAAAGTCGCTAATTAGCATAACCAGCCTAGTTGTAATGGATGCTGCTAACTAAGAGGGATGTAAATGCGAGAAGACAAGCCTCGTATGAGTGCTTTTGAATGGGGGAGGGGTCTGCGTAGCACCTGCTCCTCATTGGGAAGAGTAAACAACGTTCATTCACGTCAGTCTCAAAAAGTCTCCAGTAATACCCGAAAAAGTCGCTAGATTTTTGTCGCTAGTCGCTTTTTTGAGAAGAAGAAGAAGTCGCTAGAGGGGTTTGAAAACTCGCCAAGTCGCTACGTTGGCAACACTGCCTCTGACTGGAGGACTACTACGTGCACATCTTGATCCTCCTCACTCACCTGCATCCTCCGTATGCTGGAGCTCCACACCCAAACAGCTCCCCAACCTCCGCCAACAAACAGAAGCACTAAAAGCTGTTAATGCTCTGGCAGAACGCTGGGGTTTTAAGTTGAACTCCCCCTCAGATTATAACCCCCATCTCTCTTAAAAGAACAAGCTCTGAATATTTCCAGGAGGTAGGTGGTGTGCTGCTTCTACATGATCTGTGCTGTTTGAAAATGAAGCAGGTCTGTGAATTTTAATGTTTCTGATTTTAAGAAAAGTGAGTCTGTGTGATGTAACCAGGATTAGTATGGATGTGATTGTATTGTACGTTTGTACGCATTACCCCAAACCTCTGCACAGTGATGTAAATATGCTAAAATCAGTGAACAGTAGAGAATGTGGATGGGTCTGTAATCCAGAACGTGGATGGGTCTGTAATCCAGAACGTGGATGGGTCTGTAATCCAGAACGTGGATGGGTCTGTAATCCAGAATGTGAATGGGTCTGTGGAGGGGTTTGTGGTCCAGAACGTGGAGGGGTCTGTGGAGGGGTCTGTGGTCCAGAACGTGGAGGGGTCTGTGGTCCAGAACGTGGAGGGGTTTGTGGTCCAGAACATGCTGTGCTCGGAGCAGAAATGGTTCTTGACAGTTTGCTTTGTACGTATTTAATATGAGAATTCCAGCTTGTTTTTTCATCTATTACCCCAAGAAACTTGTTTTCATAAAGCGTCTCCATGTCCACCGTCTACACGTGTTTTCTTAATGCCGAATTAAAGGAATTTGGTTTTACTTAAGTTTAATGATAATTTGTTTCTGTCAAACCACATTTTCCGTTTGCTCATGTCAGCAGGGGACCTCTCCAGTAGTTCGTGTAAATCCCCCCAGGACAAAAAATACTGGTCACCTGCCAATGATACTAATTTTAAAATGTTTGAAACTTTGCTGCGCGTCATTTATACAAAGTATAAACAGTTTGGACCTAATACTGACCCCTGGTGGACGCCACAAGCAATGTCCCAACCTGACCATGAATATTCCCCAACTTCACCAATTTTTTATTACTCAAATAACTTCTCACCCAGTACAAAACTAACCCCCTGACCCCATACCGTTCATGTTTATTAATTAATATGTCCTGACTGACTTTTTTAAGATCTAGGAATTCCTGCTGGATGCAGGCTGTGATCTCCTCAGCTGATCCTGTTGATTCCAGGGAAGTTGAAGTTTGTTCTGAATCCACACTGACTGTCAGAAAGTCATTTATGTTTCTTTATCAATGTGTCTGATCTGTTATTGAATAGTTTTTCTAACATTCTGTAAAACTGTAGAAGTAGACCGGTCTGTAACTGGTGAAGTGGCCTCAGTGCCCAGTTTCATTCAGCGGTGCAACTTCAGCTGTTTTCATGTTGTTAGGAAATGTCCCGTCTGGAATCAGAAGGTACAGATGTGTGTTAGTGGCTCTATGGCAAGCCGTTTGAGCATTTATTCCATATCCTTTATATCGGACATCAGTTTCCTTCACTAGTTTGCATGTTAACATGTTAACATGTGCTGGCATTTTATAGCAGGGCTCCAGACTAACTGTTTTTTACGAGGAGCACAGGGGTCCCTAATTTAAATTTTTACGAGTACAAGCAGAAAATTTAGGGGCGCACACTAAAATCTCCTTGTATAGCAAATATTCACATTTCCTCTCATTTTCACTGTATTAGTGATAAATATTTAAACAAATTCAGAAATTACAATGTTTACATTCACATTTTTTGTGCATAAAAAATGACTACTAATCAGCCTGGTACATATAGTTGTAATGGATGCTGCCATAAAGAGGGATGTCGTGGGAAAGGCAAAAATTTATAAAAAGACAACCTAAAAATGTGTAGAACTGCAAAAAATAAATAAATTAATTAAATTAAAAATTAAATAATTCTATCAATGCTTTCTTTATTTTTAGTTCAGTTTTGTTAAATGTAATTTATTTTTTAATTAGGAGTCATGTTACAACACACATATTTTTGTCCACACTCTTCATTAATAGACATTACTATCTGACGGTAAACCGGCAGGATCCTCCAGCAGCAGCTTCTACGTTTCATTTCCAGCCTGGTCATGAATCAGAGCTGAACGTCGTCTGAACGCAGCTGCTGCAAGAAAACCAAGCCTCGTATGAGAGGGTCTGCACAGCACCGCTCCTCGTTGGGAAGATAAACTACCTTCATTCATACCTTCATAACTACCTCCGTCTACAAAGTCTCCAATAAAACCAGAAAAAGTTGCTAGATGGGTCTGAAAACTCGCTAAATAAAGCGACAAAGTCGGTAAATTGCCAACACTGAGGAATAATAAATTCCCCAAAGACCCGCCTCTTTTCACACATAAGCCAATCAACAGTGGTTGTTCGTCCCGCTCACACACACATTGGCTGTCGTCTTCTTCGTTGGTGTTTGGCTCCTTTTCTCGTATTGAAGTTAGTTTGAGTCGACAAACCAGCAGCTAATTTGTGCATCACTGTGATCTCTGGGCTGAAGAGGTGAGCAGAAGTTTGTTAGCGACTAAATAAATTCAGTTAGAAATACTACAAGAAAAAGACCGGCTAATGTATTGGTCGCCATGGCGCCAGCAGATGAAAAATTGACTCACTGTGACCATCGGTCACAGTCTGGAGCCCTGTGCAGGTTTTCTGATTTTGAAACATCAGTCAGTTTGTATGTGTGTTGACTGTAAAACTTGTAACTGTGCAGCTACCAGATAATCAGCAGTTGCTAAAAGTCTGCGTTTGTGGTTATAAGACGAGCTGCCACCTCGTCTACCAGTCTCCCTTCTGGCCAACGGCCATCTTTTCGACCAGCTTCACTTTGGTTTCATGACTCTGGTTGCAATGTTGCTCCTGATGAAGAAGTGAAAGGATATGAGTCGTAGTCCAGTTTCTGGGTCAGGATTCCGGTCAGGATGAACTCAGCATTGTGGACGTCTGCACATCAGAGACAGGAGACGACATCAGGTGTGTTTACACGGTTCAGATCAGAACCAGTACTGATCAATACTCTGTGTGAGTGTGTTACCAATGTTTTTCAGGAAGTATTCTCTACAGAGGTGGAGGTCATTGTCACAGGAAATTAAAATGATCTCTGGAAGGTTCTGAAACAGAAAAAAACAAGTCAAGGTGGGGGAATGGATGGATGAGTGGATGGGTAAATGGATGGATGGATGGATGAATGGACAGATGGGTAAATGGATGGATGGACGGACGGACGGGTGGATGGGTGGGTGAGTAAATGGATGGATGGTTGATGGGTGGATGGGTGGGTGGGTGGATGGATGGATGGATGAATGGACAGATGGGTAAATGGATGGATGGACGGACGGACGGACGGACGGACGGGTGGGTGAGTGGGTGGATGGGTGGGTGGATGGGTGGATGGATGGATGGATGGATGGACGGACGGATGGGTGGGTGGGTGAGTAAATGGATGGATGGAAGGATGGATGGGTGGGTAAATGGATGGATGGAAGGACGGGTGGGTGGGTGGATGGATGGATGGGTAGGTGGGTGGATGGATGGAT
>JBAFSY010000009.1:1481695-1496372 GCA_036919915.1 Melanotaenia monticola | reverse complement strand
AGAGAACGATGAGATGAGAAAAGGTTTGGTCACTGTTGATCTGTGTGTTATTTCTACAAAGTTCTGTTAGTAATAAACTGTAACTGATGCTTACCTAAAAACATCATGTCTGCATGGTGACTGGGATTAAAAGCTTCAGCTTCTTCAGGATGGTTTTCATAAAAAAAAAAACAGGTGAACCAGAACTAGCAAACAATGGCTTGTGGAGTGTTAAGACCACCAATGCTTGGCTTTAATTATACACACATGATAATTAACACCAGAGAATTATTATAAATATAACCAGACTGTTGATGGACAGCAAACCTTGTGTTTGACGTCTTTCTGTCTCACTGTGCGTGCTGTATGCAGGGTGTATACGCAGTAGGAAATTTCCAGCCAAGCGAAGATCACTCCAGAAGTCAACCACCTCCTCTTACTCTGAGAGAGCCCCCCCTCTCCTCCCTCCCCAACATCAGCCAATCAGCAGTTAGCAACAGCCACCAAGGTAACGCCTCCTGTCTTTTAAAATCCTCTTATCAGTCCTGAAAATTCATCTGTTTCATATAGTCAAGCTTTTATCATGAAAACATCGCTCATGGTCATGGCTGGATGAGGATGACTCCGACTACTCCTTCCTCATTCAGTAAAGTAATAATTAGCCACTCTGATGGTTATGTTACTACTTTTTGGGTATTAAGCTGCGTAAGAGTTAGTCACATGTAGTTATGAAGAGATTTACAGCTCCAGTATAGGAAATGAAATCTAGACCTGGACAGAGAAAATCAGGAAATGTTTGGCTTTGCTTATCGATTCCTGCTCATATCTCAGCGAGTCACCAGTATTTGGAGCTCTGGTGTCTTATAGGAATAAATGTAATGAATAAGTAAATAAATATACTTGTTTTTAATTACAGTAATAAATGGTAGTTTATGTGAAGTATCTTTCTGAAGAAGTATGACTGCAGAGTCATGAATATTCTTCATATTTTGAGGAGCCAAAGTAAATCTGGTTAACCTTACATACTGTAGTGCAGCGTCTTCAGCTACTGTATAACCTGAAAGATACAGAATCTCATCGGATGCTACCACAGCTATAAACATAGTATGGTAGGTTTGCTGTCTTTGCAACAGGAGCAAAGTTCCTCGCAGCACATAGAAATGAGCCTGCTCCATCCATCTCATCTCATCTCATCTCATCTCATCTCATCTCAACTTATTTTATCTTTTTTCCTTCCGTGTTATCTTATCTTATCTTATCTTATCTTGTTATAAGTGGGAAAACTATATGGACTAAATTGCACTACGTTGTCTGTGGTGCTACTACAGTATGTCGTTCTGAAAGGTTGGAGTTGGAGTCACATGACGTGCTTGATGAGTATGGCTGCTTGAGAGCTAACTGCACCTAACACCGTGCACAAAAGAAAGCAACAAAGAGTTGTGAAATTTGTGGCATAAGTGGCGGATTTTTATGATTTATTCTTAACATACCAAACACCACCAGAAACTCTACCAAACCCAGTTCCGGAGCTGGGGTCAGCAAAACATCTGAAGCGGCTAGCATTGACCATGCTAGCCAGAAAGCCTCACCACCATGTGACAACCACGACACAGGAGAGGTGGCAGCAGTGTGCATCGTCAGTTGGGTAGTGAAAGAAATGGCCCGACTCTCGGCTCTTATCTTTGAAAAATGTAAAACTATGATGAGAAATTAGAGGAAATCCTACTAAACACTAGCTCCTCGGAGAGCAAGCTGGCATTGTGCTGACTAGATCGGCGAGTTGGAGAACGGGCTTTTCTTTCTGGAATATTAGCAGGAGCAGCAGAAAACTTACCTTGCTTCTACTGCAGCTGAAGTCCAAACACTTAAGGTGGTTTGCTCGCACACTCGAACGTAGGGGGTGCACGTAGTTTTGGTGTTGTGTTGCAGTTTCTCCTCCTGATCTGAAGGTGGCAGCAGGGGTGATATCAGCCGGTAAACCCACCAGGTCGGAGTTCTTTTGATGGTTCACTTCAGTTCGGTAGGTATTTTCTGTTTTAAAACAACAATGGCGTCCAGTATGGTTCCGTGTCTTTATTAGCTTGTGGAAAAAAACGAAATAATTGAATCAGCCTATCATCAACTTGATTCACTGATTATTGTTTTTAAAAACAGGGGTTACCACACAAATTCAGTGAGAAGATTGAGATATCCAGCAACACGTGATCCCAAACTGACCAATCACAAAGAAGTACCTCAGCATAACTGTCTGCGTAGCAGGGGTGCACGTCAGGTCTGGAAGAAGTGCACATCAGGCCTCTTTGGAGCTACGCCGAGCCTAGGCGGTTACACAGGCACCACACAAGCATAAATCCACCTTTAGGCAGAAGCTGGATGAATAGGAAACGAAGAAGTAATTTACACTTTGTGGGATTCCCAGAGGGCTGTGAGGATGGTGATGCCTTTTTCTGATTAAGGTAATACCAAAAGTTTCAACATCGAGTTCCCCAAAGAACTGGAAATAGAAAGCGCTCGCAGAGTTGGAGCTGTGTGAAGAGACGATGATGACCAGTCCCGACGAGCTGGACCACTTATAGCTCGGTTCTTGAGGCTTCAGGATCGCATCGCTGAGGCTGCATGTAAAATGGGGAATGTCACCTGGGAAGAGTGCTGCATTGTGATTTTTACTGACTTCTCCAAACTGCTGAGTGAAAAACGTGCACAGTTCAACGAATGTTAAAAGCTACTGCATGACAGCCTCACAGCAAGAAAGTTGCCAGTTCGAATCTCTGCTGGGGGGAGGTTCAAACCTTGAGGGCCTTTCTGTGTGGAGTTTGCATGTTCCTCTCTCCGGCTTCCTCCCACTGTCCAAAGACATGCATGTTAGATTAATTGACTCTAAATTTTCCCTAGGAGTGAGTGCGAGTGTGAATGGTTGTTTGGCCCTGCGATGGACTGATGACCTGTCCAGGGTGTACCTGTTAATGCTGGGATAGGCTCCAGCTTACCGGCGACCCTTAATGGACTAAGCAGTTCAGAAAATGGATGGATGGATGCCATTTAAATGTATCAAATAAAGCAGGGAGAATGTTATTAATATTGTGTGAGATTCAAGGTAAAACTCTTACTTTAGCCAATATTCATGCACCAAATATTGATGATCTGACCTTTTTTGGACCGCTTGACAAAAAACTAATTGTTATAGGGGAATACCCAATTATCTTGACAGTTAAAAAATCCCTCTGGGAGGGATTAAACTTTCATTTCTTCTCCCCATCGCTCCTTCTCAAGAATAGATTTTATTCTGGTGTCCCAGTCACTTATGCCAAATATTGCCTCCAGTAGTATTGCTGACATTATTCTTTCAGATCATAGCCCGGTCTATCTTAGCATGCTAACTTTTCATGTTGCTGTCAGGTCTCCTAGGTGAAAATTTCTAGAGAATTCTAGCATTTTATTGGTTGAATCTTTTAAAGAGCCCCTCGGGTCACAAATTAACTTCTACATAGAAACTAATGTACCCAGTGCCTCCTCATCTGGAGTAGCTTTGGAGGCGCTAAAGGTCTTTTTAAAAGGTCACATCTGTCATACTGAACCAGTGGGAAGGTGGACAGAAACGCAGGTAAATGTGACGATGGTTTAATAAAACTTCACCAAAACAGTGCGTAGATGCTCACAAAAAGGAAAAAGAAGACTTGGAATAAGTAACAATAATACTACACCAGGAAACTGTACTAACAAAGGGCATAAATAGAGGGATAAACAGGTGCAACACATGAAGGTAATGATACTGCATGTGCACTCTATGATGGCATGAGCAGAGGAATCCTGGGAGAAGTAGTCTCAGAACCGGTGATCAGTAGGCTGGCGATGCTGAGCACACCGGTGGGCATCATCCAGTACCAGTACTAAGTTTCCAAACCTTGAACAACAGATTGAAATAACTGAATTCAAATTTAAGAAAGGCACATCCTTAACAAGCTTTAACAAACTCACCAAACTAAAATATGAATTCAAATGCAATACTATCATGAAAAGCAAAATTCTCTCTCTTCTATGTAAGATAAAAGTTTTTTTTACAGAAGATAAAGCAAGTAGGCTCTTAACAAGATATATTAAGCAAAGGAAGCCATGACGATCAGAGACAGTGATAGAAAAACCCTGTCTAAACTTCTAGGTAATTAGTTAGACAGAGTCATAACCTCTGTTATCCATCTGGATCAGATTGGATTCATACATTCACAACAACATGACAACATGAGGAGACTTGCTGACATTATGTGGGCAATCCAGGACAATCACACTCCCCTGGCTGCTATTTTGTTGGATGCTGAAAAGGCAGTCGACAGGGTCGAATGCCGGTACCTGGTCGAGTGCCAGTACTCTGGAATGCTTTGGCTTCAGCAAAAGCTTTATCAATTGGATCAGACATATATACACATACCCCAAGGCTATTGTACTGATTAATGGTATAATAGGCCCTCAGTTTGAATTAGGGAGGGGCACAAGGCAGCAGGACACCCTCTTTCCGCTTCTTTTTACCCTGGCTCTTGAACCTCTGGCAGTTGCAGTTCAAAAAGAACCCTTATTTCCTGAGGGTCTGCATACAGGACAGTTGTCATAAACCTATGCTGTATGCAGAGGACATTCTTCTTTTTGTATCAGACCCACAGCACTCTTTCTCCTCTCTGCTCACAGTAATAAATCAGTTCTCACATATTTCTGGGTAAATGGTAAACTGGGCCAAATCAGAGGCTCTCTCATTAACTGGTTATTGCCCTAAAACCTTTTTCACAAATGGCATGCTATCTTGGCCCAAAAATGGCATTATTAATCTTGGAGTTATATTCCCATCCCAGCTGCCAGACTTGATAAAAAAAATTCTTTTTGAACCCTAACTGTCAAGATGACAACTGATGTGGACTGCTGGTTTCAACTGTATCTCTATGTGGGAAAAGTAAATTTTAAACTTTAAACTTTAACTACCTGCTACAAGCTTTACTAAACTATTTCAAACATTTTAACAAACGTTTTAATTCTTTCTTTCTGTAACAACAATAACAATAATAACAATTAAAAAGAAACTATTAGTCCCTCAGTGGGGAAATTGCTTTGTTGCAACAGTACAGGTGCAGCAAGCAGAAGCACATGTTTCAAACAAGAACACATACACAAATAAAAAAGTAATATGTACAGTATCTGTTCTCAGACAGTAAGTATGTGCAGTATATAAATATGTATACAAACATGTATATAAACATGTAAAGACAGTTTTCATGTCCATCCATCCATCCATCCATTTTCTTTCGCTTATCCAGAGTCGGGTCGTGGGAGCAGCTGCCTAAGCAGGGAAACCCAGACTTCCCTCTCCCCGGCCACATTCACCAGCCCATCCGGAGGGATCCCGAGGTGTTCACAGGCCAGCCGAGAGATGTAGTTCGTCCAGCGTGTCCTAGGTCTTCCCTGGGATCTCCTCCAGATGGGATGTGCCCGGAACACCTCACCAAGGAGACGTCCAGGTGGTATCTTGACCAGATGCCCGAGCCACCTCATCTGTATTGTCTCGATGTGGAGGAGCAGCGACTCTACTCTGAGCCCCTCCCGGATCACAGAGCTTCTTACCCTTTCGCTAAGGGAGAGCCCGGCCACCCTGCAGAGAAAATTCAATTTGGTCATCTTGGTGTGATCTTGTTCTTTCAGTCACTACCAACAGCTGGTGACCATAGGTGGGCTGATCCAAAAGGGTGGGTACTTTGAACTGCTGTTAGGTGCATAAGTAGTAACTGCAGTCAGGACCCGTCCACCCCACCCAGAGATAGAGGGAGGCTACCCTCTCATCTTCTGGAGTGAACAGCAATGTACAGCCACCGAGCTGGGGGACAATGAGCATGTTCATACCACTTAGTGTCTGACCAGGGGCAACTCCAGAGTTGATGAGAATCCAGCCCTTATCGAGGAGACTGGTTCCAGAGTCAAAGCCGTGTGTCAAGGTAAGTCCAAATATATCTGCCTGGAACCTTCCAACCTTGCTTGCCAGCTCATTTCCGCCAGACAGGTGACATTTCACGTCCCAGCTGGTCCAAGGTCCCTTACTGCAGCTACTGTCCAGCTCACAAGGCACCTGACCCCCAGGGGAGGCCCACATTACCTCTTCAAACTGAGCCCAACCTGGGCCGCAGGCCCTGCCAAGCCCCACCTCCAGACCTAGTTCTAGAGAGGGGCTCCTTAAATCTTCATCTGGCCAATGGATAACTGGTTTAACTTCTTCTTCATTGGGGTCTTTAGAGCTGTGCTTTGTCAGAAATGTTAAATGAGTGAATATTTGCAACAAAAAAACAAACAAACAAAAAAAAAAACAATAATCTTTTAGGGTATTAGGGATGTTATACACATGCAGCAGCCAACTTCTTCATCCCAGGTCGAAGAGAGTAGCGTGGCCGGTGATAAATTTAATAGATTAATGAATTATTTTCCCTGCTTCTCACAAGATATCCCTTCAAAAACGTCTTCGCTCTGAAATTATCCTCAAGACCCTGCCAGCTTATTCCTGTCCATATTCATTCCCAAATTATTTGTTTGTCTTTTACTCTTCATACATATAAGAAAGGAAACTATGAAAAAAGCTCACCTTTTTAGGACAAAGTTTTGTATCTACTGTAATCAGCACAAAGCTTCCATTTTATCATTTGTTGCACACAGATACTTGATCATGTACAGAATAATGGCATATTTTAATTTACTCTGTTCATTGGACCGTTGAGGTGAAGCTGAGCTGTTCTCTGTGCTTTTGCCGCAGTCTGTCTTTGGAGCTGTGCAGAAACAACTATAGGGGTACTGACTCTGCTACTCTTGTGGGATATCAGTCTGCTGCCAAGTCCCTGCTGAACTACCTGTGATTAACCAGTCTGAGCCTTGTTTGTGCATGTGGACATGAATAGCAGCTTGTTATTTGAACATTAATGGCTTTGTGTGTCAGTGTGTGTGAGATATACAGGCCATAGTTCACTTTGGAATCGAACAAAAGCAGCTCAGTGTTCTCTGGAACAGTGTGTTCAGTATTTTTTCTTTAACTGTGTTTTAGTGTAGCTTCACAGTTAGCTAACCTTATGTGTTAGGCTGCTTTTTCATCCTGTCTCCTTGTGAAGGTCCTCGTACAACACCAGTGCCCGAAGTTGGGACTTTGTGTAAAATGTAAATAGGCAGAATTCTTGCCAGCTCTCATTAGGTCATATTTTATTCCCAGGGCTGATATTTTAATGGATATTTATGGACTCTCTGCTTTTGTATGACAACAGTCGGTTATGGTTGTTGATTTGGTACTGCAGTGCAATTTTCTGTGCAAGCGGATAATGAAGTTAAATCTAGAAGATGAACATCATCTCAGAGGATGAAACTGAGACATTTCACCATGTGATGGAGAATATGAGCTGATAGTGAATCTGATACAGCAACACGTCTGGAAAAGTAGTTCCAGGGCGACGTTTAGTGGCCTCGGTTACATGGTGTTTGTAATTTAGAATTCATTATTCAGAATTAAATGATTCAGAACTAAAGTATTCTCCTTCGTGTTTCCATGAAAATAGTAACTCTGAATTGAGGTTTACATGGAAAACACGTTTTATCGCCTTTATTTATTCGGCTTCTGGAGGAGGGGAAGGATTTTGATTGGTCAAGGAACCATGACGTATTTACGTCTACCGGAAGGAAATAAAGTCTACTTCCTGCTTCTTTTGTTTCGTCTACAACATGGATGGCCACGTAATAAGAACCATCTTCACGCTGATGGTGATTCTAGTTGTGAAGCTGCAGCTCGACACCAGCATCCTGCTTCACTGTGGTCAGCTGAGGAGGAGAAGGGAGGTAGAGGACCACGTCGTCATGGCGACAGGACAAGGAAACAAGCATGCTGGAGGTGGAGGTGATGGAGGAATTATTCATTTTAGATTTAAAATCAGAATAAACCAGACACTTAATTCTGATTTAAGTTTAATTCAGAATGGCCATTTACATTTGGAATTTCATTCGAAAGCCTGGTGACCTAATTAAGGTAATTTTAAAAAGGATTTAGTCTTTATTCTGAATTAAAGGGGAATTAAAAAGTCATGTAAACCTGGCCCTTTTGCAGCATTCCCTCCTCTTTTATCAAATGTCTGTAAATGTCTGGGAAGTGAGAAGATTCAGTTTCATCCGCTGACATGTTTATCTTCAGCTGGGAATAAAATATGGATGGATGAGATTGCATTTGGTTATTTATATTTTACACAGCATCCTAACTATTTTGGAACTGTAGTCAGACTTGACACTGACTTATTGTAAAATGTAGAATACATAACTCTTTTATATGAATGGGTTTTTTAACAGCAAAGAAAACAACAACAATATCATAGCTGAAGATGTTTAATGGTTTATTTCTTTCACTGCTAGGACAGAAGTTCACCTGTAAAAGGAAGGAACAATGAAGAGCATACAGACAACATCTTCAACCCATTTTCCATCAGTTAAAGTAGATTTATTCCAGTGCTGCTGCGTACATTAGGCATCATGTGGCAGTGTACACAGAGCAATGATTGGGTTACATTTTTCTCTTTCGTGGTTATTATGTTCGATAAGGAAAGCCTATTGTCAGGATAATATAGGACTGGGATGTATTTCTCTTTCACTCATCTGCCATCATTAGAATAAGATTGTGAATATCCCTCACTTTACTACAAAATTCTTAGTTATTTTTTCCTTATTTTTTATGAAGGAGAAAATCGGGTGATTAAATATTGGAATGGTTTTTGTTTATGGAGGGATGAGCAGAAAACAAACCATTACAGCAGAGTAAATAACATTAGAACCTAGATTTTATTTCTAACTTGTAAATGTGAAATGAAAGAAAAAATGTTCTTCATGCCAAAATAGTAAATCTATCCAGAACTTTCTAAGTGTTGTTCTCATGCTGTGCTTCGCATCCAACTACCTTTAAACCTGCACTTCACTTTTGTCCTGTTTAATTAGCAACATGAGGTCATAGTTACAGGACCCCCCCACCCCCATCTTTTTCTGCCCTCTCACCTGCTACCTGATGAAGGATGAAGTCCTTAACACCAGCACTCTCTCTGGGGAACTGTGATGGCTTAAGCCCCACAATGGTAATGTTCACATATTTTCATTATACATTTATTTGCAGATAAATATTAGACAGTATTTGTATTTGTTTTACCTTGCATTGATGATTTGGAGTGCACGCATATCAACAATGGAAGGTTTTGTGCTTTAACATGTTTTCTTGTTTTGAGTTACCATGGTAGCTTCATTTCCTGATTCATGAAAGGCGTGGTAAAGGGCTGAGGAGCTTTAAATCTGGGCTCTACCATGTGCTGCTGGATCATGGGGGGGTTTCAAGTTTAGTTAGTTTGGAGTCTTTGTCTAGTTATTGTCTTCCATTTTGTTTTCCCCTGTGTGTGTGTTATTTGGTTTGGCCAAACCACTAGAAGTTACCCTCATTGTGTCTTTGTGTGAGGTCAGTTTTTCCCTCAGTTAAGTATGATTTTGTTTAAGTTACACTTTTGAGTATTGTTAAATTTAGTTGACCTCTTTTAATGGCCGGCTAGTTTATTCATTCTTTTTGTATTTTTGGGTCAATAAAAACCCAGGTTATTGAAATTACCTTCTGTGTCCTCGCTGCTTTACTGCTTGGTCCCTGACACAGCCTATGGTTTACCCAGAACTTGCTCTTCCTAAGCTTGAGGAAGTCCATAAGGGGGATTTTTGAATCAAGCTGGCAACCGCCACGGAAACGACTGGCTAAAGTTTATTGTGTTCAGATGCAATAGCAGCGCAACCAGCCTAAAACCAGAATATATTTAATTGCATTTATTCTTCAGTAGAAATGGGAAACGGTCGCAAAGCGTCCTGTGTTCTATGTCAGCGGTCAGAAGAGTCAAATACAACTGGAGCTTTATCAACCAAAGACCAAGTAACTGCTCACCAGGATTGTCTGGTAGGCTACATGATGAGGTTTGGGGGCGTTGTTTTATTCATTTATTTATTGTTTTCTAACTAGTAACAAAAAAAAAAAAAAAAAAAAAAAACGCGAAGAAAAGTAGCAAGGTATGACAAAAGTTAAAATTTTCGCACTACGTTATTTCACAACATAGGTTTAGCTAACTTTGTGCTGGGTTAGCGATGGTAAGCGTTAGCTTGTTAACATGCAAGCCGGAGAAGAGAAGCTCAATAGAAACTTGTTTGTGGCGAAGATGCAAAACATTACAGATACACTCATGTAGCATGCAGTAAATGAGTTTGCACTAAGACCTGATCATATTACTAGACTTTGTAACACTGCCAACATGGTGTAAGGATTAAGCTAAAATTAATTTCGTGAAGCAAAGTCCTTGCAGCTGCACCTTTAACATGGTATTTGAAACAAAGCAAATGTGAACATTTCCACACTTAAGTGACCCTGCACTAGAATTTATTTTCTATACCGCTTAGCAGGCAAGAGGCAGGGTACACCCCTGTTCTTTTTGTGATATTTACAACCTCATTTTATCTTAAGCAATAGTACAACGTCCTGCATTTTAAGCCATTTCCTTTCAATGTGAGCTGAAGTATTTGGCTTTGTCTTTATAAGAAAATGCCTACAAAATATGTAATCTTGAAGGCAGCATATGTTCCTCTAAAATGATCCAATGTACTGTTCTGCATTCACGCTGCCTTAATATTTGAATGAAATGAATCCATTTAGAGGGGAGAGTATGCAGATCGCTTTCTTTCTGGAAAATAGTTTTTATGCAGTTCAATATTTTTTCTCTCATGTTTGTTGACAAATTGAACATCTTCTGCTCAGCTTTATTTTTCTTTTTGCATGAAAAGCCCTTTCTAAATAAAATTGGATTTGATTTAATTTATTGCCCCCGTCCCACATTTGCAGCACTGAAAATGAGGAACACAATTTTGAAACTTCTCAGTGGAATAAATTGTAGTTTTTTTCCCCAATCTCTTACAGTGAAATGTGATGGCAAATATTTGAACGACCACAGTTTAGTCCATTAGGTTCTTATCTTTGCCCCCTGTGTGTTTCCAGTTATACTCCTCTGGTATATATTCAACGGCTTCACCAGCATATGACGACCTGTTTGGTTTCTCTGTGGAAGATGTGTTGGAGGAGGTGAAACGAGGAAGCAGACTGGTAAAGACTTGAAGCTGTCTGATCATGAATAGGTCTAACTGTGTGCTGGAATCAGACTTTCATTCTGTTACTTATTTGTCTGCATTAGATTTGTTATCACTGCAAGAAAAAGGGCGCCACTGTTGGCTGTGAGGTTAAACGCTGCAAAAAGTCCTTCCACTACCCTTGTGCAGTAGACAAGGGGGATAAGCCTTTTGAGGATAAGCAGAAGGGGAAATATGGGTCAGTTTGATATATTTTTTTTATACAAATAAAGAATAAGCCAATATTCTAAAAAGAAAAAAACAATTGAGAATAAAAACATTTTTCTTTGTGTTCTATATTCAACAGGGTATATTGCTTACCCCACTATGAACAAAGTAAGTGAGCACATCTGCATGTTTACTGTCCACTTTTTACAAGGTATGTTGTGCTGAATTTAGCCTGTTTCATGGCCAGAAAGAGGTGAAACTGTGAACGGCCTCAGAAAGCCTCAAACCTCCAAGAATCCCAAAGAAGCCGGACCACCGAAGGTTTGATTGACACTAAAAAATTTTGTTTTGAAATAATTTGTATATGGGGGGATTGAACTGAGTTTGCAACAAGGTATTCCTTACAAATAACAAAATCCATGTTTTTTTCATTCTTTCTTTTTTTCCTTAAGACTTTTTGTTTAACCTGTGAGAAGACAGAAGGGAATATCAGCTTGGATAGTTTGTCTAAAAGCATTGTTATGTAAGTATTTCACATACATCTTTCTGTCTAAATCTTTCATCTTAGTTTTTCTACCTCTTCTCACACCAGCATCACTCTGATGACAATAGTTGTTTGTCTTTAAGGTCATATTGTGATAAACATGCTCCGTCATCATACAAGAGGAAAAACGACAGTAATGGTAATGTTGGTAACGTTCCTCAGTCTTAATTAAGAAGTTTCTTTCATGTCTCACAAACTAAACTGCTTTCTTATTGGCAGATGAGTCATCAAGAGCTGGACCGTCTTCGCACAGCAGCGCTTCATCCAGCGAGACTCACTGCTCTTCCAGGGTTTTATTTCTGTTAACATAAACCTATTTTAATGCCTCTTATGTCTTATCAAACTGGTTGAGATTATATCTGTTCTTTCTTTGCTTTTCAGAGACGATTGAGCTTTCATGACAAGTAAGTGCAAAATACCGTTCAGGTTGGACTCAGCTAACATTTTTTTTCATTTCTATTCTGTTTTTAGCTTGTTGTGTTGAATCTTATTATTCCAGCTTTTTTTTTTAAAACTGCTTAAATTATTTTTATTACACATATGTTGTAAAAAGAAGTTATGATTCCAAAACAAAATCATTTGCTGGAACATCTTAAGACTGTTTGAAATTATTTGTAGCATATCAATAAATGTGATTGGGTATTTAAAGAGCATCCCAGAGAGTTTTTCATAAGTCAAGATGAAGGATTTGCAGCTCAGGTTAACATGTTTAGTGTGTTTTTATTGTGTAAAATAGTTAAGAATTTGAGGGTTTTACCATCTCCAGAACTGGATAAAGAATCAAAATCTCTTGAGGGAACGAAGCTGGACACTAATATTGTCACAAGCAAAAGTAAATAAATAAAAAGAAGATTGAGAAACTCTATCTTAAATGTGTTAAACCACATTCTGCACTCATTGCTCTATATTAAAATATTCCAAATGTTTAAGTGGTGCCCACTAAAAACATGTGTAAACCGGTGAAGCAAAAATGTAATAAAATCGTCCTGAAACTTTTGAGATGCTGAAATCCATTTGATCTCCTCAGTTCCATACAACCCTGCACACCCCTGACCCCACGTTTTTAAATTATTTTAAATTTTACTTGTATCAAGATCTCATAAGCTTAAACAATGAAATTCAACAATTTAGATTTTGTAATTTTTTTTTCTTCTTTTTATTAGTTTAAGTTTTTAATACTTTAGTACTTATAATTATATTTTTCGTTTAGTTTCCACCCCCACTTTTTTTGAAGAAGAATGGAATTACATTTAGTGCGCACATGTTTGATTTCCAATTATTTACTTTTTTCTTTGTAATTTCATCCTTGCCTTTGTTTCATGCAGCTAACCCACTTTTTACTTTCCAAAACCTGTTGGACATTCACAACGTATAACTCATGAAACTCTTGTCACAGGGGCGAAGAGGAGCCTGTCATTAGGCGGAAATATAAACGGAAAAGAACCATATCCGTGGATTCTTTAAACTCAGGTTCACCCTGTTACAAGCAAAGAAGATATAACTTTTATAGTTTTAATTCTCTCATTTACAAACTGATCTTTGTGATTCTTCTTTTTGGACAGATGTAAGCAGTCTTATTCCCCCACTAGAGTCGGATATGGATGAAAGTGTAAATTCTTTACCACAGCCCCAGGTAGGTCTAAGCTTTGATTTTATTTTTTTGTTTTTTCTTTTTTTGTGAAATTAGGATTGTAAGATGCTAAAGTTTTATAATCTGATATCTCTGTTTTTATTTACAGCCAACTGTCCCTCAGCAACTCAGGTATGAGAATTTTTCTGTAAGAAAAGCATGATGTGTATTTGTTTTGTGCTTTTTATTGGCTTTCTATGTGACACATCAGCACCTAATAAAGGTTTTATTGTCATTTATATCACAACAAGTTTGTTGAATTTGAGGATTTCAGTAATGATATTTTCTCTGTTCTTTCTTCACAGCCAAGAACCTGAGAGACCCACTGATTCCCTCACAGGTAAGCCGTGTGCTCGCTGACTAAAATATTACATTTTTATTTTATTTTTTCCAAGCACTTCCTGTGTCCTTTCAGGAAATCAGCCAATCAGTGGTTATGCAGACGTAAGCAATGATGAAGACTATACGATCATTGACTCAGTAAGTTCTCACAAACACTGCCAGACAACAATAAATCATTAAAAAAACCTTTTTGTGATCTATAACCTGTGCAATTCCATAAAAAAACAAGCTAATCTGTTATTAAAATGAAAATTCTATATTAAAATATAGAAAATAAAAAATGGGCTGAGCTGGCTGCATTAGAGTGCACACCTTTGAACTGATTAATCCCACATAAAGTTCAGCTGTTTTAGTAAGATTTTCATGGTATTTACTCAGTTGCTGCTAAAGCAAAAGCCATGATTCACAGCAAGCTTAGAAAGCATCAAAGAGATTAATTATTGAAGGGACTCAGTCAGTAGAAGGGTTCAATACAACTTCCACAGTATTGTATATACAATGCAAATCGGGGAAGACAGTCATCAAAAAGCTGAGAAAACACGACAACTATCTCTTGTATTTTCCATATCTGCACTAGGGGGGAGGGGTGCAAGACAGAAGACAGACTTGGAGTGATTTTGAAAGGAAAAGTGAGCAAATATTGCAAAGTCAAGATGTGCAATGTTGATAGACTTACTACCCAAGAAGAGTAAATGCTATTAGTATTAATGGATGCACACACTTATGCAACCTGCTTAGTGTATATAACATAAACTAAGCATATATATACAGGACTGTCTCAGAAAATTAGAATATTGTGAAAAAGTTCTTTATTTCCTGTAATGCAATTAAAAAAC
>JBAFSY010000009.1:1360663-1371465 GCA_036919915.1 Melanotaenia monticola | reverse complement strand
GGTAAGATAACATTACAGACGTGGAAAAAATTGTTCATACCCTTCGGTTAATGAAAGAAAAACTCACAATGGCCACAAAAATAAAAATAAATAAAAATTCTATGAAAGTCAGACATTGCTTTTCAACTTATTTAAAAAAAAATAAACTCATGAAACAGGCCTGGACAAAAATGATGGTACCCCAAGAAAAGACTGAAAATAATGTGACCAAAGGGACTTGTTAATCCAAGGTGTGTCCAATAATTATCATCACAGGTGTCTACAAGCTTGTAACCAGTCAGTGGGCCTATATATAGGGCTACAGGTAGTCACTGTGCTGTTTGGTGACAATCAAGACAATACTGGTAGAGCCTTTCACTGAGGCAGGTATTTTACTCCATTATTAAAAACATGTGAAGTTAAGTGTGTCTCAGTGTCACCTGCAGTTGCATCCTCTTATAAGTTAGTCATCTACAGTAGCTCCTCCTTCATGCATGCAACACATTCAAGAAATACTGCAAAACTAACGTCAATGAAAGAAACAGGGTGGCATAACATAGTTCACATCCTCCATGTTTGTTTGTCTGGTTTTGTCAATTAACGTATAACATTAATTTTATCTGGTTAAATATTAAGCTCTTACTCAAAATTTGTTTTCCAGCATATCAAACTACTGTAATTCAAAAGGAATGTCAAACAAATCCTTTAGATAATAATCATATTTAACAAAGACTGAGAATGAATATCACTCACTTTTCATTTGTAACCCTGCTTATCATCTCATCAAGTTTTTCTAAATGTTAAGACTCAGTGAATATTGTAGAGTGATGGTTTTGTAGTGTGAAAGGTGACAGCTGTGGTAAATCTATGCTGTCACCCCTCTACACCCTGCTGTAATGCTTTTGATGTTTTATATAAAGCACTTTGAAATGTGCAAAACAAATAAACTTGCTATGCCAGTACGGGTGGAACCACAGTGGTGTTGCTACCAAAAATGAATTAATTTAGATACTGTGTATAAGTTATAATTTCAGAAACATAAAATATCATATAGATGAATAAAGAGGAGAGCAGTTCATCACCCATCTCCCCCAACTATTTTTTCTTAAAGAGCACAACACATAATTTCTTTGTTTCCAGAAGCACCATTTATCTCTGACAACCTTATTTTGCTTGTCGAGTTTTGACAGTTTACCCTACTTCTGGATTCGATTCATCACTTGTCCCTTTACTCCTGATTTTTCATCTTAAATGTGCTTGATCCTTACTCATTAAAACTGGATTTTAGAGTTCTACCTCTGTGCACCCAACGTCTGGGTTGTCCATCTGTTAAAACAACCTCACAACATTAGAAATTCTTAAGTAATGGCCGAAACCATCTGCTGTGAGGTCACAGTGATCTTGACTTCGGGCCACTAAGTTCTAATCGATGCATCTGTGGGTTAAAGTGAACGTTTGTGCCAAATATGAAGAAAGTACTTAAGTGGTTCAATATATTGTATTCACAAGACTTAAGGGGACTGATACAGAAACATTATACAGAGGCATCAGATGTCAAAAGGACAAGCTGGTGTCCACATCCAAAGAAACATTAGCAGAGCTACCCTTTTTGATTGTTTGTTTGTTTGTTTGTTTATAACTCAGGTGATAAAAAAGGATGATTATTACATACAGGCACTGTAGGAACTTTTGTCAGGCATATTCTCGAATGTTCAAAGTCCTCACAAGAAGCACATCTTACTCAAGTAGGATAAATAATAAAAATGTTGACAATTTATAGCAGAAACAATGATTAAAAGTTAGTTAAACATCAATTTAGCAGTTAGCAAGTGAGCACTGGCTCTTGAGTATTAAGTCTAGGGTCAGGAAAGATGTCCAGAAATGCCTATCTATGTCCCATCACTGCAAAGGAATCACATTTCAGACATATGTGATACTTTCACTGCTGAACAAGCTTCATTTGCTAACTGGTGTGTGTGCTGTGAAGAAGGATGTTTGGGAGGAGGAAGAGGAGGAAGATGCTGTAAATCCTCATTTCCTGCTGCTGCTTTACCATCTCAGCCTGCTCTCTTTTCTCTGAGATTTAACAACATGAAGGATAGGCGTGTAGGTGTGTGTGTGTGTGTGTGTGTGTGTGTTTAAGTCACTTATAAGCCTTGTCATGTGTCAGGGTGTGTTTGTGTGCTCTGTGATTTTTGCAACCGACTGAATGAGTTAAGAAAAATACAGTTTTAAGCTTCCTGCTTGTGTGTGTGTGATAATAATAATCCCCTTTTGTATGCTGGTGTTGTCTGTGTGTTAATGTACAGTAGGGTGTGAATGTATGTTTATGTGTGTGTATTAGCAAGACTGCTGCACCCTTCTCACAGACAGTTTTTTGAGGAGAGAAATCCCAGGATCATATTAACCCTCTGTGGTTTTCATATGCTGTCATGAATATACTTCACCATGTGTCTAAGCTGTTGATAAACATGTTCCTGGTCTTCCTCTGTGGGGGTCTGAGCTGGAAAATCTCAACACTCTGACATCCAGGTTTATTATAATGAGAACGCAGCAGACACACAACCAGGTGGAATAATTAGATCTGGATGAAGAAGAGGAGGAAAAAAGTGAAGGGAATGATGATGGAAGTTTGGTCATAATAATCAATGATCTTCTTGTTTTGGAATACCAGTTTCAGTCTTGAAACAATGCCACTGTTTTGCTACTATTTGTGAGTGTCTCACCAACTTTACAGATGAGCCATCTAGGAAGAAAAATCTGCCAATAAGATCTGTTTAAATCTCAGAATCATGATTGTTTGACATTTTTAAATCAAAATTTTTTAAATAAATACTCAGAATGTTTAAATGATATATTTTTACATTTTGCCCTTGCAATTATATATATATATATATATATATATATATATATATAAAGTGTCAAGATGCCTTTCTTAATGATTGTTTAAAAAAAAAAAAAGAAAGAAAGAAAGAAAGAAACTGGAAAACTTCATTGTGTACCTGTGGGGTCCAGCCCCCCAGAACATAGAGGAACTCCTTCAGGCTCACAGCACAGTGGCAGGCTAAAGGAAGTGGTAAAGGAGCAAAGCTGAGCCAGCTGCCTCCTCTCTTCAATGACCATCTCTCCACACTGTTAGTGATCACATAGTGATTTCGCAATTTCATTTGACCACCTATCAAGTAAAGGGCATCCCCTAAAAGCCCAAATGCATACATGTCCCTGTATGGTGCTGAGCACAACTCTGCCCAGCTATTTTCCTCTGAGTTACTGTACCTGGAACATAAAAGGCAGCACAGAGTTAGAGCAAGACCATTTGGAAATAGGTGTTTATTTATTTATTTATTTATTTATTTATTTATTTATTTATTTATTATTATTATTATTTATTATTATTTTTTTTGCAATACATGCCAGTTAAAATGATGAAGATACCACTCTGTCCTTCAAATAACAGTATGGAGGATTTTAAAACCGTAAACTTTGTATTTGAATTCGGGTACTTCCAGAGGTGGCGGTATTTATCGAGATCTGTTACTGTGATGAAGTAAATGAAACTGAAGAAGAATAAGAATGGGATTTCATCAGTAGCCTTCAATTTAGACTAAAGTAATTAAATCCATGGTTAGCATGCTCAACCTTAGCCCCGCCCACCAGGTTTAATGAGTAAAATGAATTGATGATGCTGCGGCATGGGGACCATGTAATTATTCATTAAATGCTGAAACATTCATTGATATTATGTAAAACTTAATTATATTCTAATTACAATAATGATATTAATGAATACATTTATTCATGTACTTATTTCCCATTTTAATAAATTGACATTTATTAATAATTCAGTGCTGCGTTTAATGTAATTGCAGCACTTTTCTTCCTCCATACAAAACCTCTAAAGTCAATTTTGTTCAGTCTTTTTAGTTATTTTCATTATTCTGATGATGTTTTGTGTCCCTGAAGCAGACTTTTCCATCTCTCATGGTATCTCTTGACTCTGTAAACCTCAGACTTCCACATTGTGGATTTTAGGAGACCCAGGACTAAACCAGAACAGTTTCCATCATGAGAGAGGGGTAGGAGGTGATGGAGACAGCAGTGAGGAAGCTGAAGATGTTTCAGATCTGTGATGAAGATGTGGGCCATCCCTCTGAGCTGATCATGGGAGGAGGAACGAGATGCTGAACATAAAGGATGTTCACACAGTCTCGTCCTTCAGCTCCTGCGTTGTTCATTATTACCCTTCATCTTTCACCTCTCAGTTCATCTTTTATCCATGGAGAAGATGGATGCGGACGTGGTTTTCTGGTCTTCATGAGTTACTTTAGATGAGTGTATAAATTTCACTGGTGTTCTTCTAAAATGAGAAGTATTGATCTTTTTACATTGAATTTATTGGCAGTTTGTTTTCACAGTTCTCAGCCAGAACATTAAAACCAGGACAGTCGTAGTAACCCTGCTCATCTCCATGTTCTGCTGGGAGAATCTGCTTTTAGCCGTGTACAAAGATATTTACCATGTCAGTCTGACACCCCCATCTGGTCACAGCAGGCCTCTACATCATTGTCATCATCAGCAGCGGCAGCAACAGATTTTTCCTATTTGATCCTATGTTCTACAAACTTTAGTATCTGCAGACATGTACTGAATTCACTTGAAAACAACTCATTTTCCCCAATTGAGATAATTTTTTATCCCAAAAATATATTTTGTTTAATTTTAATTATTAAACAAGATCTTTTTTCAATTAAAATCATTTTATTCATTTTTTTTAGAATTGACTAAATAGCTTTGCATCCAAATATCCTGTTCACTTTTTAAAAATTAGATCCTTTTGAAAACCAGGGTCCAGACAGCCTGGTACAAAAGCAGGATTATTTACTACTGAGGTAAACATGGAAGTTAACAAAGATCTACCCTCAAGCTGGCGTACTATTGGCCATGCGTTGATCGCATTGATTGTACAGTAGTTTCCAACAGCCTTCAATTTCCTAATAAATAACAAATCAGATAACTTGCATCGAGACAGAGCTGATTCAATATCCAACCAAACAGAGGTAGCTCCATCTTTAACCCACAACTTTCAAATGTTCAGAGAGCTGGAACAACCTAACATCTCTAGACCACCTACTGATCTTGGCAGATGCATCGGTGCCATCTTAAGTCTAGGTCTTCGCTTATTCCAAATAAAAGAAAAGGTGTCTGCAGATCAGCGTGTTCATCAGAAACCGCGTTGACTGGTTGAGTCATTTGCTGGACTTTCATGTCCAGCTGAGGTAAACTGGTATAAAAGTTGAGCAAAGCCAAGATTATCTGGAAGCCTCCGTTGACTGAACCAGGGTCTGAACATTTTGGAAATTTTTTTGGATCACCAGAATTTCATATAAAAACCTGGGAGGCTTTGGCTGTGGCTGGGTATGGCCTGTTGTGGTTGGGTATGGCCCGCTGTGGTTGGGTACGGCCTGCTGTGGCTGGGTACGGCCCGCTGTGGTTGGGTACGGCCCGCTGTGGTTGGGTACGGCCCGCTGTGGTTGGGTACGGCCCGCTGTGGTTGGGTACGGCCCGCTGCGGCTGGGTATGGCCTGCTGTGGTTGGGTACGGCCTGCTGCGGTTCTGTACGGCCTGCTGTGGCTGGGTACGGCCTGCTGTGGTTGGGTACGGCCTGCTGTGGTTGGGTACGGCCTGCTGAGGCTGGGTACGACCCGCTGCGGTTCTGGACGGCCCGCTGCGGCTGGGTACGGCCTGCTGTGGTTGGGTACGGCCTGCTGCGGTTCTGTACGGCCTGCTGCGGCTGGGTACAACCTGCTGTGGTTGTGTACGGCCTGCTGTGGTTGTGTACGGCCTGCTGCGGTTGGGTACGGCCTGCTGCGGTTGGGTACGGCCTGCTGTGGCTGGATGCTGGACTTGCAACAGTCACTGGAGTTGACTGGTCTGTTAACTTTCTACCAGTCAGTGCTGGATGCGTGGTGGCTTTGGACCTTTACAAGGACACCCATCGTAACCACCAGTATTTGACTGTTTGAAGAGACTTTTTGGGAAGTTTTTTATTGAGAGGTTGGCTTTGTGAAGTTGGGTTATGTGATGAAGATATCTGTCCCCTGTCTTGCAATGCTGCTGGACTGTCACTCCCATAAACTACTACTTAGGCTGACAGAGGAAGTCTGTGCTTCTGTTCCAGAATCTTTTAGGGTATTTGCTGAGAAGTGTACTCTATCTCAGTGGTTCCCAACCTGGGGTCCAGGACCCCCCCAAGAAGCATAGGAGGTCCGATTTGAACATTCAGAGCCACTGTGATAAATGTCCATACATTGTCCCAATTTAAAGAAAAACAAAGAAATATATTAATATTTAAAATATATTAAATATTATTAAAATCGGCAGGATGGGGGGTGGGGGTCGGCGGTGAGCTGTAGGCCATTTTTCTTATGACCATAACAGGCTATGTCCTTGGAAAGCTTTGGGCCACAGTCATTTGACAAGATGGGAAGAACCAGAGAACATCAAGATAAAAAAGACGTCCCGTCTTGGTGACGATACACAAGATGACGACCAGACTGAGTCTGAAATTGCAGATGGACTTGACCCTGCCCTCAAAAAGGCTTTGTCCGTAATGACTCACAACATTATTAAAGTCATTGATGAGAAACACAAGCATGTAACTGAGCTCCACGGCAGGCAGCTGGGTGAAGCAGAGGCTAGGTTGCTAGCAGCTGAAAACTGAGAGTTTGGCTATGGCAGGTCATGCTCTGTTTTATAAATGTCACCTAAACTTGAACATTTTGATTGTTTTGAACATGTTGAAGACTTCCCAACTGAGTGGCACAGCTGCTCGTGCTGTGAGTATTGATGCCTTGTTTTGATCCCTCCTATAGGGAGGAGTTTGCTTGGCATGCTATTCATTACATGCTGTCAGTTCGCTTTTGGTGAGTTGGCAAGGTGTTTGTATGGTGAGTAGTTCATGTGTTTAGCTCAGGACATGCGTGTTAGATCTATGTGGGGCAACTGATTTGCAGTTCAATTGATTTTATCTTCATCACCTCCTCTAAAATGTCACTCGCTCCATCACACTCTATAGGCAACATGGTGTTATCAGACCTTGCCCCCCTTTATTTGGTATATTCCTTCGCTGAGGACACGGCATTTTCACAGCGCTGGAGATTTCAACCTCATCTCTTTGAAGACAAGTTCATCTCCTTCTTTACTTCAGAATTCAAGATTTTTTATTCTATCAACTCACCATCCACAGATAAATCCTCTCTCCTATGTGAGACGTGTAAAACATACTCACGTGGACCAATTAGAGGCATGGGAAGGATGGTCAGCGTAAATTTCTCGAACCCCGGCTAGCTGAATTGGAGAAAAATCACTTATCTAGCTCAAACCCTGGTTTGTTTAAGGAACTGTTAACTGCATGTGCTGCTTTGAATACTTTTCTGATTCAGGACTCTGAACAGTCCCCTAAATTTGCAAGGCAGAAATTATATGACTCTAATGGTGTTAGAGTTCAATACTAGAACCATTAATAAAAATTTTGCATCATTTTACAGACCTTTACAGTTACAGCCTGACGATGCCCCGACCCGAATGCATCACTTTTGTGCAGATTTGAGACTCCCTAAAATCCTGGAGGATCAAAAACTACAACTACAACATTTCCCTCATCCTTAAAAAAGGGAAAAGCCCGCATAGCTGCGCCTCATACAGGCCGATAGCGCTACTTAACTCTGGCTGAAAAACGGCTCTCCAAAATGTTGGCCTTACGCCTAGAGAAGGTTCTGCTGCATAGTCAGGGAGGACCAAACCGGTTTTTATCATGGGCCAGAACTCCTGTGATAATATGAGGAGGCTCCTCAACATTATTCACTTATCCCAGAACTGTAAGGTCCCTGCCCTCATGATGTTTTGTGACGCAGAGAAGGCATTCGACTGGGTCGAATGGTCGTGTCTGTTCTACGCTCTGGAGGAATTTGGCCTTGGCGATAATTTTGTGAATTGCACTAAGGTTCTATATAGTACTCCGACTGCCGCGGTTCTAACGAGCTGAAACCTGACAGCTTCCCTCTTCATCATGGAAATAGGCAGGGCAACCCCCTTAGCCCCCTGCTCTTCGATACTGCTACTGCTACCGCTGGCCCAAGCAATAAGGCAAAACACTCTAATCTCTGGTATCTTTGTTGGGGAAACAGAACATAAAATTACCTTATATGCAGATGACATTTTAACACATTTATTGCAACCCAAAACTTCTGTTCCTTGCCTGACTGAGGTAGTCTCACCATTCAGTACCTTTGTGTAATATAAAATTAACTTTGCTTAATCTATGGCCATGCTCCTGGGGTCGATAAGATGTGCTCCAGATGTGGTCATGCCCTTCCCATTCCGCTGGTCTCCCACCGGTTTCACATACTTGGGAGTGCATGTGACACCATATTTTGGTCAGATGTTCAAGAAAGATGATGCCTTCTACAAGGTCTGGGACCCTTACTTGCAGCATATTGGGCCTATGCTGTCATCCTCTTTGCTTCATGGATTTCCCAGATCAGCCGGCATATCTTTGTAAGATAGTAACAAAGCTACAAACACCTTCTAACCTTGCTGTTTGCATCCTCGGTATGGACTCCGTGGACACTGCCCTGCCTTGCTGCAGGAGAATGAAAGGGAAGAGGCTGAATGGAAACTGAGCCCACTGTCAATTATTTTTATTCTCCTAATTATTTTCTACTTCACCAACATGCCCACACTCTATTGTCCTCCTCTCCTGTCATGTCTGAGCAGTTAATTTGATTTGGTTCATATTCGGACGTTTCAGGATGTTTGGTTTGCGAGGAATTGTTGGTTCTTCTTTCTGACCAATCCTCTGTGGTTTTACCTCATGAGAATAGAAATATTGCAATGAAAAGGTCGATTTAAAATAATAATAAAACAATCTTTCTTTCTCTTTGCTATCCTCTGCTAACAATTTAACAACATTTATATAAATAAGAAAATGGAAGAAAATAAAAACCTTTCGGATTAAATCGTCTCTGTATTTTGGTTAAAGTTTGTGAGAAAGTTGTGATGTTTTGATCGAAGTTAAGTTTATGTGCTCTTTGTGTTTCAGCCAATGAGAATGAAGAATCACACACATCCAGCCAGTTACACAAAATAAAGTTTATGTCCCACTGACTTTATTTAAGCTCTGAGGATTTATAGATTTAATCGTTTTGTCCTTTACATCCTGTTTTATGTGCTGTATAAATAAAGTTGAGCTGAATTGAATTTGTCAACATTGAATGTTGCAACTTTATTGACCTGCTTGGTCCACAGTCAGTTTAGCATCATATACACAACGTTTCTGTTTCCACGGCTTCATTCTTCACACCTGTCCCAGTTATGAGGTTTTTACTGGCGTCCAACAGACAGTTTGATCCGACACAGAAGTTCTGGTACCAGCACCGTCCATCCACGACCATCACGAGGAAAGCTTCATTCATTTTCTTCTTCTTTTGTGTTAGAGAACATTTGACGTTCTGAAGGAAATCGAGTTTGGTCCAGCAAACTCGGGCCGTGTCAACAGTTCTCAGGACTGCAGCCTGATACCTGCAGAAGCTTCCTGGCACACCTGAAATGTTAAAAATCCTCCAAACACCAGAGTTTGGACTAAAATTGAACTCAGTTTGGAGCGAAACATGAGAACAAAATTAAAGCGACCACAACAAAGAGCTGCATCTGGTATCAGACAGGTTTTTCTTCATGTCTGATGGGATCGATCAGGTCATCAGATCTACACGCTACAATGTGACCAGCAGAAAAGAGAGGAGGAGCTCAGCTGTCTGCTCCCCTTTTTCTTTCTTCTTTACAACAAACAACAGTAATATTGATCTGGAAGGAGTCCCTGTGGAGCTGGTGGTGGCTCCGACCTGCAGCTGGAAACATAAATAAATACATTCTAGACCCGAACATGATTCCATACTGCAGGTTGTGATTTGGTCCTTTTCTGGAAGGAATGAAACATCTCAGAGAGCCCCACTGAGCTCCAGTAAAACCACCACCATCCACACACCCACATCCAGCAACCTGACACTAGATCTGGTTTTGATCTGGAGCGATTTGAAACTTATTCAGAGAGAAGCAGTGAAAACTACCAGACTACAGGAACTGTTTCCACCCATGGAGAAAAGCAAAGTTTGGCATTAAAGTGCACGTAAACGTCTGAAGATGCTGCATCAGGTCCTGGATGCAGATCAGGATTAATAAAAGACCGGATATAAAAACACAAACGTTAAGACATAACAGCCACATGAGATGGCACCGAGCCCACAGAAAAACAACCTGAATCCTGACGGAGTCGTTCAGGGAAGCAGTTTCACCGACATCGTTAGGAATGATCCGACAGCCTGATGCTGAGTCTGGAAACCAAAGCAGACTGGACCAAGAACCAACCCCCCCCGAAAACTCCCATCACTTACAGTCCTGCAGATTAGTTATAAGGATGACCAGTCAGGACTTCTGAGGTCATAAACATACATCAGCCACATCAGGACCCAGATCCTAGCCAATTAGGACCCTGATCCTAGCCAATCAGGACCCAGATCCTAGCCAATTAGGACCCTGATCCTAGCCAATCAGGACCCTGATCCTAGCCAATCAGGACCCTGATCCTAGCCAATCAGGACCCAGATCCTAGCTAATCAGGACCCAGATCCTAGCCAATCAGGACCCAGATCCTAGCCAATCAGGACCCAGATCCTAGCCAAACAGGACCGAGATCCTAGCCAATCAGGACCCAGATCCTAGCTAATCAGGACCCAGATCCTAGCCAATCAGGACCCAGATCCTAGCCA
>JBAFSY010000009.1:1318608-1329376 GCA_036919915.1 Melanotaenia monticola | reverse complement strand
AGTATTTGGCTATGTTTGCTCTTTAATATTAATCTGTTTGCCCCATGAAGATAAAGCTGTTGCTGTGACCTCCAAACACAGACTGGACTGAAGTTAACACACAGGGAAAATTATAGAGTGAGAAAAAACCTAAATAACATGCCTTTTCTTTAATTAATGCAATTTTACAGTCAAAATCCTTAGCGGTGTATCACTGGCAGAAATCTGTCAAAATATTTTTGGGGATAAGTGATTCAGGCGGAAGTGATAACCCTTGGAAATTTTCTTAAAGTAGAGACAGTGATAGAAGATGTGAGACAGCACCAGTCGGGTGGATTAATTCATTAGTCAGAAGGGAAGAACAGAACAGTCTGTGAATCACAGCTCTTGTGACTGCTCTTCTGTATGACTTAAACCATAATAACGCTATGTAGTGTCTTCCATTAGACCACAAGCTATATGAGACTTAAAAACATCACTGTGATCCTTTTAGATGATACAGACTAAAGCTGGGCTCACATTTACCACATATTACTAATCTATATTAATAATCTCTGACATCAAGAAATGAACCATCCTCTAAATCAGGGATGTCATTATTTATAGGTTATTATGCTGTAATTTTACTGGGCATCAGACTGAGCTGAATGTGGAACTTGAACTAGAACAGGGTTTGACAGCCCTACCCTAATCAATGCAACAGGGGTACACAAGGCTGGACCATCAGTGCCTGATTAAAACTTAGAACTAAACATACATTCAAGTCCTTTTTGTTTTGCCTAAAGGAAAACTTTGATTAAAGACATGAAGACATCACAGCAATAAACTATAAAATCTACTCACACACACTAAAACTAAACCCTGAAAACTCATTTCGGCCGCTTGTTTTGATGATCTGGTTCTTTCTGTCACTACCCACAGCTGGTGTCCACAGGTGAGGGTGGGAACGTAGATCAACTGGTAAATCAAGAGCTTTTCTCTTCAGCTCAGCTCCTTCTTCATCACAACAGACCGAAGCAGAGTCCTCGTCACTGCAGACCCCGCACCGATCCGCTTGTCCATCTCCTTCACCATCTTGCCCTGACTCGTGAACAAGACCCAGAGAACTTTGAACTTTGAAAGACCATGGTCTCAGATCAAGAGGTACTGATTCTCATCCCAAACACGTCACACTCGGCTGCGAATCTTAACAATAGAAGGACAGAACACAGCCCACTCAGACTCGGTGTCCCCTGCCTGCTGGAGGTAGGACTTGAAACTCTGACAGGGGACTCCGCCAGAAGTTCCCAGCAGACCCTCACAACACGCTTGGGTCTGCCAGGCTTCACTGGCAACCTCCGGACCTGCCCCCACCCAAAGGCATGATAACCCTTCTTGGTTGATGCCTCCACATTTATATCAAATTTTAGCTTGTTATCTAAAACCATCCCAAGGTGTTTGTACTGTTCCACCTGTTCTCTGTCTATGCCACTAATTTAGGTCAGTGATGAAGTGAGATGATTTCTTCAAATTAATGACCAACTCTTTATTTATTTTTTTTATTTAGGTGCAGTTGGGCTTCATGGCACCATTTGACAAAGTCCCCACCACTGAACCTCCAGATTAAGCATTGCCATGTCTGTGACGGAAACAAAACATTCCTTAATCTGAAAACTGATTCGGTACCACCAGTTGCTAGAAAACTGGCCCAAGAAAACCTCAAGAAAACAGGTTTGCTATTCAGCAGAAAAGCGACGCATGTCCTGGTACTTGCGAGGCCGTACAGTCTCCCACCATAAAGTTACACATATTGCCACATTTCAGAGAAACCCTCTACATAAACATGATAACATATATCTGCTGGCATGTTTCTTCAGTAGACTAGAAGCAAAAACCATGAGATGAAATAATGTATTTGGCTGATGTGAAGGCCTATACATGATGTATGTTTACTTTACGAGATTACATGAGGAAAAGACCGAAGAGGAAAAAAGAGATATAAAAAGAATATACAAAAAGAAAGCTTTTACAATGACCTAAACATTGCTTTATTAATACCTGTAGTAAATTGCAGTAGTATAATTACTGTTAGCATGTAAAGGCTTGAGGTGTGTAATCTTCTTCTACCTGGCTCTGCCAGGTTTATTTATTTGTTTTATTACAGACGTGGACACCAGGGTCCTCATTTCTTGACGGGCAGCCAATCCCTCATTGTTTATAGGGAAGAAGCATGGCAGTATTGAAGCTTACAAGTCAGTATGCATGTATGCATGATAGTGACATCAGGTGCTGAGTAATTTCAAATGAATGTGGGCAAATAATAATTTATAAATAGTTAATTTATAGGCTGAACACAATTCCAAAATAGTGTAATATACTCTAAGCTGCATTTTGTTTGTCTGTCCTTGGCAAATAGAACTAATGTAGTATTTATATTGTACATCAATTTAGATAAAAGAGTCTGCAGAGTTCCCATAAGTACATATAAACATAAATGTTTGTTTTCATATAAACTGCAAACGCGTGTTCATTGTAGGTCACTGTGGCATCAAACTACCGAGCCAGAAGGCACTGAGGCATTTATTTAGCGGTACCGCCTACGGCTAGGACGCTGCTGTGGAGAAGAGGAGGAGGCAAGAGAAAAATACATCAATAATATGTTTCATTAAAAAGTTTTCTGCATCTCTTTGTGTTAGCCTCTTCCTTACTGCATTGCATTTGTTTTAATGGTGATTTCCTCATATAACTAGTTTCCTGTTGCTAGGTGTGCAATGTATCAGTGTAAACACCAATTAAAACAGAGATGTATATAATGTAAAGTACCTTAATTCATTAAAAATATCTTTGCATATTTAAAAGCTGTTTTACTAGTGTTTTGAATTGTACTTCATGCTAATATACACATATGGGGGAGAGGTGCAAAGACACTTGATGGTTTGTGCTAATGGTAGTTTCTATGATCAACTGAGGTAGGTTAATACAGCGTAGGCCACAGTACTGTTACTGAAATGGGGCTTAAAAGGCATTTAATAGCATAAAATATGACGACATGCAAAAACGTATGTTAACGTTATTTTGGATTTGTGCGTTTATTTATACAAATTTTTACAAAGAACTTAGAAAAGGTAAGCCAGGTAATGGAGCGGCGCTGCCATCAGGCAGCACGTAGGAGGATCACATACATTAAAAAATAAATAAGCATTGCTTCCATGTTCAGCCTACAGAAAGAGGATCCCTAATCAACGTAGTTTACACGTGGGGTTAAGTAAGGAGCAAACAAACGAAAGTAAAATCACAAGTAGGAAATTCATCCTGTTAATTAAGGCAGGCTGATATTTCTGGCGAGCACAAGAATCGCCGTCAAACGCTAGAACGTCCCTACAGCTAAGTGTAAAACATCCGTGGTCCATTTGGGTCAACGCTTACCCACCACGGCAGGAGAAAGTGCTTCGTACCACATCCCAGTAATGTAATGAGACAAACTATGGCCAATGTGTAAATGTGTAGGCCATCCATCCAAACAGGGTTTACTTTTACATCAAAAGGAGACAGAATGATCAACTGTGCATATTTGTGATTTGTGCAGACTGCATGCTCATAAACGTTTTTATTAATTCCATTCAGCTTTATTTTTATAGCGCCACTTCACAACATCATCCCAGGGATCATAATAAATAACAGCCTAGTTAAGGAAAGCCAACAGACTGCATCATGACTTTGAGTCAATCCCTTATCCTGAGCTGCACGGGAAGACAGTGGAAAGGAAAATTCCCTTATAACAGGAAGGAAACACTTGCGGCAGAACCCGGCTCAGGCAGGACGGCCATCTGCCACCACCGGTTGGGTTAGTGCACCAAGCACAAAGTAGCTGTGAAAAATAGCAAAAGCTAAAATTACCACTTCTCCATGACAGTGTTTAGCCGTGTGGGGTCGAAGGCCACCGAGGGGCACTTATCAGCTCAATGAAAGGTTGGATGTTTACCACAGGACAGGGTTTCCTCATGTCCACTGCTGTCAAATCAAGAGTTTCACCACCACACAAAACTCTGTCAGTTCCTCTAGATGTGTGAGACCAGCTCTTTATTCACTAATATAAAACAGAGGGACAGAGCAGGATGAGAAATAACTGCAGGTGAAGAGCTGCATGTACAGATCTCGATGGTAAAGACAGGTGACACTTTCCTGTCTGGACCATTCTCACATCACGCTTAAACCCTCCAGTGGTTTCATCCACAATAATTCCAACTGGAACATCAAGGACTTCCCTTGTTTTTATATTAATCTCTCATTATAACTTTCCTGTTTTCCACAAGTTCCTGCAAACTGTCAATTCATGATCTTTAAAGCCAGACGACAAATAATGAATGAAATTATACAAAATATACCTTATTAATCCCTTAAAGGAAATAATATTAAGAGCATCCAGACAGACTGTGTGTGAGTGTGTGTGCACGTAGATATGTGCATTATTACCTTCAATAGATGGCGCCTGGTCCTGAGCAGCGTACAGCATCTCTTTGAAAGCCTGAAAAACAACAACAACATTTCAACATTTTCCAGAACATGTGGTTGTTTGTGTTGATCCACAGAGTGTTTATCATTGACTGTGTGGGCTTTTTCCTGATCGTGGGCAGGATAAAGTATTATTTATTTAGCCTTAATTAATTTATTATTATTATTATTATAGTTTTACCCTACCGCAACATTTTAATTTCACTCTGGGATTAATAAAGTATTTTTTATTTTATTTTCATTTCATGTAAAAGGTGGACAGAGGTGGAGGCTAAAACTCTGGGATTTCTGTCATCTCTTGCTAAACATCCTGAACAGGCCCATCTCAGTGTATGCAGACAGTAGAAGTAGCCTCTCTGTGTCCTTCATGCTGAGAGTCAGTAAATCTGCAGTGTATCTGCAGCTGGTCAGAGCCATGGAGGGCAGGGCGGGGGGGCGTTGAGTCCCAGTGAGCACTGGAAGGACAACGGGACCGTCTGTTATACGCTGCTGCTCCAGGGACAGTGGAGTGGTCGGTCAGTGTTTCAGAGGGTCAGCTATGCAGAGCACTACAATGGCCTCACTGTGCAGCAGTGATGGTGATGTTTTTATGGTGAAATGTGATAAATAAAGCTGTTATCATGGATCATGGTGGATTTACCAGATAGAGTCTCTGAATAAAACTACATTTAGTGGCTGGATTGTAAACCTCTGAGCAGAGAGATGAAACGTAAGCTCTCAGTGCATCATGGGACATCTCTCAGCCGTCTAAAGCAGGATTTTTACTTGCGTTGTTTCTGCGTGAGGTTCGAGCGGAGGCTCGACGTGCACCCAGCTTACAGCTCAGTTACATGGAAGTACTCCCTTGTGATTGGTCGGTTTGTGATTACATGTTTCTGGATTCTGGGAGCTTCTTGCTGAATTTCTGTGGTTACAGCGGAAGAGAAACGAGCACATTTCACCAGCGTCAGACCCCACGCAGGTATAAATCCAGCTAAGGGATGACTAACCACTGTAACCAAGAGATGCTTCAAAAAGGAAGGATTTCAGTGTGATCTTAAATATAGAGAAGGTTTCTGCCTCCTGAACCCAAACTGTGTGCTGGTTCCATAAGAGAGGGCCTGATACCGGAAGGCTCTGCCTCCCATTGGACTCTTAGAGACTCGGGGACCACAGGTGGACCTGCGATGTGGGGGATAAGTGCTCTGTAGGGACTATATGGAACTATGAGATATCGCTATAGACTCTCACCAAAGCAGTTTCGGTGGAGTCTTTTTTGCAGAAACCAGACTGCAGACATTAGATTCCTCCTGCTGGGCTGGAAGCTGCTCTGTACTCCCTTTTCAGACATGAGAGTTTGGACCAAACTCTGCAAACTCAGAAGGAAATCTGTTTCCGGTCTCTGTCAACCGATGATACTTTTTTCTTCTTGGTCAGTGGTTTTTTGGGGGATATCTCCCCCTAGTGAGCAGTTGTTGTAAATGTGTGACGTTGTCCGGGTGGTTTGATCCAGTAAATTTCAAGCCAAATAAAAATGGGACATTTTGTTGAATTTCCCACCCAATCAAACTGAGTCCCCGGGACTATCCTGGTGTGAATGAACCCTGAAAATGATTTAAAGAATCTTTGGTTCGTCTCTCTGCTGAAATTAAAATCCTTATTTTATAATTGCAGCGTCATCTAGGCTGCATCCACACCAGGAAAGTCCGCTAGACTCGCTACGATAAGGGACTTAGTTCAGTTGAGGGGTGCAATATTTTTTGGACTGGATTTGCCTTCTCGTTGCACTTCTCAAACTAATCAGACCATTTAAATATTATATTCTACTCCTCGCCAGAGGGGGGGGCTGCACCAAGAATTACTGAAGGAGAAGACAAGACAAACAACGAAGAAGAAACCCGGTTCATCTATTGGTTAATTCAGGATCAGAGTAAAACATGGATGCTCCATCAGGTCCTAGCAGTCTTAGCTTGATCAGATTTCATTAGTTCTTTAGCTACGTTTAGCTTGGACACCTTCCTCTACGAGGCCTAAACTTTGCACGTCTTGTTGACATTTGAAGTCTGCAGAGAGTCGGTCCATCCTCGGCCCTCCTGGGTTGATGATGTGAGGTCACCGCTCCAGCAGGGATGTTTCTGAGCCGTTTTCTCCAACACTCAGACTCTTAAACCAGTCTGACCCTCAGCTGTCACATCTGCTTCCCTCTGCAGGGCCACAGGCAGTCTGAGTCTCTTAAAGGTTTCAGCCTTCCCAACAACTCTGCTTGAGAGAAACTATTTTGTTCATGAAGGTCTGAGGGAGATTGCTTAACTCATCTGATGCACATAGTGAGCAACAAAGTACGCATCATCTCTGCAGGACAAAACATCCCCAACATGTGGCTTCATATACAATCCACTAATGTTTCTATTGTTTGGTGTCAGACTGCATTAAATTTAAACCACAGCAGAGGCGCCTACCCTGTTTAATAAAATATAGAGAAGGTTTGCGTCGCATGTAAAAAAAAAATCAAAATTTAAAAAGTGCAGTTTGGCTTTTTTTTTCATGCAAGATTCTGAAAGAGTTCTCAGCAAACAGAGCAAACAGCAAACTGGCAAACATGTGAGAGATGCTCCGGTTGGCTTTATGACATTCTGTGTATATAACTGTAAATAAAAGATGGGCGGAGCCTCCATGACGTCACCTGTAGGTTTCTGAAGAGCTGAGTTTAAGCTCATTGGGCGTTCCCACCATCATCATCTTGGCAGCGTCCTGCATGTCATCATTCCCAGAAAATCCAAAAATAGGCAAAGAGGTGGAGCTGAGAGGGGGGCTGTGAAGGTGGGGATGGATGATTGACACCCATCGAACTGAGCTGCTTGTAGCTAAGAGCTAACCAAGCTAATCTGGAGCTAACGGTGGATAACCAGCTAACGGAGGTAGGCAGGCTAAAGCTAAGGCGCGCTGTTAACCGGCTAAAAACCGCGGTTGTGCTGCACTCTCCCTTCTTGCCGCGGTGATTGGATACCTGTCAATCAAAAGGACACGCCCCTAATTATGCTGAATTTCAAGATTTAATAACATCCAAATGGAGGAGTTAGAAAATCCCCCCTCACAGTTGTCATGAAGGTAAACTTGACCTTTCAATCCTAAAATGGGTTTTTGTACCAGGCTTTAAACATGTTTATTTCTACTGTGAAGTTGGTCTTTTTAACATGGGAGTCTATGGGGATTTGCTCTGTTTTGGAGCCCCTAGAGGATGAGGGGGGAACTGCAATCTTTGCACTTCCGCACAGGCTTCACATTTTACAGGCGGAGGTTGCCGCTTGAGCACAACACAAAACAGCAGCGCAATAAAAGCTGCAAATTAAACGCTGGATAACAGCACAATTGATCCTGAAGAATGAGTAAAATAAAAAAAATAAATAAATAAAATTGTACAATTAAAGGTATTTAGAACATATACAATTCAAGGTTGAGTGTAGTTGAGTTACACGTATATATGACATATTTCATTTATTTATTTACATATTTTATTTATTTATTTCTATGTATATTGTTTATGTTTTATTTAGTATATAATATTTAGTTAATATTTATGTATAAAGTATATATAAAGATATAATAATATTTTTATTGTACATTTTTTATAAAATATTTATGTGTTAATACAAATATTTATAAAATGAAGTTTTTTATAAATAAAGATTTTTATAGTTTTTTAACTTCATATTTTTTTTTCAATTTGTCATTTACGTTTTCTTCATATTACTTTTTATTTATTAACATATTTTATTTATTCTACATATTAAGCTTAGGTACCTTCACTAATGTACACATTCATTACCCCGCCCAGATCACAGTGGATCTACTAAACATTTAATCCCAGGAATCTGGAACCTAAAAATCCAGTCATCATGATCAGAGGAACTTTTCTAGATCTAGAAGTATTTTAAATGTACATACATGTACATTTCCACATGTGTGTAATTCTCCCCACCTGAATGGAACAAGTTCTCCTCCTGCCTTGGAAATGTTTTATGTTTAAACAGAAAACGTCTAAACTAATATGAACAAATTAGGGATGACAGTAAACGGCTTCTATGTAATTTTCACATTTACCAAATTCATCATGCGGACCAAATTGAACCATGTAGCGGGCTGGTTTTGGCCCCTGGGCCATATGTTTGACACCCCTACTTTAAACACATTCTTTGCATGTTTGCATGTGTAACGTGTTCAAAACATGAGTTAACTATTAAACTGGAGAGCACTGACACAAAAATCCCCTAGACGAGTTGTTTGGTCAGAATGCAGCAGCACAAACACCTCATATCAACTGTGCAGCACGGTGGTGGAGGCATGATGATCTGTAATCACTGAGTGGACCATGAACTCCTCGGGATACCAAACTGTTCTAGATTCAAACTGTCTCATGCAACAGGACGATGATCCCAAACAGAGCCGTAGATGACACGATCCGGTCAGAGCAGAGTGCACCAAATTTCCTCCATGATGATGTGCTGCTAACGTCATACAGAAACAATCATATAGCTGTAATTTCAACTTTAAAGGGAACTAAACGTCATAGCAACAGAATCCAAATTATGTTATGAATTTATATTTGGTCCTTTTTTATTGGCTGACTCAATAAAACTTGTAGCATGAGAGCAAATGCATTGGATGAAAGAGTAACCATAGAAACGATGTGAAGCCAGACTTTTTTTTATATAACTTTAATTTGAGGGAATTTTCTTTCCTGATGGTTGCTGTCCACTTGTAAAACTCCTCCTCCTCCTTCCTCCTTCTGCTTCTCCCTCAGTAGCCCCTTTTGTCCTCCTGTAAGGAAGAAACATTAACTTTATCACACTTATTTATGCACTTCGTCCTTAGTACGTCCAGAAAGCTGGGCGTCTAAATGGACGTAATAAAAAGCATCATCACATCCTGCTTGTGAACAGATTTGACCTCTGACCTCCTCTGACCTCCTGGATTAACATTGGTTTAGTAAAGGAGTGAAAGAAGGGAATGTTTTTTTTCCTCAGGCTTGCTGAGGACAAACTTTCCAAACTCTCCATCGTTGTTGGGAAACTGGTCCTGTAATCCCATCCTTTTCCTTTAGCTTCAGACAAACCTGTCATCAGATAAATCAGGAATGCCGGAGCATGGAAGGGATTATACGTGTGTGTGTTTAAATGGCACATGCAAATAACAACCTGCACGGTCGCACGCATGTGTGTGTGTGTGTGTGTGTGGGAGCTTGTGCTGCTTTCAGACAGTTTTTCTGTCTGGCCACACCCTCAGCTCACTTCTGCCCATTTCTCCTTATTTGGTCGTGCTGCCAGCTCGGCTGATGATTGGTGGAGGGGAAAACAATTTGATCAGGACACACACACACAGAAACACACCTGTGCTGTCTTGTTCGCACACACCCTGTTTTCAGCATCTCAGACAGGTACAGACGTGACGTTGAAGCAACTCGTTTTAGTCCAGCGGACACATACAGCGATATTCAGTCTGAAGTGGGTCAGAGAAGTAAAATAACCAAAGAATAACCTGGAAGTCCAGATTTTTAGATGTTTTATTATCGAGATGTTGACATTTAATGAACGATTTAAGAAAACATTCTAAACAACCTGATATTTCTGGAGAAAAAAAGGGCAGTTTCAACGTTAAGCCTCGTTTCTATAATTTATTAATTTTATGTATTTACATAACAATTATGTTCACTGATGAATTCCCTTTATTTAGAATTTTTATCATATATCATTTCTGGTCGCTGGTTCGAGCCTCAGCTGGGGGGGTGTTGGAACAGCGGCCTTTCTGTGTGGAGACTGCATGTTCTTTCCGGGTATTCCGACTTCCTCCCACCATCTAAACACATGCATGTTAGGTTAACTCTAAGTTCTCCCAGGAGTGAGCGTGAGTGGTTCTTTGTCTCTGTGGTGGACTGGTGACCTACAGGGTGTACCTGCCTCTCACCTGCTAATTGCTCCAGCTTCCCTATAATATCTTTCCGCCCCCCGGCCATACATCGGACACCCCTGGATCACACTTTTTACAGATATAAACTTTGACAATTCTCTGCTCAGCTTAAAAAGGATGTCTCGTCTCGTCTGGACAGGCAGGTAATAAAAACACTTTGTATTCCTTTACCTGCAGATGCATCCTTACTGCTGCATCTGCTCGGATGCAGCCTTTGTCTCTTTAAAGAGACATATTTAATAAATGAAATATTTAAATGTATGAGCAGCTATAATTACAACTAGAAAATTTCAAGAAATTTTGATGGGGGCCAATGCGGCAACCCGTCGGCCCACACACGTGCAGCCAGCAGCTG
>JBAFSY010000009.1:1201821-1213149 GCA_036919915.1 Melanotaenia monticola | reverse complement strand
GGATTAATAAAGTATTTCTATTCTATTCTATTCTATTCTATTCTATTCTATTCTATTCTATTCTATTCTATTCTAAAACACTGTTCTGATGCTTAAACTCATTATACGGTCTCTGCCTTGCCATCCAATCAGGGGCTGATCTTCCGTTGTTTCCTACTGGTGGAGACATGCTGGACTTCCTGGTGCAGTCAGGTGACATCAACAAGCCTGACGGGCTGTTGGCTACCTGGTTTCACCGGGCCAACAACAAGGAGGAGATGAACAAAGCTCTAACAAGTAAGAACAGCCATCTGCAGCAGTACTGTGTTAATCCCTGGAGTTGGCTTACACCTAGCTTAATTATTTGTCCTTGAAGGTGATGTCATGATCCTGGAGGCGGATGTTACTCTGGAGGGTTATGGAACTCAGGATGAGAAACCAGTCCCTATCATGGCTCATCCTCCTGACATTTCCAGTGATAACACTCTTGACCAGTGGTTGGATGCTGTGCTGGCTTCCAGGAAAGGTGCAGAATAGACTAGATAACATCAGTATTTAAATCTTATTTGGTTTGAATACTTGTTGTGTCTCTCTGCAGGCATCAAGTTGGACTTTAAGTCTCTGGCATCAGTGGGTTTGTCATTGGACCTGCTTCGTCAGAAGAATAGCAGCAAAGGAATAAACAGGCCTGTGTGGCTCAACGCTGACATCCTCCGAGGTCCCAACGTACCCAACTTTGTTCCTGCAGTCAATGGAAGCAGGTCAGAGCTGCTTAGATTTGGGGAAATCTCTTTTTAGGACATCCGGAAACAGCATAAAGAATAAAAGTGTTACAGGGAGAAGATGAAGTATATTTATGTGGGTCAACGAGACAAACTGCTTTTTATTTTCATTTTCATATTTCAGATTTCTTCAGCTGATTGAGGAGAAGTTCCCAGATGTGACTTTGTCTCCTGGATGGATGGTATTGCTCATAAACTTTAGCATTTATCTGCTAACCAGAAGCAGGGCTCCAGGCTAACTGGTTGCACTGGTGTGCTGAACCTTTACATTTGGGTGCACCAGCAAAAAATTGTGGTGTACCCCAATTTGACCAGTGTTGCTCTTAGCAACACATTTTAAAACATTTAAAGGAGTTCCTTTTATTATTACCCTTAAACACTGATGGTTATCTAACTTATTTTAAAGAAGAATGAGGTTTAGGAAAGTGTTTATCTTTTTTCCAAGCATGAATGTAAAGTAGAAAAAAAACATTGTTTATGAAAAACTAAAGTTTTAACTGAACTGAATGAAACTAACATTTCTGACTCTGAAATGGATCATGAGGCTGAGCTACTGCTGGAAATTTTCCCCTTTTCTGGATTTATCTTTAATCACTTTAATCTGAGTCGATTACATTTATATTCTTAAAATCATGACTACAAATAAAGTTTTGAATATGGCAGTTCTCCATTTCAGTGAGGATTTAAAAACAGTATTTGTCTCAACATCTCATCCAATCTTCAGATAAATGACACAACTAAACAGATTTTTTTTCTTTAATAAAAACACAATTAAAGACAATGTATTAAAGCCAGCTCTGTGAGAGCTCTCCAACGTAGCATTGCTAGCTGCAGCTCTGTGAGAGCTCTCCAACGCAGCATTGCTAGCAGCAGCTCTGTGAGAGCTCTCCAATGTAGCATTGCTAGCTGCAGCTCTGTGATGGGTCTCTCCAACATAGCATTGCTAGCTGCAGTTCTGTGACAGCTCCCAAAAGTAGCATTGCTAGCTGCAGCTCTGTGATGGATCTCTCTAACGTAGCATTGCTAGCTGTAGCTCTGTGATGGGTCTCTCTAACGTAGCATTGCTAGCTGTAACTCTGTGACGGGTCTCTCCAACGTAGCATTGCTAGCTGTAGCTCTGTGATGGGTCTCTCCAACGTGGCATTGCTAGCTGCAGCTCTGTGATGGGTCTCTCCAACGTAGCATTGCTAGCTGCAGCTCTGTGTTGGATGCAGATTTTTTGTATCCAGATGTTGCATCATTAGTGTCTGGGCTTTTAGGTAGGCTAAACTGTCTGCAAGCATAATAATCTGCAGTGTAGTTGTTTTTAATAATGTAGCTAATTGGAAACTTGGAAAGATTTTCTGTTAAAGTTGTACTACCAAGTCTTCCCTGTCTGGCAGGCCTTCCATGGTCTGGCAGGTCATCCCGATCTGGCAGGCCCTCCCTGGTCTATTAGGTACTCCCCAATCTGGCAGGTTTTCTGTGGTCTGGCAGGTCCTCCCTGGTCTGGCAGGTTCTCCCTGGTCTGACAGGTCCTCCCTGGTCTGGCAGGTCCTCCCTGGTCTGGCAGGTTCTCCCTGGTCTGGCTGATAACTGAAGGAAATGCTGATCAGAAAAGAAGAGGAAAAACAGTCGACTCATGGTGTCTGGGTAGCACTGACCCACTCTGGACCACCCCAGAACCGCCTCTGCTAAGGGGACGGAAGTGTCCCCCTACTGTACCCTTTTTACTGACAGTGCATCAGATGTGGTTGTTGCCTAATTTAAATTTAATATTGCAGGTTCTGTATTTGCCTCCACTTTTCAATGCAACCTACTCCAGGACCATGATGGAAGACATGTACAATGTGATCAAAGATGTCCCACAGAAGGTAAGTTAAAATAAAATCTGTGTCTATGTATGGAGGACTGAAACTGCCCCTGTTTATTAACTTGTAAATAAATACATCTTTTAGATTTATTTAATTATTGCTTTTTTTATCACCTCTGTATTCATCACTGTATTGTTTCCCTTTTACATTTTCTGTCACTGTTCTTGTACCTATAATTATTTACTTCTGTATTTTATTTCCATCTGACATTTTATTTATTTTTTTACTTCTTTATTCACAGTCATAACTACTTGCTGTTTACTAAATTAAAAAATATATTTTATTTATATTTAAATAAAGAGATATAACAGACAGTTAAATGGTAAAGTAGGGATACTCATACAAAGTTAATTTATTAATTATTATTATTATTAGTTAATAACAGTTAAAAATCGCAAAAGAAATCACAATTTGTCATATTTTAGACATTTTTTAGATTTTTGGTATATTTTTATGTATAATTTGTTGGCATATTTGTTCACTTTTGAGACATTTTTATATTTCTGTATTTCTTTTTTTTTTTTTGTTGTTGTTGTTTTTTTTTTTTTTTACTCCACCAGAGCACCACAAGTATTTTCAGCTTTTAACTTTAAACATAAAAAGTCTATAAGTCAGTGGTTGGACTATTATTTAATCACACACCTGATGGTCATCACCTGGGGTGCTCAGAACAAGTGTCAACATTAGAATCAGCTGTTTGGCAGAGAAGATCTGGAACATTTTACGTGTACACAACATCCTCAACTCTGCTGCTCATCCCACAAACACATTTTTCTTCCAAATATGGCTCCATTTAAAAGGGAACTAAACAGACTCTCCAGCAGTAGAAGATTTATCTCAAAACAGGGAAATAGTCCACCAAACACTCATTTAGTGACTTTTTCTGGTAATTTTGTAAGAAAATAGCTTGAAGACGGTTGTTCTCCATGTCACCAGTTTCATATCTTTTTAGGTGACATTCCCGGTTCACGCTTTGTTGGTTCGCAGGGGCTGGCAACACGTCAGCTGGCTCCTCAGCCAGTCACCATGGTAACAGATAACATCTAACCATGACATCTAACCAAACAAACATCTAATCATTGTGTCATCATGCATGCGTCTAAACTGTCCCTTTCTTTCTAGGTTCAGTCTGACGTTATGGCAGGGTTCGGATCATCCAAGCATCAGCGACCTGCTGTTTGTCCGCGACAACAGCCACCCCGCCAGAGTCTACTACGATATATACGAACCCACACTGTCCGAGTTTAAACAGGCTGCAAGTAAGGAGTCAGGAGACAGGTCATACCTGAGGCTGAGTCTAATATCAGCCGATTAAAGACCTGTCTGGAAGTGAGACCTGTTGTGTTTGAGTAGAGTAGCTGAAATCTGACAGATAAATCAAAAACTGAGTGAAGGTTTGGATAACTAAATATATTTGCATAGTTTATAATTGTAAACTGTAAAGTGCCTTAATGAAAGCTAAACAATAGGATAACGTGACAGTGTACAGTACACCTGCAAACATCAAACTTGTGATTTGATTGGAATATAACATAACCAGTATTGATTAATGTATTGATTGTCTCTGCAGGGAAACAGAGCCGTCTGAGGAGATTCTATCCTGGAGGAAACCTGATGGACTTCCTCTTTCCAGCTCACACATCAGACACTAACTTCCTGTCTGCAGTCAGACGGGGCGAAAGCCTGGCGGTGCGTTGGTTCACCGTCGCTGATGAGGCCTCTTTACTGGATCGTCTCTCAGGTGTGTCAATACAGCAACCATCTAAAGTCCAATATGTGTAACAAAGTATGTCCTCCATCGTCAGGGACTTCTTGGTTTACCATCAACAGACTCTACAGCTAGTTTCTTGTTAGAATAATAACAGACTGCTGAACCTTGTCCAGAACAAACATATAAATGATGTTTATTTGTTCCTCCGTGTGGATGAAAAGGAATCAATGTGATTGCCTCTGCAGATGAAACTGAAACCAAAACCTATAAACAATCTGTCTGAGGGCAGAAACCTCCAGAGAAGAGGAGACGCTGACTGAGATCACAACTCTTTCTAACCCATTTACTGTGTCTGTGCACCTCCAGGTGGGCATGATGGGATGTTGGTCCTACATGTTGTCTCTGACATCAGTCAACGCCAGGTTCCTGTTATAAGAACTTCTAGAAGGAACTCAGAGGCCCTCACTCTGCAGGTAGATCCTGCTGCTTCCAGACGTTACTGGTACAAGTGTTGTTTGGTTCTACTATTGTGGAGCATGTTAAGACTTATTAATGCCTGCATACACTCATAGCATGTCCTCCAGCTACTTGGGAAGAATGCGCATGTACCTGTGGGTGTTTACCTGCGAGTTCACTCCCTTCAGCTTCTGGAAGCTTCCCTCTATCTGCTGCAGTCGGCCTACACAGCAGAGGATCTCTACAGGCCAGTCTGGATCAGCGTGGAGGGTTTACAGAGCAATCCCATCATCCATGTACGTACAGTTGTATCAGACTTCCTCCCATCACTTCACAGCTGCTGAGATTTTCCATTTATTTCAGCAAAGAAAAAAAGTGTTGAGGTATTTATTTTCAGACAATTAAAACTTAGTCACCGTCATATCTGTCCGGTGGCTTCATGCTAGGGTCTGAAGCACTGTCCCGTGTGCGGTAGGACTTGAATGGCAGTGGATCCAACAAGCAATGATGATTCCACAGTGAAGCATTGACTGTTTCACCTGCTTCAGCCCAAAAAGAAGTGACACTTTAAAACTTTCATTTGGGATCTGCAGTTTTTCTGCAGAATCGCCTCTATCGCATGAATTAGAATAAAATAAATTAAACAGCATATTAAAAATAATACCAATAAAAACAATTAATAAGAATTAATAATATAAAATATTTTGATAGAATAAATGAAAACAGAAATCAGACGTACTTTATTGACCCCCAACCCTGGTCCTCAAGGCCCCCTATCCCGCAGGTCTTAGATGTCTAAGACCTGTGGGATAGGGGGCCTTGAGGACCAGGGTTGGGCACCTCTGAGATAGAGAATGAGAATAAAATGAAAACAAACAAATAAATAAAATTAATTAATTAGATAAAAATGTAAAAAGGCCAGAAGTGGTTTGTCACAAAATGGCAACAACAAGCATCAAGTTTTTTTTTTATTATTCATGTTAAATTGCATATTTTTCAAACCCAACTGCAACTTAAAGTACTTCACAAAAGATAAACAGTTTTGGAAATGCAATTAAACATAATTCGTAAAACAATCAACATAATAGCTAAAACTAACAACTAAAACTTAATAAATACAATAAAAGTTGCTTTTACTTAACGGAGTAAAACAATTTATTAAAATCATACAAAAGAGATGAAGACAAAACATGGAGCAATAACAACTTGAATGCAACATGCAGCAGAAATCTAATACAAAAACAATCTCGCCTGTATAAGAAAATAAATTACATAATTGATATGTTATTTTAGACAAGCAAACACAAAGACCCACTGAGAGAAAATGTTAAAAGCAGTTGTTTGCATACAATGTGGAGAACCAGCGTGTTTACAGAAATAAGAAAAAGCTGCAACAAAATGACCTTTAAACGGCACATTTAGCTATCACGTCCCCGTCACAACAGGCCTGTTTAAGAGATTTAGTAAAAAGATGGAAAATATGTACGTGATTAGAGTTTAAAACTAAATACATCTACTAAATAATGGACAGGGATCCTATGAAAAGGAACATATATAGTTTTTCCCATTGTTACATAGAACCAATGGGAAATGATAAACGATACATCTAAATGAATGATAAAATTATAGAGCTCTAAAATCCTAATAGGTGGTAATAACAACTTATTAAAAGCTTATTCTGACCTTTTAGGCTTTCAGTCTATAATGTCTGAATCCAACATGCCTGCCTCTCCAATGCCAGAGAACAGAAATGAATTAACTGACCGCTTTCAGCTGTGGAATAAAATGCCTTCTGCTTTCTGTTGAGTCTGATTTTCAGCAGCAGATCTGTGTATGTGGAACCATCGTGGTTGTTCATTGTAATGAAGTTTTTAAAACACAATGGAAATGTTGTAATCTTCGGCCACATGAGCAGAGTGTGTTTGTGGAGTCCGAGCTGAGTTCTCCAAAGTCAGAAATCTGCACGTCAACTGAACTCATCTTCAAATCACTGCCATTCATCAATACAATCAACACACTCAGCAGAAACCGTACGCTCACATTAAGGTAAAGAATCCCTGGTGTGGTTTTTCTGCTTACTTCTGTCTCTGAGTGCAAGGTGGAGCAGTGCGGGGAAGGATACTGGTTTATACTGAAAACTGTTTTTTCTTTCTTTTATGATATGAATTTGTCTTATACCTCTAGCACCGGTTTAAACAGCCTAAACAAAGCTGGTGAACATGGTGCAGCGAGAAACTGTTTGAGGGGGGGACCGTTTCCACTGCTACACCAGTAAACATGCAGCAGAGCAGCTGTGTTCCCGGAGATGTTGAGCAGAGAAAGTAGATGGAGAAAATTCAGAGAGGGAAGCTGTAGCAGACGTTGAACAAGAAGGAGCCATAACTGTGATGTGGAGATACTTTGGCTTTAAAAGGTCAGACGTGGAACAAACAGCTTGTTACTGCAAATGTTTTTTGAGCTAAAGTGGTCACTGGACACGAACAAGCTGCACCACCTGAATGTTTGCACTAGGAAAATGTTCATTTTCCTTTGGCCAAAAAAAATAAAATAATAATAATAATAATAATAATAATAATATTTTTTAAACAAATAATTGTGATTACCGTTAATATTATAGCCACAATAGTAAAATAGTCTAAATGTGAAACATTTAAACATTTAGTTGGAATAACTAACAAACACTTTTGGTTCAGACAGATTTTCTTCCACAATTCTTAATAAGATTTATTATGGTCACTGCATTATTGGTTCTACCAAACGGTAGATCAGATAGTAGAGGGTTAAAAACATCTGATCGGCACCCTCCACCTCCTCAGGTAAAACAGAAAAAGTTGGGAGACACTCCAGTCAGATGATCTTGATTAGATGTTTTTTTGTTGTCCTGACAGACTATTAACTAATGAACTGCTTACAGAGATGGACAGATCTTGCTCTGTTTTTATTTGATTGATCTCTTTGTAATTTTCCATTTTTTTATGTTTCTTTTGCACCTGTAATATTATTAATGTTTTATTTAAAGAACTTGGAGTTTTACAGGCAAACCTGCCTTGCCTTAGCCAGTCTAAAACAAATTTCACCCAGTGGAAAATGTAGTTAACACTCAGTCATGTATGGGGGGGGGGAGTGAAATGGAGTGAAACCGCCATTAATGTGAAAAATACAATGATATATAAATGTGGTCATATGACCCAGCATTAAGGTAAAGGTCTGCCCAGTTAAAGCCCAAAGCAAAAGTTTTTCTCAATGATAGACGACACTGCGGCTGAAACATCTTTTTTTGTAGTTCAAGTTCAAGCTTTAAATAAAAATTTACCTTTCTGGCTTAAGATAGACAAATATGTTGGCTCACACTCATCACTACAGCCCAATGGGAATCACGGTTTCACTTCAGTTTAGTAAAACATCAATTCACAACAGTCAAGACATCTTTAAAGATACAGTCCAACTGAAATTCGGTTCATTCAAGTCTAATCCAGTTAAAATAAATCCATAATATGAACCATATGAGTCCTATTTATAATATAGATGTTTTTATATGTTTGTTAATACTGGCCATTTTTTTCTTATAGTTAGAGACAGTTTATTTTAGAGTAGGGTGAGGGGGTGGGGGTGGATCTGTTTGGCTTGTGTCTAAGATTTGGTGTGTGTGCATTGATTTGTTTTATGATAAACTTTGGGTGTGCTTGTGTTGCAAAAACTTTTGTCTTTATCATGAAAAGCACTTTGTGCTGTTCTTATGCATGAAAAGTGCTATATAAATAAAGTTTGATTTGATTTGAATTGATCTAATAAGTAACTGATAAAAAGTCATTATCTATGGAAATTAGACTCACTTAATCCAGTATTAATGTCTCTGGAAAATGGGAAGAAACTGGAACATCCAACAAAAAGCAATGCAGGTCCAAGAAAAACATGTCTAAACTGTGAGGTGACAGTTAAAATCCTCCTCTATTTTTTCCTTCGGAACTTAGGAGCCACTCTGTGCCTGTTCGGACTCTTTTAGGGTCAGGTTTCTGAGGGAGTGTGGCAGGTGTGGTATGAATGAAGCAGAGTTTTGGAGGATTTTAGAAGAGTTGGAAACTGTGTGTACTCGCCGAGGATATTTAGTAATGTCTGTCCTTTATTTAGTTGCAGAATGTGCCTGCTGAGTTATGGATAAAGCACTGTGTTATAAAGTTAACTGATTAGGTGCTACTCTCTGTAACTAGGAGCTTCTCTTTGGGATCACTCTTGACAGATAATGATGACACATGTTGGATTGTGATTAAAAACTTGTGTCTCAGTTGCTGTATTTAAACCATTATTTCATCTTCTTCATTTTGACTCATGACTTCCCAGTTATTTGATTTTTTTCCTTCAATTTTGATTAATTCATTTTAGCTTTCTCTGTTCTGACCAGGCTGAGCAGCTAAATTCACTGCATTAACCCCCCAGTGGAAGAGTAAGGAGAATACAAAAGCTGTTTAACATTTTAAAGTTTCCTTGTTTTTGCCTCTACTGCTAAAATATCCCTGCAGACTCCACACAGAAACCTCAGTGGTAACTACTGCACCACTGGCCTGCCCAGCTGAGATTTCATTTAAACGTCATTCCTAAGTGTACTGATATTGGAGAACATGCCGAGAAAGTTTCAGCATTACTGAGACATTACTGAGTGAAATGATAGATCATCACAGTCCATACTTTTAGCATTAACTTAGATTTTTTTGTCTTAGTGATAGTGATGTCACCACCCAGTGTTTCTGCTACACCAAATGCAACTCTTTGCTCTCGTTTGTGCATTTCATGGGACTTGACTACAATTCCCTCGCAAAATTATCAAGTAGCACGACCAAGACCTTCCTCTCAATCTGTCAGCCCCAGACAGATTGTGCCGCAACATTTTGCATTCACAAGTGGCTTGTTATTCTGCTGATTTGGGACTAAACACACATTTGATCGCGGATGGCTGTGACAACAGTGCACAGAACCCTTGTGGTGCCAACACTGGTGAACGAAACACTGATGGATCGAGTCGGGCTTCACAGTTGTCCCTTAAGTGATGCACAGATGAAGGCAAAAAGTAAATAAACAACTAAAATGTCAGCACTTGAACGTCTCTGAGGCATTAGCTGCTCTCCCTCTTGCATTGCAGCAGAAATGGGGCCTCTGCTCCACAGCTAAATTTGGCCAGCAAAGCCTTTTTCTCTGCGACTCATCTACAGGCTGAAGTTCCTTTAGTTCCTCTGAGGGGGCACTTTAAAGACAACTTTGCCACTTGTGCTGCAGCAGACACAACCATTTCCATTCCATGAAGGTATGCATAATTCAAAATAAGTGCAGATTTTTTATCTGTCCTTGCTCTGTTGTGGTGCTTTTATGTGTCCAATGACATGTTTTATTATATACTGCACCATGCACAAAGTTTCAGCTTCAGTAAGTTATTCCCTTCAAAAACAGAAAAGGTTTGTTACTTATTTGTAAAACTTCACTGACCCATTCAATAAACCGCGTTAAAAATAAATACATCCACTGCATCACTGTGTCCAGTTTTCATCATCACTGACCGTGATGGCTTTACATACAGCTGGTTCCCTCACACACAAAACGAAAACAACATCCTATTTCGTGGTGGTGGAGCAAAGCAAGAGCTGGTAACCTTTGTTTTTGTCATCTGATCAGCCAATTAGAGTGCAACGAAAAGGGAAAAGGAATAGTCCGTGGGTTTTTATGTTTTCAGTGGGATGGATTGCAGTCCCAGTTACTGATTGTTCTGATGTTTACAATTTCCTTGACATAAAGTAAAAAAAAAAAAAAGATATAGAGAGCTTTGATGCGTTTTTTATTGCTCAAAACACAGACATAACTGTAGATTTAAAAAAGATGATCAATGGAAAATAAAAATGTCGAATAAAGATGTCACAGTAATTGCCACAGGGCTGTGACATTTTGACAAGCCTGACAGTTGATGCAGTGAAAAGATACTGCTGTAATGAGCACTTTGCACAAATGACAGACGAAGCCGAAGAACTAGATGCCTACCACTTGGTTTTTGTTTTTTTTAATCACTGTAAGCCTCCACAATTCCTCCTCTGTTGTGCAAGTCTGATGAAATTTCCTTGCACCTGTTGACTCCCCAAGATCCCAAAACAGCTCCACTGACTCTTCCATGAGCTCCCAGTCTGGGGAAAGAGCTAAGGCCTTGTGCTGCTCATTATCGCCCTGCGACAAGAGAGGTGTCACAGTCAATATCAGGGCTGGGCAACATTGTCAGTCATGAGGACAGAGCAGCAATCGGCACAGATGTTCATTTGGCAGAGCGAAGACCAATTCTGGGAAAAAAAAAAAAAAAAAGAGCTAATGCTCATTTTCAGAGGCGGCTGAAAGGATGCTTCTCTAATAGTAAACGAAGCTGTGAGATAGGGCTCAGCCAACAGGGACATGATCAGCAGACTCACCCATTTCTGAGTGAAAAATGAAAATGAAAAGATAAATAAATAAATCTACAATGCACAACTCAATATGGCTCGGCAGTCAGGATAGGGACTAATCTGACAATTCACTGGAG
>JBAFSY010000009.1:986756-998214 GCA_036919915.1 Melanotaenia monticola | reverse complement strand
AACTGGATGAACTGAGTGCGGCCAGAGAGGTATGATTTGAACCAGCTGAGGGGGGTGTGAGTGATGCCGATGGAGGATAGTCTAGCCAGGAGGATGGAGTGGGAAATGGTGTCAAAGGCCGCACTCAGATCAAGGAGGATGAGAATAGATAAGAGACCAGAGTCAGCTGCCAGGAGGAGCTCATTAGTGATTTTAAGTAATGCGGATTCAGTATACTCTTAGATGATTCTGAATCCATTCAGTAGCAAGCTTAAGCTCTAATTGTTTTTTAAAATACTCAAATTCAAAACAAACACCCGGCTCATTTTTTTTCAACGTGTTACGGACAAAAGCTGCTGATGATGAGATGAATGAATGCATTTGATAAAGCACTTGTGTGACATTTCTAGGGTCTTTTCATCCAGGGTTTTGTTTCTGTTTGTCTAACTGCTTTGAAAATAAGGATTTTGAACTGAAAATGTCTGTTCTGTGGGATATTAAATCCATATTATACTGAATTTAAAAATTACTCAACATTATTATGGACGCCGTCACACCAATGTCCCTCATCATTTATATTACAGTTTAGCCAACATTTAAAGTCATTATAGCACAAAAACCGTGCGTAACAGTTGAAAACAAGATAACACAGTTGACAGGACGCATTAGGAGGAGAGAAAACTTTCTTTGCAAGAAAACATATTTTGATTGGTTAATTGATTTTCAAATGAAAAGTTCTTTTTAACATTTCCTAACACCCCCCATCCCCTCCCATCAATCCCTTCTGTCCATTCTTCCTACGATCTGTCCTTTCTCTTCTCATTATCCCTTTTGTAATTTCTCCCCGTCTTCCTTCCATCCTCACTCATCTCCGTTGCATTCTTTCTTTATCCTACTTCCAAGTTATTAAACAGTTATTAATTAGGGCTGCAAATGATTAAAGTTTTTAATCGAATTAATCACAAACTTTAAATTAATCACCATTCACGACTGTCTGAAATCTGCCAGGTTTTACAGTGTTGTATCACCAGAACAAGCCGATGCGACAACATTTCCCTGTTAACTGACCGTCTCTTGGGTAAATGTCAGATGTCCAAGGGTCAGTAAACGCAGCATGTAATGTACTTCTATATGTTGTTCTAAATCATCTCCACCATGTTCTAGATCATAATGCAGAATTCATATACCATCATCTCACCAACCGTCTCCATGGTGATCATTTCTGTCCTAAAACCAGCAGATGTGACGACTGAAGTTAAACAGAAGAAACTCTGATAACACTGATGGTCTGGATAAAAACAGCCTTTTCCTTTTATCACTGAAGTGTGAGTGTTTGTGCAGCCGTGATAAAAATCCTACAGCAGCTTCACCCAAAGTAAACACCTGCTGATAAATTATATCATTGGCTGCTTGTTTTACTGCTTTTTATTCACTTTTTACACCAGAGTGCAGGTGTGGGACCCTATAACTGGGAAAAGAGTGTAACCATCAACTCCATGCTCCATTAATGCCGTCTTTATTCTCAAGTCCATCCATAGAGCCATAGAGAGATGATCTTTTCCATTGTACTTCTCCACATCCCGCCATCATAACAGAGAAATGACAGCTGTATGAAGCTTGTCATGCAGCACATGCGTTAAAAATTTTATGTAATTAATTGCGTTTAACGTTTAATGTTTAACACAATTAATTAAATAAATTAGTTAACGGCGTTAACATATTTTTTTGACAGCCCTAGTAACAATATATAAAAAAGAAATAATCATGGACCATTCATACTGAATTATTTACATTACATACATACATACAACATGTCCAGTACTTGCATTTCCTTGTAACTGCAGTCGAAAGAGAAAAACACAGTGTTCTTCCTTTTTTATACAGTCTATAAAAGACGGCGAACATAGCCCCAGCAAACACCATGATGACGAGTGAAGATGATTCACACACAGAAAGTTGCTTTGCTTTGCAATGCTAGCGCTAATTTCACATGCTAATTTACGTTAGCATAAAATAGAGTGTAAACAAAACCTACATAAATCAACAAATGCCACGCAGCGGATGTTTGTGCTTAGTCTTACTTAATAAATTAATTTGATAGTAATTTAATAAGTTTATAAAGACAAACACACTATTGACTTGGCCCAAACATCATTACTGACGGCTCTTTTGCCGACAATGAAGTAATCCTAGGAATCAGTGAAGTAGTCCTAGCAATGAGTAAAGTAATCCTAAGATTGAGCAAAGTAATCCTAAGATTGAGCAAAGTAATCCTAAGATTGAGTAAAGTAATCCTAAGATTGAGTAAAGTAATCCTAAGATTGAGCAAAGTAATCCTAAGATTGAGTAAAGTAATCCTAAGATTGAGTAAAGTAATCCTAGCCATGAGTAAATTAAGAAAAGACTGACTTCATTTGTGAAGCTGAACTACAAATCATTTGAACTTCTAGACGAGGTCACCACTGCATCACTTCCGGAATATACGTGAATTTGCTATGAAGGTAACTTTGAGTTTAATAAGTAAGAGTTTTTTTATGGTAAATCTGTTTTGGACTTCTCAGCTACCGTCTGTCTTGTTCTGTTTCAAAATGACAAAATATTCTAAAATAAAAGCAAAAAAAAGAAAAAGTAGTAATCTGTTTAATTAAGTAGAGTGAAATAAACAAGTGTGGAGAAATCATTAACCAGGAGACCACGCTGGATTTCCTGTGGACTCGGTAGGCTGACAGCAACCGAGGCAACTGCAAACCTGACAACCTACCTGCTATCATGACGGCTATGGTGCTGGATGTTGTAAATTTATATTACTTTTATTGACTGAATACCACGGTAATTGTAATAATCAGTTCATTATTTCACAAATTCTTTTTCTTCTCTTTTATTTACAAGTTTGTGAGCCTTCCTTTTTCCAGTTTGTGCCCCGCCCTCCAAAAACATCTAAATCTTCCCCCAGGTTTGCAGGATGTCAGTGTTTGGCAGATTTAGTTGAAGTCAAAACTGACTGTGCACGTGAACGTGGATGCTGTAAACACAGAGTGCATAAAAGTGATGAGAGTGAGAAGTAAAAACACATCATGAGCAGGCATTTGTGCACTTGGAGGGTAAACGTGAGACCATCATTCCACCTCTGTACACTGGGCGTGATGAGCGTGCACGCTCGCCCCTCGCTCGACTACTTCGCTCTTCATAGCTGGTATTTCACAGCAGAAAACAATAACAAAGAGAGTTTAAAAAGTTGTATTGCCAGTCATGAAGCACTAGTTAATGTACTGGCTTATTTAGCGTACGACCCAATCTAAGCCCTGGTCATACATGAACAACAGGAGCAGTACTTCCTGATACTTCCTGATTACCTCCTTCAGTCGCTCCATGTCCTTGAGGTAGAATCCAATGTAGAAAAGACTAAGGTAGGAATTGATGAATTCAAACTACAAGACAATGAAAAAAGAACCACATTGGAGGATTCACTCCTGACGAAATTTGTGTTTAAGCCCAAAAAGAAGAAGCTCGACTTACAAACACCATCTTGATGATGAGATTGTTCTCGTAGGCACTCTGAAGTCTGTAGTTCTCTGGATGAAGACATAAATGTTATATGTTAGACTTTCTGTAGCTGGATGACACTGTGAAAATGAGCGGTTTCTCCTTTAAGCTGCTTCATGGAGCAACACTGGGACAGGACAAGTCATAGCCTCAAACATACTGTATACTTTTCACCAGCTTCTTAAAGCGTATCACTGTGTTTCCTACCCATATCATTGAGCCAATAGGCGATCTTCTTATACACTTCATCACATACAGTTACAGTAACAGCCAGGAGAATCTTAGGGATGAATCTTGTCACACCAGGAAGCTCCTGAATCTCCATCACCACTTCCTGCAGGGTGAAATAAAACCACAATACATTTTAAATTTTCTTATTGCCTATTTTTTAAAGGCTGTTAAATTAATTTGAATGTAGTCTAATAGTCCATGGCTAAGCTGTTATTTTTGTTTAACTCTTCAGAACTTTATATTGTTATCCCCACTTTCAGGCCCAAACCTGTAGTTCCAGACAGAGGAGCATAGCAAGGAAGACAAAACAGAGGCAGAGGAGGCAGATGGGCAGGCTGACCATCCATCTGAACACCGCTCTCTTCCAGGGAGGGTAGTAGAACTCCTCACACCCAGTTATCGGGCTGCAGCGCTTCACTCCCTGCACAGACGAGGCAGAAGGAGTGTTACATTAACCTTTTCTTTTACCTATTTAACATTTTACCTCCGTCTTACAAACTTGTGCTTTGTAGCTCAGATCATGGAAAACAACCATCAAATATCCAATCATAATTGCTGCCGACACATTTTTATTTTGTTTCTCTATCAAATCAATATGTGGATGTTCTAGAAGCTTCTTTAGGTAAATAAAGATCAATCTGAAATGATTTTATTTGGAACCAAAGACGAGCATCCAAAGATGCAGGGGTGATGGCAAAAAAAAAAAAGAAGAAATTCTGATCCTGAACATTTTTAAGGTGTTCCTCAACGGACGCAGCTAGTTTATCTGAAATTTCAGCACATTATCTCACAGACCACATCACACCTTTTTCCCTGATAACACCCTGTTGAATCCTTTCTTTTTCCAAAATCAAAAGCAAAAATTTACACAATTTAAAATGTGCAAGACATAATTATAAAAATAAGCATGTTAGCCTTTGAGCTGTCCTTTAGCAGAGCCAGATCTGTGGTTATGGTACAGCAATTAAAAAAGATGGTCATAGTAATACTCCATGTTACGACAATATGATCCTCACACATGTAGTGGTTTGTTATCCAAAATTAAAGTTTTCCAAGTTGTAACTGATTTTCCACTGTTCCCTTTGCTGGAGCACCCATGCTAATTATCTGTGTTGCAGACAGCTCAAAGGCTTCGTTTCTTTAGACTCAGGCTGTTTGCAGTCCAACCCGAGAACATGCTCATTTTCTATAATGCTGGACATTACAGAATACAGAATGATTGCATGGCTTGGCATAGGGCTGGGCGATATAGAAAAAAAGCATATCGATAAAAAAGTTATATTGACCAATATCGATAATTATTGATAATTAGCAAATAACTTTAAAAGTACATTTTAAGTGCAGCCCTGGCCATTTCCTTCCATCCATCCATCCATCCATCCATCCATCCATCCATCCATCCATCCATCCATCTGTTTTATGGTCAGATGAAACAAAAATGGAATTGTTTGGCCACAATGATGTGTCCTTCATCTGGCGTCAAAACGGAGAAGCCTTCAACCCTGAAAACACCATCCTCACTGTCAGCATGGTGGTGGGAACCTGATGCTTTGGGGGTGTTTTTCAGCCAGTGGACCAGGGAACCTAATCGCAGTAAACGGCACCATGAAAAAAGAGCAATACGTCCAGATTCTCAACATCAGGCAGTCTGCAGAGAAACTTGGGCATCAGTTGACATTCCAGCACAACAACGACCCAAAACACACGGCGAAAGTGGTGAAGAAATGGTTAGTGGACAAAAACATTAACGTTTTGCAGCAGCCCAGCCAGAATCCTGACATGAATCCAACTGAGAGTCCATGGAGGGAGCTAAAGATCAGGATGATGGCAAGGAGACCCTCCAACCTGAAAGAGTTGGAGCTCATAGCTAAAGATGAACGGCGGAAATACCAGTAGAAACATGCAGAAAGCTGGTCATCAATTAAAAGAAGCGCTTGATTGCTGTATTTCCCAATAAAGGCTTTTCTATTAATTACTGAGAAAGGTATGAATTTTTGTTCAAATGTAAATAAAAGCTGAGAAATATTTTTTTTCACAATGATGCCTCTTGTACATTATCTTATTATGTAGAGGAGGTGACTGATGATGGACCCATTCCTGAGTCGGTATCCATAGCCAGACTTGGTGATTATTTGGCTGAAGGGGTTCAGACCTATGCAGAACAGCACAGGGGACAGGGCATCTCCTTGGTATATGCCACAGTTGATGGACACTTGTGCAATTGGCTTGCACATGGCCTCAAGGGTGGTCTTCAACACAAAAAATGATTAATGCATCAATGTTGTTTTTTACCGTTAAAATCGTAAGTTTTTCACAAGAAGCGGCTGAGTGGACTATTTCGTTGTGATGCATTGCAACAACAGAGCATGCGATAAAAGGACCGACGAGAAGGTCAAAGGTCAGCGCACGTAGAATACGCACACAAGACTACAAATAAATTAAAGACCACAACAACCAGAGTGGGACGAACTGAAAAACCAGTAAATGATTTGACACCTTGGACCACCAACCTGCCTACTCAGGCAACGCCGCAGCAAATGACTCCTGGGCGGGGTTTCTGTAGGCGGGGCTTCAGGAGGCGGGGCTTCTGGAGGCGCTCATCCGCAGTAAAAACAGCCTCAGAGGAGTTTGAAGGTTAGTAAAGAGGACAAGAAACATTAAAGCTTCTGTATAGACCGAATTGCTCTCAGGTACCACTCAAATAACTGAGCTGATCTACTTCACCTGTTTCCATCTTTTTTGTTTATAATCTGGTTTTGATCCATGTTTACTTCATCAGAGACGGAGCCAAAGAGCATCCTGGATGCTCCTGCTGCCTCCAGCAGCTGCATTGATCAGGTAAATAAAACAACTTTATTGCACATAAAAATATCTTTAATTTAATGGAGATAACAAAGTCAATTGGAAACAGAGCATGTATGCTTATATACAGATACTGGTTTAAATGGAAAAAGGGAAACTGATGGAGCCACACAGAACTGATTGTAACAGCAGACTCAGTCATTTCAACTAGACTTAAACTTTTTTATTTAATGTTTAATTCCAGTTGAAATGATTGATATTAACTTTTGCACTCCTGGACAATTGAGAATTTTACACTATATATTAAAATGAAAGGTTGGCTTTATTAGCATCCTTCATGTTTATAACTTGTTTTTATTCTAAAGGTTTATCTATTCAGCAACTACCAGTACCAGCATCAACCACCATCAGCAGCACCAGCCAGCTGCCAGCAGCCTCTGCCACCCCTAGACCTGGTAAAAAAAAAACAGCCTGCTGCATTGTACATGCATCTTGAGTGTCACTATATTACAATTCAAAGTATTTTATTATAGTTGCTGTGTGTGAGGTATCAGTCTCCACCCTCCCTGTTTTTCCATGAAATAGAAAAAAGGGCCGACACTCTTCTGGCTGCTGTGCAGGACCAGCTGTTAGATGCTGGACAGCAGAGGCAAAGTGATGCAGCTTCAACATGCTGCAGGTCTTCCAGGAACAGAGCGAGCGGCTGGACCGGCAGAACTAAAGCCAGCAGAGATCTTTGCTGGAGGGTCTCTGGGTGTACTGGACAGGATGGCAGGAAAAGCCAAAGTGATAAGATCATCATACACATTATTTTCCACTGCTGTATACACTATAAAAAATAAATGACTTTGTAAAGAGTCTGAAGTTTTCAGTTTATCAGCGTTTTAAAACGCAGCACATCTCAGGATGAAGTTCATCATGTTTAACGAAGATCTGGCTTCATAGAAAAGTCCACACCTGTAAACATCTCACCACCTTTCTACATCTTAACTCTCACATGCTGCTAATTCTGTGTGACTATATCCTCATAATTCTTCTGAACCGTAAGTCCATCACCAGCAACCCTCCAGTGACGGATTCCTCCTCCACCTTCTACTGATGAGTCCATGATGCACAGAAAGCTTAAAGCAGGTGATCTTTATTCTGAACACATGATGCATTTTCTATAGAAATTTTTCTCTTTAAACATGTACATCATGTATACATGAATTTCCACAACACAACACAACACACAACACACTTCTTATGAAGAAGTGGGAACTCATGTGCAAATGCAACACAAAACAGTGGGGAAGGCAGTTCATAGAACTAAATTCTAGGCGAACAGCTCTTAGAACTGCGTTCTTAGAACTTCTCTGTCCGAAAACCCCTATGCTGACCACATTTCCTGGTGCCAGTGGCGACAGTGCTACATTCCTAGCCATGCTGCCGACTGGCTTTATCTGCAAACAGCTTGAAAAATGTTGGGAGTAACCCTGATATCCAGCAATCCTCACCCTGAACTGAGGCCTGGGCTCCTCCAAGGACTCTGCCGGGGTATCCAGAGTTCCCCACCGGTACGCCAACTCAGCCTCTCGCCTCTTCCAGCGCTCCAGAAATAAAGTTGCCCACACAACATTGAAGAGGGCAAAAACAACGCAGCAGATGTCCTGACTGGTCTGGGATATGAGATAATAAAGGTAATTATATCGACAAGCATCACAACAGTAAAACAAACTCGAGACAGTTTTTTACTTTATGATAAAACGTTTCAGTGAATGTTAGAGGCGTTTAAAAGGTGGGTGGAGAACAGGTTTAAGTACTTGGTCAGCCTCTGCGAGGATCCACAGCAGAAAGCCGATCACAGCAGGGTAGAGCATGGAGTTGGTGTAGAAACCCAGCCAGGCGAAATACATCCCAATCTTCACCCCAAAGTAGTCACAGATGTCATCTACAAAGCAGAGGAAATCTCCTTTCAGGCCTTTTTGTTGAGAAGAAACTATTTATGGATTATTCTAAAGCAGAGAATATACATGCTTTTTAACCTCACATATGCACATACTATGTCTACCGCGTTTATTACCTGAGGATTTCACTAGGGGACGCATTAGACAAGTCAGACCTGACAGAAAGGCTGAATTTGTAGGATGTAAACAAAACGGTAAACATGGAGGTTGGTATTCAGTTGAACTGGTCTCAGGAGACCAGTGGTAGACAAAAATGCTGAGTAACTGGCAACACTGAGACCAGTGAAGATAAGACAGACTTTTACTGGCTCTCCAGGAATACAGGTAGATGAAGATGGATGCTGGAGTAGCCGTCGATAGGGAGGGCATCACTCAGAAAATCTGCAAAAGGTCTGTAGTACTTCAAAAAAGGAGTTAAAGGTACAATTTTCTCAAGGTTCTCATGGTCCTATTAGTCAGAGAGGACTATACCAAGGACGTTAGTCCCCTTGTCGATTTCTGAGCCTTAATGAAAACAAGCCTGAAGTTGTTTTCGCTAATTGTTAGAGTATTTTTAGATAGTTCTTCTAAACTAGAAAAGGAAGAGACCACAGTAGTAAAGTCGAGTTTTCATCAGTAAATTAGCAAATAAAAATCTAGTCTGCTGCTCCTCTTTTAACAGGCCACAGAAGGGATGAACATGTCAAACAAGCTGACACTGGCTACCAGTTTTCAGATTGATTTTAAGATTATTTTACTTATTTTTAAAGTTTAAATGGTTGGCATCCATGGTTGGTTGGTTGGTTATTTATGGAACTTTATTTATGGAGCTGCTCCACCTTCATAACCCCAACACATCACTGAGGTCATCCAGCTAGTTGTTGAATAACTTGACACTAAATATTCCAGAATCTGTACAGTACTGTAAAGACTGTCTGAAAACTCCTTTTTTTACTTTGACTTATCAGAGTTCAGCTTGAGCCCCACCAGAGTTCATGTTTTAAAAAGAGTTTTGGCCAGTTTTACTACTGTATTTACTTACTTTAACGTGTAATGTAATTAGTTCTTGTTTTAATGTGAATTTGTAAAGAACTTTTCTCAACCTTGTTTTTAAATGTGCTTTAGAAATAAGTTTGACATTGGGCCAACTTAAGACCCATTTATGGGTACGCTACGCTGAAGGACACGGAGCCTTCTGTCCTCCTGCATTCTGTACCTACATAATTCAGTCCATTTCAGGGCTACTGCATATCATACCCTGATTTAGCAAACAAGGCAGTACCACCAGAAACCATGTGGGGGCTGTGTTGAGCAGTACAACTGATGTGCCACTAGATAAAGTGACAAAGAAGAAGAAGCTGTGCTTATTTAATGCTGCACAGACCACCTCTGTGCTGCCTTTATTAAGTCTCTTTCTGAGAATAAACATTATCATCATCATCTCCTTCATTATTGTCTGAAACTGACATCAGAACTCGAGGTGAACCCTGGTGGATATGTTAGCTAACAACCATGCTAACATAAAGGATGCGTGGAAGTATGAAGGCAGTGACGTATGAAATTAACGTACCTATGTAAGTATATTCTCAGCCCAGCAATCAGATTCGAGTCCACCATGAACACAATCAGTGCTCATAGGTTTAATTTTAATGTTGTCCTGCCAATTTTCCTCCTTCATGTTTTTTTATGATTCTTTTGTAAAGTAAAATTTTAGCATTTCCTACCAAGGGGCTGTCTTTCACATACAGCCTGGACCCATGATGTCATCAGCTGGTTGAGTATCCTCTGCTCATGAAGAGGAAACATCTGATGGATCACTCCCCGAGCTACCAGCTCAGGAACTGGAAAGGACAAAATTAGAGAGTTCCACTTATTAAAAAGACAGTCATATTTAACGTGAAGCTTTTCTTCTTTTTAAAAACTGAGAGTGGTCATCGTAGACCAGAGCTGATATGGCTAACGTGCTGCTTTGTTTAAATCTGAAACTAACCATTGTTTCTCATAAAGTTATAAACAGGGAGAGCAAGCCGAGGATTTCCTGAAAAGACGTCAGGAAAAGAAACCTGCAAACCTTTCAGCCGGTTCAAGAGAAGACGAGTTTAAAGTTTTGTAAATCACTATCCTTCATGGTTAGCATCGTTCCCTGGTAGCCTAAGCTGTTGGGGCTAAATTAAAGCTCATGGGGCGACAAAGGCTGAAGCTGCTTTGCTGTTTTACTCATCCAGATGCAGTTGCTAAGCAAATAGCTGACACCATCATGTGTTCTGGTCCATGATAGTGTGAACAGCCTTCATGTTGTGGCTTGTTTCAAGCAGACAAGCAACCACATCATAAAAACACCAAAGTGTGTCGCCTACGTCCAGGCACAGAAACAATGCAGGAAATGCCATGAAGGGTCTTTTTTTAAACTGCTTCCACTATCCACACTGAGAACTTTTAGACTTCCAACATTTTCCATGTTTTCACCTGTAAGGTCGTGTACAAGCTCATCTACAAGATTATTGTTTTATAAGCTAGACAATTATTTTTCATGAATCTGCCTGGATGAACAAATTCTTATAAATTGGACTAATGTGGATTTGTTTTAACTGGATTACAAAGAATTGACTTAAACTGATGATGTCTGTAAAAGGACTTGTGATGATGTTGAACATAATGTAAAGCAACAGATGGTTACAGAGATCAGAGATCTGGACTGATGGGTATTTCTCAAAGTCAAAGTTTAAATCTTATGTTGGATGAAATATTAGGACCATCATCTTTATTGTAGGTAGTTTGTTGGAAAATTCAGATCTAAATTATGAAAGTTCACTGATGTCTCAAATATTCCATGGACAGACTTTACTTTTAATCCTTAAAACTCCATTAAGGCATTTTAATCTAACCAACTCTGTAGCAGCTTTTAATCCCAGTATAAACCAGTCTGTAGCAGCTTTTAATCCCAGCATAAACCAGTCTGTAGCAGCTTTTAATCCCAG
>JBAFSY010000009.1:760205-770892 GCA_036919915.1 Melanotaenia monticola | reverse complement strand
GAAAACATCCAGAGCAGCAGTTGTCTGGACCAGGATGCAGCAGAAGACACACCGGGTTCCTCCTGCCAGCTAAGAACGGGAAACTGAGGCTACAATTCACACACACTCACCAACACTGGACAATAGAAGATGGAGAAACCTTGCTGGTCTGATGAGTCTCCATTTCAGTTCCACATTCAGATGCTCGGCTCTGAATCTGATGGAAACATCATGAAAACATGGATACCGGGTAAAGAAGAAGACCTGGTACTAGAAAGCGGACCTGAAGGAGAGGGCGACCAGGTACTAGAAGGTGGACCCAGTGAAGAGGACCAGCATATTGAGGAGGTAATAGGTGACCAGTGTGAAGAGGAGATACCATAGTGAAGACCAATGTGAGGAGGAGGCACCAAACTGGAGACCAGTACATTGAGGATGTACCTGACTGGTGACCTGTATAAGGAAGAGGTACCAGGCTGGTTACCAGCATGAGGATGTACCAGACTGAAGACAGCATATTAAGGTGGTACCAGGCTGGAGACCAGGGGGAGGAGGAGGAGTCTAATAAATATAAATCAGAACAAATGTGATTAAGAGTTGAATAAATCAGCCAAACAAACGATAGTAAACAGGAGTCCAGAGGGGCGGCATGGCTCAGTGGGAAGAGTGATCGTTTTGTAGCCTGAGGGTTACCGGTTCGAGGGTTGCTACCCTTTCATATTTTACACAGTGGTCTTCCATCACAGGCTAATCTTTCAAATCACAAATTACTTCCTTACTGTTGCCTAATCATCATATAAAGAATGAATCATCTTAATTTCTGCTGGTTTTAAAAGAAAAAAAAAATTCTTATTTCACTTACCTGGATTTCCCGGGCGTGGTACATTATTATAAGACCAAGCAATATAACAGTGGAAAGGCTGATAAGGCATTTCAGTGCAAATGAGTATGAAGATTCCTGCAGTGAGACAAAAAACAGACATGAAAGAGGATGTCAGAATAGATTACGAGTAGTTGGGACTATGAATAGAATGCACATGCAACAATCATATAAGAAAACAAACGTTAATCTTATTTATGCAGCAGCAAAAATGTCTGCTCATTCCACATAATGTGCTTTCCACACAAACAGCACATTCAAGGTGTTGCTAAACAGGTGTAGGCTAGTGTTTCTCAATCCTGGTCCTCAGGGACCCCTGCCCTGCATGTTTCAGAGGTGTCCATTTTTAACACACCTGACTCAAATGAATGACTCGTTAGCAGGCTTGCAAAGAACTTGACAAGCAGTTCAATTAATCTGAATCAGTGTACTGGAGTTGGAAAGAACTAAAACATGCAGGGCAGTGGTCCCTGAGGATCAGGATTGAAAAACACTGGTGTAGGTGCAGCCTGGAAAAGAACACTGTTCTCCAACACCTCAACCACCAATTCATCAAAGCCCACCACAAGCAGGCGGGCTAAAAACCGAGGCTTACATCAACAGCAGGGCCACCGTAGCACCGCTTGTGATAAATAGACCAGCGGATGCTAGTGCTTCAGCCTTGTTTATGTGACTACGCTCATATGTGGGGCCCATAGATCTAGGAAATGAGAAGCTGTACTATTCAAACCCCCATACTGAACAAAATTCCAACAGGTGAATCAGACTTGGTGTAAAAAGGCTGCTCTGCAGGAAGCTATTGATCAGATTATCATTATACCAACACCAGGTGAAAATAATCATCAGTCAGAGCTGCTCAGTAGTCCTCTGTCCTTTAGTCGGATCTACAACAGGATGTATTTTTAGCTATCAGTTAGATTGCTTTGCTCCTCAGTTCAGAAACATGTTCTCAAGACACTGGGAAATTGTTCCCAGTCCCAGATGACATAACACAGAGTATACAAATTAATCCACCTGCCAGAGGTTGAAGGGTTTCTCAGTCCCAGCGCTCTCTGCCACTACCTGTTTCCTTCATCCAGGACTCAGGAACCTCAGGTGTCGGCTCGGTGCCGTGATGGAAAACGGGCTGTTCGTATTCCGAGGTGGGAGGGAAGGGGGTGTGGTGCCACTCAGACAGCAGGTCACTTTCATTCCAGCTGAGGTCAGCTAGACGGACTGGACTCAATCCCACTCAGTCACCACAAACCATTTCCTAAAAGGCCATAAAGCATCTAGCAGGTGAGCCCACAGGCGCGCAGCAGGACCCCAACACTGGCGAGTTACAGCCCATCATGTTTTTCTCAAAACAAACCCACAGGTTGCTTCTAGCCAAGAAAAAACACTTAGAAACTAAACCTGCTGATCCGTGTCTTTTTTCAGTTTCATAAAAGTTTCAAGTTTTCATGCAAAAATAAAAAAAAGTGTTTTCAAGCTGCTTCGTTGGGATTAAAAAAAAATTAAAAACTGCTTCACTATCATGCATAAAAACCTACTCTGTGAGGTAAGAGAAGCAATCCTTAACTCTAACAAGCACAGCTGTGTGACACCAGAAAAGAAAAAACTCAAGAAAATGCAGCTCGACAAACACATTAAACTTCCTTTTAACGGGAAAGTTCACATAATAAACATCACAGTATAGAAGCTCAATTCAGCCACAAAGTTACGTTTCCAGTCACATTACTGATATATTTAAACCCTTTCTATGGTAACAAAAGAGGCAAGAATTAAATTAGGTAAATTGTTTTGCAAGTGGGAAAGAGGAGAGAGGCCTACATTGCATGCTCCATCATTCAAAATGCTTAAATTGGCAACATATTAGAAACTGATGGAAACTAGAGGGACACTGAGATTAAGTTATGTTCCATATTTAATCCAGGGCAACGAGGAAACTCAAACATGCTTGTTCTTATCCACCACTTTACATGGTGTAAAGATTTTACACCATGTAGAGTGCTTCACCAGCACACAGACACGTTAGCGTCTGAAAAGCTTCTAGCTGAGCGGCAAACAAATAAACAACAGAGTTTTAGAAACACCATGAGCAGAGAAAACCCGAAGGAACATCACCAGCCGCTCCCTGATTCATTTTTACAGTAAGTCTGTCTCTGGGTTCATGGAAGTTTATTAAATTGTTGAGCAGGTTTTAATGACCCCCATTCATTCACCTAGAGACCTTGTCTTGAAACTTAATGTTTCTTGGCTCCCAAAAGCCAGTTCCATGTGTACAAAACATCTAAAAGATAAAGAACTTAAGCGGATCCTCCTGAACTTGTTTTGTGGGGGCATGGCCTTCATTTTAACAACCATACTGACTCTCAGAACCTTGGGGGCCTCCTGTGCTCTGCCTTCTCTGGGTGGGAGGCAGACACCTACTTTAAATCACTACAGGGGTACAAACAAGTGGAGACCGTAACACTTATTGCTTCAGCACCTCTAACTTCGAATTTCATAGCTAGTTCTAAAACTTTTATATAAAATACCCCCCCTTTTTTTTTACTACAGTCAAACACTCACATTCTAAACCTGCAAGATTATCAGATCTCATGTATTAACATCAGAAACATCGTGTCCTTTGCTAACCCACTACCGAATTACTACAACTAATTCCAGTAAAAGAAAAATCCAGAACACTGGCCACATTTACATGAGCGTTTTAATTCCCCTTTATTCAGAATAAAACTTAAATCCTTTTTAAAATGACCATAATTAGGTAAACACCTAATTCCGAATTAAAATGGCTATTCCGAACTTAAATCAGAATTAAGTGGCTGGTTCATTCTGATTTTAAATCTAAAATGAATAATTCCTCCATCATGTAAAGGAATTCGGGTCATTCCTGCACGCTCCCCTTGTCCTGTGACCATGACGACGTGGTCCTCTACCTCCCTTCTTCTCCTCAGCTGACCACAGCGAAGCAGGATGCTGGTGTCGAGCTGCTGCTTCACAACTAGAATCACCATCAGTGTAAAGATGGTTCTTATTACATGGTCGTCCATGTTGTAGACGAAACAGAAGAAGCAGGAAGTAGACTTTATTTCCTTCCGGTAGACGTAAATACGTCACGTTCCCCCGTCCAATCAGAACCCTTCCCCTCCTCCAGATCTAAAGCCGAATAAATAAAGGCAATAAAACGTGTTTTCCATGTAAATCTCAATTCAGAGTTACTATTTTCATGGAAACACGAAGGAGAATACTTTAGTTCTGAACTACTTAATTCTGAATAATTAATTCTGAATTAAAAACACCTTGTAACCGAGGCCAGTATGGAAAATTTTCTCTGTGAATTACTAGATTACTCCATAAAGACAGTACCAATGTTTTCACCAAGGTCTCAGCAACTTCTGCATCTTCAGCAGCTTTCAGCGTTTCTAAGATTTCCAGCAGGCACACCTATCAGTCTTTTTTTTCCCATCAGGCTTTGAGATTAATACAACTAAGAAATTATTCCTAGTTTAATGTGAGAGGACTTGAACACACCCAATCCTGCCAGCCATTGTTAAGCTAATTGTATCACCATAGTGGTTTGAAATCAGCACCAGGAAAATGCAAGACATTCAGTCTAAAAGACATTTTAATTACCAACCACATGAAACTGAGAAGGAAGTGGGCAAACCTGAAATGATCAGATGACTCCTAGCTCATCCGCAAATGGTGGAAACTGCTCCTGGTTGGCGGGTTTGATTGAAATGAGCTGGTTGAGCCTGTTTTTCTACAGCAGAGCAGTTTGAGGACTTCACCAGCATTTATTTAATATTCAAACAGCTATAATTTTAGTTTCCGTCAAAGATTATTGTCTTCTTTTTTATTAAAATGAGACAAACTATGAGTGCTGACACTTTGTTAACTAATAAAGTTTAGTTGTGTGGAAAGGTGGGACTAGTTGGGATGAGAACCAACCATTAAATTTCTATGAGTGGTCAGGAGGAAGACACACTTGGGAAGACTATGCAGTTAGCTCTGAGGAAACTAATAAGACAACCTATCCACACTGGGAGACGTGATTCACAGATTAACATAAAACAAGATGCTTTGTGTGCAGCTACTTTCCCTGATGAAAAAAAATTTATCTGAAGCAACATGGTCAGTCATCCTCAAATTCATGCTAAAGCTAAACATGCTAAAGCTAACATAAAAGCATGAATATGTGGACATTTCTGTGGAAGTTTCCTCATCTGTCATGGTAATGTTATTAATTAGAAAAGTAAAAAACCCATTACTCTGAGACAGCAGCCAAATGCTGACTTTCAGTGGGTTACTGAGGGAGAAACATCAGAGCTAAACTGTGGTCATAATGACAGGTCTTTTATGGCTATATTCTGATCTCAGGATGAAGTCTGATGATGCAACTGAGCTTACCGGGTTGTTATTGTGCCTAATCACCCTCTCCTTTTGTATGTAAATACCTGTGTCATCACATTAGCTCTGCTTGGTTCCTGCCTGCTGAAGATTGGCTGGATATGACCCACCTCCTCCCTCCTGACTGGATCATGGCTAGTCCAATCCCTTCTCCTGCTGTCACCCACCAGGGGAAAAATAGACTGCTCATTCTTTGGCAGCTGTTTGGCACAGTTTGCCCTTGGCTTGTTTGGACTCGTGGCGACTCTGTTCGTGTACTTGGCTGGTGGTATTTTGGTTAGACAGATTAGGATTTTTCCCACAGCGGTAGAGCTGGTTGGTGTAGTTTTTCGTTTGATTTATTGACTGATAGTCTTGTTTTTATTTTCTGGTTTTGATAACAAGTAAAAGCTCTTTTGGCTTCTCTTGAAGTTGTTTTGTAGAGTTAAGGTTGTACTGTTTAGTTAGTTTAGAATAGTTAACATTAGAATGTGTTGGGCTAGTTTAGTTTATAATTGTAATTGTATAGCCTTTTTACATAAGCATAGCTATTGGAGCTGCTTCACCTTTTGTCTTAGATTAGTAGGCCAGTTTTCGTTCACTCATTTGATTATTCCTGGGTTTTGTTTTAAACTAACTGACTTTGAGATACCCATAGTGGTTATATTGTGTTTTTGATTTGGGCAGCTCCGCTCACCCCAACAATATCTGTTACCACCATTTTTTACTTCCCCATTTCCACTTGTAACAGTAAAGTTTAACAGCTTCCTTTCATTAACATCTGTCCTCAGTACTCTTATTTGTTACACCCTCTCATACCCCTATAGTGGGTTATAACAAAGTGGGGGCTCGTCCGGGAGATTTTATTTCTTGTGTTCTTGAGTATTGTTGTCGTGGAGTAGGAGTTTATTGTTCTAAGTGGATGGCTACGTCCTTCGATTTGAAACAGCTTCTTGTGGCTCCTTCTCATGTGGCTGTTGCCACTTGCAGATCATTTCAATCTGGTGATCCCAAAACAGGCCACCAAGAGCCAGATTAAGGCTCTTCTGGTGGAACAGTTGGAAGCTCCTGGGATGTTGAAGGTGGCTGCGGAGACTGCAGGTGTGTGTAAGGGTGCTCTGGCTAGGGGCGACCCAACGAACGGGGAGGTGGAACCTCACCCTCAAACTCCCAGCGCAGGTGCTGCTGAGGAGGGAAGAAACAGGCAGAAACACCAGGTACGCTTCCTCGCTATGATCCACTTTTCTCAGAAAGCAGTGAAGCCCATGGTGGGGCTCGGTTGAAAGTGCGCTTGGCTCGATTGGAGCTGGAGGCCCGTGAGAAGGCCCAAGCTCGCCAGGTTTAGATGGAATTTGACCTGCGGAAGCTGGAAATAGAGGCTGACAAGGCTGTCAGACTCCGAAGGCTGGAGCTGGAGGCTCAAGCCCAGGCACCACCCCCTTCCACCACTGCTACAACGACGGCTCCTTCTGCTTCCCCTGCATTTGATGTGAGCAAGTGTATCTCCTTGGTGCCTGCTTTTAGGGATTCGGAGGTTGATCTGTATTTTACTGCATTTGAACTCATTGCTGGTGCGTTGAGTTGGCCGCGAGATCTGTGGCCATTATTATTGCAGTGTAAGTTGACAGAAAAGACACAAGAGGTTGTTGGAGCTCTTCCATTGAAGGACAGCTTGAATTATGACATGGTCAAAACCACAGTTCTACAAGCTTATGAACTTGTGCCTGAAGCATATAGACAGAAATTCAGACAGCAAAGGAAAACTCCTGATCAAACGCATGTTGAATTTGCTCGAGAAAAAAATCAATCTGTTTGATAAATGTTGTATTGCTTCTAAAGCTTCTAATTATGAGTCTCTGAGAGAACTCATCTTGGTTGAGGAATTTAAGAAATGTGTGCTTGACAGTACTGTCCTTTATTTGAATGAACAGACAGTAACAACACCTTCTTCTTCTGTGTTCTTGGCCGATGAGTACTGCCTTACTCATAAAATGTCTAAATCTGCTGGACTTGACTCGCTCTTCTTATGTGACTCTGAAAGTTTCTGTCACGTCTGCCAAACCTCCGAATATAAAAGAAACCAGAGAGTGTTTCTATTGTCATAAAACAGGACATCTCTTAGCCGATTGTGTGGCTTTGAAAAGGAAAAATCAAAACACACAAAAAGGGGTTGGGTTAATCCAAGTCAGACCTGCCGGAGACGCTGATGAAGGTAAGAAAAGTCCAATTGAGTCATGTCTTTCACTATTCGTGTTTTACAGATCTGTCTCATTAGCAGGGAGATTGGAGGATCAGATACCAATCCGCATTCTCAGAGACACAGGTGGATCACAGACACTAATTGTTACCAGTGCGTTGCCCTTCTCTGCTAATTTAACTTATAATTTAGTCATCAGAGGGATTGAAATGGGATACATGCCCAGACCTGTTCATCATGTTTACATCCAATCTGAATTGGTAACCGGATTTTTTCCTGTTGTAACCTGTCCTGAACTTCCCACTCCGGGAGTTACCATGCTAACAAGTAACAACATGGCTGGAGGTTGTGTGACTCCAGCTCTGGAAATTGTAGAAACCTGCATCCCCACTGTCAACTCTAGTAACTTGAGAGAGCAAAATCTCATTTATCCAGCGTGTGTGGTGACGCGTGCCCAAGCTAAATAGAATGAGGGCATCGACTTAGCTGATTCGATATTTGTACAATCTATACATACCGCGGCACCTGTTGCAGATACTAGTGTAGTGCACATCCATTTCATCCGACACAATTATGGTGCACCATAATTGTGTCGGATGAAATGGATATCGGACCTGAACCATCTGATAGCAGTATCAGAGATCTTCCGTTGGCCTGTAAAACAAAACAGGAATCTTCTGATTACAGTCCTGCAAAGACCAGTCTTTGGTCACACCCCACCTAGACCATCACAAGCTCTGAAGGAACGATTCCTGATGCCAACAGCTGCCGCGCTAGGGCCTGTTATACATTATGTGCCTTGTATTGTTTGTTGTGTGCTTTGGAACAGGAAACTCTCAAATTAATAGCCATTCAGCATTTTGAAATTTATATTTGGTCCAGTTCATCGCCTATTTTGGTGGTCACCGATCACACCCTCTAGTTTTCCATTCCTGGGTGTTCTACCACTATCAGCGCCTCATGGGCTCTGTTGCTCTAGGATTACTCTCAAGGATACAAACAACGGGACAGAGAATTTGTTAGCTGATCCCTTGTCCTGGGTGTGAGTATGCCAAGTTCGTGCATAATGAGTATATATGTGTTATACCAAACCCTTGGTTGGATTTTGTATTTTCAGGGGGGAGTGTTATGGCTGCCTGTCACTGTGCCTAATTACCCTCTCGTTTTGTATGTAAATACCTGTGTCATCATCCTATAGAGATTGGCTCTGCTTGGTTCCTGCCTGCTGAAGATTGGCTGGAACAAACCCACCTTTACCTCCTGCTTCACCCTTCATCTTAGATTAGTAGGCAAGTTTTCGTTCACTCATTTGATTATTCCTGGGTTTTGTTTTCAACTAACTGACTTTGAGATGCCCATAGTGGTTATTGTGTTTTTGATTTGGGCATCTCCGCTCACCCCAACATTTATATGTTACCACCATTTGTTACTTCCCAATTTCCACTTGTAACAATAAAGTTTAACAGTATCCTTTTATTAACATCTGTCCACAGTACTCTTATTTGTTACACCCTCTCATACCCCTATAGTGGGTCGTAACAGGGTTCAGCTCATCAAACAGTTCAGCTACCCAAGATGAAACAACAGATCATTCAAAGACGGCTCTACCACTTTATTGTTCCCCAAACAACCACAAATCCCACAACAGACAACCGTTTGCCTACTACCCTGGAGTGACATACGTCCTACTAAAAAGATCCAAAATATAAAAGAACAAGATGGTCTGTTCTGGTCTTGAGATCTGTTGTGAATAATCTCAGTGTCATAATTGTTAATTTACTTGCTTTTAAGCCTTGCGTTCATCTGGCTCCATTGTGAGCATAAGTGTTCACCTACTTGCTTGTGCACTACGCTTGTTATTTTTGGATTCCACTAGGGTTTGCATTAGAGAACTCAGACTGGATAGAGTTGCTGAATTTTGCATAAGCAAAATCATAAAAATGGGAACAGCAGAGGAGGTTCGTTTATAACTAATTTTTGTATTGTAGCAGAAAATCCGACAGCAGTGGTATCATAGGTGGTATGTAAGGACTCTAAAAGAAACATGCCTTGTCTTGTCTTTGAAACTTTCTATCACTTTTACTACTGTCAATCTTCAGACCTTGTGACCACTCGCATGTTGCAGCTTGAGAACACCAGTCACTGGGACATGCCATTTCTAAGGACATGCACAAACTACACTTCCAACAAATAGTGTTAATCTCGTTACTGAAAACTAAACGAAAATATTTTCATTAACGCACATTTTTCACTGGACGAAAACTTGACTGACAAGACTAAAATCCCCATTAAGAAACAATAACTGGAACTAAATTGGAATGCATGTTCATGTATAATAAAGACGGGACAAAAATGTAGATCACTAAATAAAAACTGGGCTAAAATCTAAGGACATTTTAGTTCACAAACAAAGACGAGACGATAATTTTATGATATGATTTTGTCAAATTGTGTCTCCTCCGCCTCCTCAGCTCTTCTGCCACTCACACACCCCCCTTTCAAACTTGCAGCTGGCAGGTGAACAAACACATGGGACAGACAGGAGGTGGATTCATGGTGAAAAGTTAAAAGTAAGACATTAGTGGCAATGCTTTGCACAGGGCCCAGAAAAAAGATATGACATGATATATGGACCCATTTTCGCTACATTGAAGTGGAGAAAAAAAAAGCTTATGAAATGTGATATGGAAATGTAGCTGGAAAAAACACAAACCTGAAGAGACAAGTCGCAGTTCACCACAAAGACATCGTGGTAAGTTCAAAAGTTTGGTGGTGGTTGTTTATAACGTAACTTTAAACCACCGGCTGTAATGTTCCAACAATGACGTTGAAGCAACGGCAAACTGCTGGCTAACGTACTAGCTTCGTAGCTTGAAGCAATAGTAGCCACTTGTTGTTATTGTGCGTGGCTGGCTAACTTACATTAGCTTCTTACCATGTAGCGACCGTAGCCACTCGTTTAACAATGTTAAACTTCATTTAACAATGTTCTATTAACTACTTATGATGTAATATACTACTAGCAATGTTCTACTAACTACTAACAATGTAATATACTACTAACAATGTTCTATCAACTACTAACAATGTAATATACTACTAACAATGTTCTATTAACTACTAACAATGTAATATACTACTAACAATGTTCTACTAACTACTAACAATGTAATATACTATTAACAATGTTCTACTAACTACTAACAATGTAATATACTATTAACAATGTTCTACTAACTACTAACAATGTAATATAC
>JBAFSY010000009.1:715604-731488 GCA_036919915.1 Melanotaenia monticola | reverse complement strand
CTCAGAGTAGAGCTGCTGCTCCTCCACATCGAGAGGAGCCAGATGAGGTGGCTCGGGCATCTGGTTAGGATGCCTCCAGGACGCCTCCCTGGTGAGGTGTTCCAGGCACGTCCCACCGGAAAGAGGCCCCGGGGGAGACCCAGGACACGCTGGACGGACTACATTTCTCGGCTGGCCTGGGAACGCCTCGGGATCCCTCCGGATGAGCTGGTGAATGTGGCTGGGGAGGGGGAAGTCTGGGTTTCCCTGCTTAGGCAGCTGCCCCCGTGACCCGACTCTGGATAAGCGGCAGAAGATGGATGGATGTTCTTTAGGACCTGCAGGGTGGTGGGTCTTGAGGACCTGCGGGGTGGTGGGTCTTGAGGACCCGCGGGGTGGTGGGTCTTGAGGACTCGCGGGGTGGTGGGTCTTTAGGACCTGCGGGGTGGTGGGTCTTTAGGACCCGCAGGGTGGTGGGTCTTGAGGACCCGCGGGGTGGTGGGTCTTTAGGACCTGCGGGGTGGTGGGTCTTGAGGACCCGCGGGGTGGTGGGTCTTTAGGACCCGCGGGGTGGTGGGTCTTGAGGACCCGCGGGGTGGTGGGTCTTTGGGACCCGCGGGGTGGTGGGTTTTGAGGACCCGCGGGGTGGTGGGTCTTGAGGACCCGCGGGGTGGTGGGTCTTTAGGACCTACGGGGTGGTGGGTCTTGAGGACCCGCGGGGTGGTGGGTCTTTTATTATTTATTTTTACTAATTATTCTGTAGAACTAAATAAAAGATATCAGCTGATTTTCATGAGTTAATTTTCCGCTTGTTTCTGTGACCGTTAATCAGCTGATCTTCTCCCGTGCAGCACAACATGCCGTTCTGGCGGATCTCCACCCACGGCGACCTCGTCTCCCTCCATCAGGCGCTGGAACTGGACTTCCTGTAAACAGGGAACCTGTCGTCATGGCGACAACTGGTGGAGTGGCGCAGTTAAAAAAAACCACCAACACACACTCACCTCTCTGCTCACAATGTGTGACGGCTGGAGGCGGAGCATGAGGAACAAGCCCCTCCCCCTCCTCCACGGCAGCTAAACTCAAAGCGGCACTGATTGGACACTGAAGATGACGTCCATGTTTCTCTCTTTTTTTTGTGAATCATCGTGTGACCCCGGAGACGAGCGGACGGATGGACGGAGATTTATTGTTTTATTTCAGAAAAAGAAAAACATGTTTAGAATCTGAAGCTTCACGTCTCGACCTTCTTAGATTACTGGCAAGAGACGGCATGACATCAGTCAGCTGCTCCACCTCATCACATGGGATGGTGTGTGTGTGTGTGTGTGTGTGTGTGTGTGTGTGTGTGTGTGTGTGTGTGTGTGTGTGTGGTTACTCAGCATGTGTCGAGTCACAAGTTGAACCGCCGTCCTGGAAGACGTTGAGGAAGTCAGGAGGAAAAACTGAGATCACGCCTCACGTACGCCTCGTCTGCTGGAAGCTTCTTCTGTAATTTACTTAGAAAACTCATCATCTTCATCTTCGTCTGCTTCACCTCCTCCTCACAGAGGTGACAGTCCTGATGTCACAGCTTCACCTCTGATTTCCACAATCAGCCAAAACTCCCAGAACTATGGGTTTATCCTGGTGTACGTGAGGATGGACCGGATCAGTTTCAGGATTCTTCTCCAGATAAACTCATACTGTCTCTGGAGAGGGGCTGAAGGATTCCAGACATCATCATCATCCAGCATCATCATCATCCAGCTGAGTAAAACAAGATCCAGATGAGACTTCCGTCAGTCCCGTTTCATCCATGATCCCGTTTCCATGCCCTAGTTAATGATTAACCCCCCAAAGTGTTGCCTCACACCTCTTCTTTACACCCATATCCATTTAAAACACGATCCGGTTTCTCTTCTGGACCAGGTCTGGTTCCTGCTCCGTTAAAACAGGTCCAGAACCCACAGCTGGATTTTAACACCTGGAACATTCAGATTAACGTGACGATCAGTTTGACCTCGAAGGTGATGTGAGCTGAAACGGTCACCATGGTGACCAGGATGGTGGTGAAGCCTGTGTGTGTGTTTGTGTGTGTGCGCACATTCAGCCCCAAGTGTCCTTTAAACCGTCGTCATGGAAACCACTGACCAACAACCTCACGTTTGAGCTTTCAGTTGAACTAAAAATAAAAATCCTGGGTTTTAGAGGGTCAGAGAGACGTTTCTGTTGCCATGGAGACCCTGTTTTCCTTTAACACACGACCCAGATATCTGCTGGCTGCAGCGTGACCGGCCGCCATCTTGGACAGACGGGGACGCGTCATCTCTGGCGGTCAGCTGCACGTGGAGGAAACTCTGAGCCAGATGAAGATTCCCACTCGTGCAGCTGGACCGTGACGAATGTTGAGTTTATTTAAGCCGTGCCTTTAACCTCCACCTGGACGCATCCTCCAAGCGAAGCCCCGCCTCCTGCACCGCTGCATCCCTGTATTATCCAAAGTGTTACTTTACTTTTGTAACTGATTTTGTATTTGCTCTGGATTGGTTTTTGTTGATCAGATTGTTCTGCTCTGCACTGCGACTCGGACGCCATCGCGGAGGGAAACGGGCGCCATGTTTTCCCGTTTGGAGACCAGATGTTTCTCGTTTCTGCTCCTTTGTGTTTTTGCTGTGAAGCGTTTGAGTGACAATCACGTTGAAATGTTTGAGGAGCTGAAGGAGCTCCTGAACCGATGCTCGACTCCCGATGCTTGACTGCAGGATCTGGTATCTGGTCCCAGACCCAGCATCTGGTTCTGTCCCAGTCGACCCGGGTCCAACCTGCTGCTTTAACGTCAACACAGATCAGCTGATTGAGACGCTGCGAGCTATAAATTTAGAAGCTTGTAGCAACTGATGCTCCAATAACTTCATCCTTTTCATTTTTAATGCAGTAAAGCCAATAATTTAATAATACTAACAAAGTTTTTACGTCATTAAAACTACTTGGAACGTAACAACCGCAGGCCGGAGCGTAGGAGCTGCAGCACCAGGTAACGACGATGCAGCACGAGTCCTTATTAAACCAGAAAAACCAGCTTTTCTTTATTGACCAGGATTCTGATCCGGTTCAGTACGTTTAGTCCATTCCCACAGGCGATCCCTGCGTGGACATGATGGGATGGAGATCCGGATTGATCCTAACTTGTTATACACCAGGAAGGTCCAGTTCTGGTCCTGGAGGAGCACCGTCCTGCAGGTTTTAGATGTTCCTGCTCCAGGGAACCCTTGTAGGGACCATCTACCTCAAGCTTTAGCTTCCAGTCTGGATGTTTGCCCACATTTTCCCAAAAACTGCTATATAACGTAAATAATTCATGTTAGATCGAGTTTTTCCTTTTGTTAAATAACTCTGCTTCCTCCGAATCAGAATGACTGAATATCTGATTATTCACATTATTTTAACCCTTTAAATGTTAAATCGCATCACAAAAGTCCTGAGACGGGAGCAAAGGGACCCGCGAGGATTGATGATCAGTTTTATTTCCTTCTGGGATCAATAACATATTTAATTACAACCCGGTGTGATGGAGGAGAAACCTCAAACCTCCGGGACCAGAGCTGGACCTTCCCGCTTTCCACATGTACCGGTGACCCGATCCCCAACCTGGCCCGCTTTCTGGTCCCAGTCCTGGCCTGCGTTCTGGTCCCAGTCCTCTGATTCCTGCTGGGACGTCTTCAGGTCTCAGATTTCCCTACATCTCCAATATGTTGGTGCAACTGATCTGGATAAAACCGGTTCTGTTGAGGTTCAGAGATGCTGAGCTGAAGCTGGTCCAGGACACTGGGACCAGTTCCTGGTGGACTCTAAGATCCTGCAGCAGGTTCTGGGAGTTGTGCATCGGTTTGATTTGCAGCTTTAAGTGTGTGTGTGAAGGAAGCAGCATCTGTCTGATGTTCTGTACGTCATGTAATCTGTTCTGGTTCTGATCCGATGAGTCTAAACACCACACCTTTCCTCCTCCTCCTCCTCCTGTGTATCTCACATTCACTTCATGTAAATACATTTTAAACTTTCCGACTTTCTTCTTTTCAACTTTATTTAGTTCTGAAATTATTTAAAACAATAAACATGAATGACTTCATCTGCAACGACTCAGCACCAGGAGGCAGTAAATCAGCCAATCACAGATCCATGCTCGCAGATTTGATTGACAGGTTATTTAGCTGGGCTTCTGACATGTTCAATGACACTCTGTGAATGTAAGAACTAACAGAATGCTTTATCTTGGCAGAAGTGATTTAGTGAACACAGGAACTCTGAATGTGACGTCTAAGTTAACAAATCGAAACAGTAGAAACTAGTCTGGCCCTGGAGAGGCTGAGCTCCGGGGCCGCTCTGGGCCGGCTCCGGGGCCGCTCCAGGTTCCTGCCAGCTGGGATTATTGAGGAGAAATAAACAATATTACCTTTTTAACCTCAAGACTTTACATATTTTCTGCTTATTTATACCCTGATGAACACATCGGGAGGCAGCGTGGGGTTCAGTGTCTGGCACTTGGGTGTGTAGTTGTGGAAATCAAACTGTTGATCTTCCAGTTGGTGTTTGACCACTCTCCCTGAGCCTCATTGTTGATCAGGTGTTTGTCTTCCTCTGATGAAGAGGAGGAACCGTGGAGCCGAGCGCTGCAGCTCCACCGTTGACCTTGTTTTGTATCCGGTCACCTGAATATGCAAATTAGCCTTGTTGACGCAGCCATTGCTTAAGAGCTGGAAATGCCGGTATATTTTGGAAAAGAAAAACGCTACATGGTCATGTTACCTTTGGTCTGCTTGCACACACACCTGTCTCTACCACCAAGACTGGTGACAAGCAATACCGTTTATTGTAGCCCTGCCCACAAACAAATTAGGTCAATTAAGAACAAATACAATCAATATATAATAACAACAACAAAGATTATTGTCCACACAGGGTCTTTTGATATTCTGAGGAGAAAAACTGGCTCCGAGATCCTGAAGAACACTAACCCTGGTACTACTGCTGTAGTAGTGACCCCAGTACTACTGGTGTAATACTGACCCTGGTACTACTGCTGTAATACTGATCCTGGTACTACTGCTGTAGTACTGACCTTGTACATGAATTTACAGGGTGTCTGTGGGATTTTCTGTCAGAGGCAACGTTCAAGCTAGTTTCATGTGCTTTATTAAAGTGTGAGGTGGATATTTCCCTACTGAGGCTCCTCAGCTTAAATAGTCTTTCTACACATGTCCACATCTATCCACATCTCTCCACATCTGTACACATCTGTCCACATCTATCTACATCTCTCCACATCTGTACACATCTGTCCACATCTATCTACATCTGTACACATCTGTCCACATCTGTCTACATCTGTACACATCTGTCCACATCTGTCTACATCTGTACACATCTATCTACATCTGTACACATCTGTCCACATCTATATACATCTGTCTACATCTGTACACATCTGTCTACATCTGTACACATCTATCTACATCTGTACACATCTATCTACATCTGTACACATCTATCTACATCTGTGTACATCTGTCCTGGTCCAGCTCAGAAACAGCTGTAAACTGGACCAATGAGGAACACTTAATTAGTCCAGGTATAAGCTCACGAGGAAACTTTGTGGTTGGAAATGATGTGATTTCAGCGTTTTATGCTTTATGCACAGGTGGGCTGCTGCATGGAAGAGTTTGGGAACCCCTCTTAAGGTTGGGCAGTCTCTTAGCTTAAGTGGTATCACGCACATATTTAACCTTTTGTCTGCATAGGAGCATTTTTTAACACAAAACTATTAGATTTTTGAGTTTGTATGTAAAACATTTGTCTGTAAGTTATTGTTTTACACACATTTCTTTTTGTATAATGTGCATGTGCAAAGTCCTTTTGTGTGTAATTTTTAGATAATTCTGCATAATTAGATAATTATGCATTTGAGCATAAATCTAAAAGAACCCAAAGTTATGCACAAATTTGTTCACACTGTTTACAAACCCAGTATCACACACAGTGATGGCGCTGCTGAGCAGGCACTTGATTGTCTGCACAGCTCAAAACAGCAGACTCAGAGTTTTCTCATGGCTGCATCCCACATATGAAACTCTGCTGCTCATCCCAGGAATGCATTTTCCCTCCACATGTAGTTCTATTTAAAATACAAATAAACAGACTTTCCAACCATATAAGATTTACTGCATTGTTATAACAAAGAGATCATCCACCAAACAATCATTTACTTATTTTTTGTCTTAAGTTTCTATGTTAAAATCTCTCAGGTAAGTTAATTTCAAGAAGACTTTGAATGCTTTTGAACCCGTACTTAGCTGCTTGGTTAATGGTGCAACAAGCAAGACCAAGTCTTCCAATCAAAATGTCCAAATGAGTTTCAATTCTATAAATATGGCTGTCGATGATGTTCTATGAACTGCTATGTATGATGATTTCTTTATCTTAAAGGCCATAGAAAGACCATTCCATTAAAATTCATAAACTAAACTTATTTTGCCTTCACAGTTACAGGTAGTATGCATGCAGTAATATTCTGTGTGGGTTTCTTCACCCCTCTGTCAGTCTTCTTGTTATACTGTTTAATTTATTTATTTCTATTTCTTTTCTTATTTGCAGGCCACTACTGGGCAGAAGAAGCTGAGCCATGCTGGATCCAAGCCCTCCCTCTCTGAGAGCAGTGGCAGACTCCCTCAGATAGCCATGAACACCTGCAAGTACAATGGTGGAGTGGTGAGACCACTAGTGGGCAGTCTGGCGTCCTCGTCGCGCCGCAACCTCGCAGACCTCGACTCGGAGACACAGCCTTTGCAGACACTGCACAGCTCTGGTCTGGAGGTGGTGGTATCCAAGGGCAACAGCGGCGAAGACCCCAGCAAGGCATCTAACGAGAGCCTGGTCAGGGAGGGTAACGGGCGGGGCGGAGGCAGGGCTCCCCAGAAGAAAAACAAAGACATTGGCTACAAGCTTGGCCACCGGAGGGCGCTGTTTGAGAAACGGAAACGGCTCAGTGATTACGCGCTCATCTTTGGGATGTTTGGGATTGTTGTCATGGTGACAGAGACGGAACTGTCATGGGGGGTTTACACTAAGGTAGGCAGTGCATGTACATGACGCATGAGTGGGAGCATGAGTGATTGCTGTTATTTGTTGTGTTTTGTGGGGTTGGCAGCTGTCAGGTTGAGGAGTGATTATTAGTCCTGATGTGCATTGTTTAACCACACTGTCGGGAAATTTGCTCGATCGTCTTAGCCCCTTAAATCTTCTTTTCTCTCTCTCTCTCTCTTTCTCTGAATTAAAGCTTATAAACTACAAGTTAGACTGCCCAAACATCCACTAAGAACACCCAACAACTTTATGGTCAGAGGCAGTACAATGGTCAAGAATAAGAACATTTCAAGCTAACAAAACTAGATAAAAGAAACTTGCATATGCGAAATCTAATGCACACAATCAGAAACAGTTCTGATAGGAGCATTCAGTGTGGTTGAGGGTATTTGGGGCTTTAGTGAACTTTATTCATCAGTGGATTGACTGGAAGTGGGTCAGAGAGAAGCGGAATGACGTGCAGGAAAAGGCCAGGACTCAAACTCGGGTCAGCTGCAGTGAGGAGCTGAAACCTCTGTACATGGGCCGAAACACACCACCCCAATGTGCAGTCTTCATTTTCACAACAAAGTTTCATTCAGTTTCAAAGTCTTAGTTTTAGTAATAATTTAATAATTGGAATCATGAATTTTAGTTAACTAAATTAAATATTACAACTGACTACATCTACAGTAGATTTATTCAGTTATCATACAAGGAGAAAGAGTAATTAAAGAAAGAGTAGAAGTGTCTGATTAGACACACGGTGAAGTGACTCATATGTTAACCCTTTATGGACTGCACTTAGTATCTCACTGTTGCGATCTTAAGTGAATGAAGGAAAAGAAAAAAAGGCTTTTGTTATGTCTCTTAATATATAATAAGTCTCTGTTGGTATAATTGGTTGTTTTGACTACTTTGATATTTCACCTTTAAAACAGTTTTCCTGCCTTATTTGGTTTCATTCTTTTCAGCAAAATCTCACTTGTGTGATTTTTCAGTTAGTTTTTTTAAACTATGAGCACACTGGACTTAAAATCACACAAACATGAAATCCAAGCAGAAAAAAGTTTGATGTTTTACTGTGAAAACCACAAACCATTTTTACAACTTAGAATGCAAAACTAAACAGTTTCATCGTTTAAAAGGCTTATTTCAAATGTAGTAAACAAAGTTATAAACGACTATTTACATCAAAATATCTCAATGTAGAAGTGTTTACAAAACAATCAGTTATCAGCATAAGACTTATTCCAGTCCCCAAAACCAGTTCCTGTCTACTAGAACACAGAAGTTCCTTTTGGACTAAAGGTGAACCGGAGCTGGTTTGGTGCTGGTGCTAGAGCCAGTGCTTAGCTGGTGCTTCCAGCGAACAGCTTCGGTTTTCCACAGACGGAGCCAAATCGGCGCTGCATCATTACATCATCCAAAACACAACTGAATATGCCGCCTTGAGGAGCAAGGAGGAAGTTAACATGGAGTTTACTGTCCTGTTCTTGTTCTTCCAAAAAGCTTCTGTTGTTTATTCCTGATAAAGCATCTGTAAAAGTTGCCAAAGCCAAGGAAGCGTTGGAGTGCTTTAATGTTGTCAGGTCTGAGCCAGTCTAGGATGGCCTGAACCTTCCTGTGGTCCATTTTAACCCCCCAGGCCCCATCACACAACCCAGAAATTCAACCGACAGCTGGTGGAAGGAGCATTTTTCTGCCTTAAAGGAACAACAATTACTGGGTTACATGTTGGATGTGAGTCTGGAAATCTTGGGAGAAGATGAGAAGAAGTAACAAAATACCTTCCCATCCCATGTCCTCCCCTCATCCCCAAGGGTGCTAACTCGTAGTGCAGCCTAATGGATCTTAACTACATAGTGCTGTTCATCAGTCCACAGTTTCCAGATATGACATCAGCGGTTTCCATATTCGTTCAAAGTCCTCCAATTTGTCATTTAAAGTGTAGCGGATCCTTTCAAGGTGAAGAGTATCTGTCAATACTGATATCCATGCTTTTAAGGAGGGCACCTCCTTCCCCTTCCATAGAAGTAGAATCAGTCTTTTTGCACACATTAGACCATAGGACAAGAGACAAGCCTTTGACAAGCTTTTGAGACTGTTCGGACAGACCAATACCAATCAAAACAGGGTCAGGGTCTAGCTGTACATTGAAAAGATTTGAAAAAAATAAAAACACTGATGACCAAAACTCTTGCAGCTTAATACACATTACAAAATTATGTAGCAAATCTGCATCGGCACATTCACATTTATCGCAGATTGGTGAAACTTCAGGAAATATTCTATGCAACTTTGCCTTTGAATAATGTAACCTGTGCAATATTTTAAATTGAATTAAACAATGTCGAGCATTAATAGAACACAGGTTGACATAACTTAACCCTTTAATCCAAATATCGTTTTGTATTACTACCCCTAATTCCTGTTCCCAAGCAGATTTTATTTTACTCATGTCCGTCTGTTGGAGTGTCTGTAATACTTCATATATATATAAAATGGCATGTTTTTCTGATACACAGTCCATAAGGCACTGATCCAATTTATCTGGGGTTGCAGACTCGAATTGATGAAGATGAGATTTTACATAGTTTCTTATTTGAAGGTATCTAAAGAAATCACAAGCTAATAGACTGTACTTCTCTTTAAGCTGTTGAAATGAAGCGAAAGCTCCGTACAGATATAGATGTCCCACATTGTGCAACCTCTTTTCCTTCCAGCGATCAAATGTTCCATCTATAGTTGAGGGTGTAAATGACGGGTTTGCGGCAATGGGCATGGCAAAGGACAGGGCCTTAAGTTTGTATTCCTTAACTATCTGATCTCCATATTTGGACAGTACTATGAATAACTGGATTAGAGCTGTAATGTGTTTTCTTGAGACGAGTGGGGGACCGTGCAATCGCACCAGGCGAATAGGGTATACAATCTTCCCGCTCAATATCCAACCAGGTTCCTAATTTTGCCGTATCATCTAACCAATAAGCAATATGTTGTATAGTTGTTGCAAAATAGTAACTCTTAAACTCTGGCAAAGCAAGGCCTCCATGTTTTTTCTGCTTAGAAAGATGATTCTTTTTTATCCTATGACTCTTGTAACTCCAAATAAAAGGGAGGAAAACAGAATCCAATTTTTTAAAAAATGAACCTCTAAGATATATGGGGATGTTTTGAAACAGATAGAGGAGTTGGGGGAGACAGATCATTTTAATTGCATTTACCCTACCTATTAGAGACAATGGGAGTGACTTCCAAAATTCTATCCTGTTTTTAAATGTATCCAGAATTTTAAGAAAGTTTGCTTCATATAATGCACTGTATACTTTGGTAACCTCAATCCCCAAATATGTTAATTTGTCTGATGTTATTTTAAAAGGCATATTAATGAGTGCTTCTGGGTTACTACATTTAACTGGCATCAATTCACTCTTGCCCCAGTTTATTTTATATCCTGAAAAGGAGCTAAAGAGCTCTATTATTTCTAATAGCTTAGGGATTGAGTCCAACGGTCTTGTTACATACATCAAAATATCATCAGCATACAATGAGATCTTATTAGAAGTATATTTAGTATTGTAACCATGTATTCCTTTATGTGTCCAAATTGCTTCTGCCAGTGGCTCTAATGCGAGCGCAAACAATAAAGGACTTAATGCACAACCTTGTCTTGTACCCCGAAATAATTTGAAAGGTTCTGATAGAGTTTTATTTGTAAGTATCCTGGCACTTGGATTACTATACAACAATTTAATCCACGAGATAAATTTTGGTCCAAGTCCAAATTTTTCAAGTACTGCATACAAATAAGACCATTCCACACAATCAAAGGCCTTTTCTGCATCAAGGCTCAAGATAAACAAGTCTTCTTGAAGATGTTTAGACGAATAGATGATGTTAAAAAGACGCCTAAAATTGTGGTGTGCATGCCTTGTTGGGATAAATCCTGTCTGATCTGGATGTACTAATTTGTTTATGTGGGAGTTTAGTCTCCTGGCTAAAGACTTGGCTAGTATTTTTTGATCTGTATTCATTAGTGAGATAGGTCTGTACGAACTGACCTGTTCTAAGTCTTTCCCCTTCTTTGCAATAAGAGCCACAGTTGCTTCATTCAGGGTCTGTGGAAGTGTGCCTTCCTCCCTAGCATGGTTAAACATTTTCAACAAATACGGTATCAATAAATTGCTAAATTTTTTATAGAACTCATTACACAGACCATCAGGGCCTGGGCTCTTCCCACTCTTCAAGGAGCGGATGGTATTACAAAGTTCCAGCCCCGTTACTTCAGCATCCAGAGATGCCCTGTCTTTTTGCTCTAATGTAGGTAACGTAGAGTTGTATAAAAAGCTTTGCATAGTTTCTGGAGGTGCATTACAATGAGAGGCATATAATTGTTCATAATACAGTTTAAAAATACCATTAATGTCCTTATGAGAATTAACCAGCAACCCTGCATCTGACCTGACTGCATGAATGGCCCTTTCACTTTCTCTTTTTCTGAATTGCACTTTGGGAAGTTGGCAAAATACGATGTCACTGTGAAAAACATGACCGGTTCCTTGGCTTTTGCCGCTGGGCATTGGACACGGAAGTGATGTCGTGACGTCACACCAGCCATCCCCATACGTCTATGGTCTGTTCCCTAGTTTCTCTTCTGGTTGCCTTAGAGTCTCATTTCCTGTTTTATTTTGTAGTTGTGTAGGGTTAGGGTTACTTCCTGTGCTCTGCACATCTGGTTTCATTTGCTAATTTACTTCACCTGCTCCTAGTTTAGTTTTGCTCTCCTCAGTGTATTTTTACACCTTAGTTTCTTTTGTTCGTTGCCAGATTGTTGTAGTTTCTCAGTGTCTTTCTCGTGTTGCTTGCTGTTTGCTTCTTAGTTTGGATTTACTAGCATTGTTGCTTTCTGGGTTTCCTGCCTTTAAACCTGCTCCTGTGTCTTAACCTGCGCTTGAATCCTGCTTCCTCCGTTCATTGTGACATATACTTCATGTTAATGGTTAATTTAACTTTTCTCTTTATCTCTGGAACCTGGTTCACAGATCTTTAGAGTCTATGACTGTGGGGTAAAATATTGGATTTTGAAAGTCAGATTTTCTGCAATCAGTCATTTGAAAATCCCTCAGAAAGATGGCATTATGCTGATTTACTTGGCTGAGTGTTGCATGGTTTTTATAAAGCCTGAGGAGTGGCACTTCTTTCCAGGGATGTTATGTACATGTGGCTACACACCGCTGATAATACCTCTGTGTTGCTCTTTCCTTGTAAGAAAATAACTGAACTGAAGGTGTAGACAGTATTTTTATCAGGGAAGAAGTGAAGCATGTCAGCATTTCTCAGCAGCTGATCAGATGAAGCTCCGACTGCTTCAGATGGACGTTGTGAACAAACCTGCTCCAACGATTTAGGAGGAGCATATCATTCCTGAGGGATCCTCCTCCTTCAGTGCTCTTTAAGAAGTTACATCTTATGTTTTGTGTTGCCAAGGCAACAGGACCAACAGCTGGGCTATCTTTTCAGCCTGACAGTGTGGAGGTAGATGCGTCCTTATCAAAGCTGGAGTGAGACAAACGTAATGTCAGCAGCATGCAAGCACAAACGAGGGGAGTAGAAACTCATACACTTTTTTATTCCTTTTTTTTGTTTGTTTTGTTTTGTTTATTTGTTTTTTAATTTGTCTTTGCAGGAGCATATTCCCCTGCAAAATAGAAAATACCATATTAGAGAGCAACCAAAAGTAATCTACAACAACTCCATTCACTGGGTTCAGTCTGATCTCCATCTTTACTGACAGATTTGGTTTGTTGTTGTTGTAAAATATGACTCACTAAAGCTTTTTCTAATTCAGCTAATCTACAGACAGCAGGACATATAATCGCATCTCAGATCTAAATAAATATATTGGTGGTTACCTGAAATACATGCTGCTGCTAGCTACTTTCTACCCACTGTAACAGTTGTAATTGTGGAATGGCCCTTTAAGGGTACTTTGGTTGTCCACATATGATGACGTCATTCAGATGTTTCGAGAGAACGGATCATTTTGCACACTGACATTTTGGGAGCTTAGCTCTTCTCTTTCTTTTTCTTTTCAACCTCATTGTGACGAACGTGTTGCGATGCGCTGTTTTATTTATGTATGGTAAAACAGTAGCCGTTTAACCGGGCTTTATATGGTTGATGAATGTCTTTTATTAAAGAACACGCACCAGTATTCCTGTTACAAATTGGCACCCAAACGTGTTTTCTTTTGACCTTCTCTTCGTCGTATGGTGACTGCAAGTTTTTGGGAGAATATTTCAGCACAAGCCAGATGGGAGGAAGTGACTTTTTCACCCAGCACTTGGTGCTACATGCTAGCTTGACAGCGGATCGGAATCTTTGATCACCGCTGGGACACACGCCATCTGTCCTGTCAATAGTTGGAGTTACACGGATTCCTGTTGGAGTTTTGCAGTGCCAAACCATCCTAAGTCCACATTACAGTCTGCACAATGGATAACGTCAGGTTTAACCTGGGTTCAAGCTCAGCAGCAGCTTGGATTCAGCCTCTCTTTCTCTCCTCTTCATTGCTACACTGCTACACTCAACTTCTCCAGATTCTCCAGATTCACGACGCCATTCTTTCTGGTATGGTTTCTTTCACCAAATGAAGTGAGGATTTTCAAAAGACAAAGAAATTGAACTAAGGTGAAAAATAATAGTGGTCCGTCCAATCAGACTCGACTCTCCGCGACTGCTTCACCACGACGGAGTGGGGTGTGTTTAAGGATACTGACATGAACACATACTTGGACGCGGTCATTGGTTACATAAGGAAATGCATCAATGACACTGTACTGAGGATTACTGTGCGGACATTTCCAAATCAGAAGCCCTGGGTTAACCGTAGAGTCCGTGCTAAACTGAAAGCATGGACAGACGCCTATAACTCAGGTGACTTGGCAGAGTACAGGAAATCCAGGTGCGCACTCCGGAGAGCTATCAGCAGCGCAAAGAGACAAAGTGGAGTCTTATTACAAGGTCTCCAATACCAGGAGCATGTGGGCCGGATTAAAAACTCTTCTCCGGCAGAGCTCTCAAGGTGTGTGCAGACCAGCTGGCAGATGTCTTTTCAGACATTTTCAATATGTCAGTGCTCCAGTCTGTAGTCCCCACATGCTTCAAGAAGACCATCATTGTCACTGTCCCCAAGAGAACCAAAATCCTTTTCTGAATGACTACGACCCAGTAGCACTCACTTCCACCATCATGAAGTGTTTTGAGCGGTTAGTCATTCATTACTTCCTCCATCTCGGACTCATTAAACCCACTTCAACTTGTCTACAGGCCTAATAGGTCAACTGAAGAAGCCATCACCTTCACCCTCCACACTGCCCTTTCCCATCTGGAGAGACCTCGGGCTCAACAGCGCCCTCTGTGACTGGATCCTGAACATCTTGACAGGCAGACCTCAGGCGGTGTGGATGGGCGGCACCACATCCTCCACCCTGACTCTGAACACCGGCGCACCCCAGGGCTGTGTGCTCAGTCCTCTGCTGTACTCCTTGTTCACGCATGATTGCGTAGCCACCCACAGCTCCAATACCATCGTTAAATTTGCTGACAATACGACCGTCATTGGCCTGATCACCAGTAATGACGAGACGGCCTACAGAGAGGAGGTCAGACGCCTGACATCTTAGTGGAGACAACAATCTCCTTAACATCAACAAAACTAAGGAACTGATTGTGGACTTCAGGAGGAGGCAGAGGGAAGAACACGCCCCCCCTTTCCATCAATGGGGCTACTGTGGAAAGATTCAACAGCTTCAAGTTCCTTGAGGTTCACATCAGTGAGGACCTCACCTGGACTCATCACACTGACTTTATTACAGCCAGACAGAGGCTCTTCTTCCTCCGCAGGCTACGGAGGCTCAACATGGACTCAAGGATACTCTGCAACTTTTACAGATGCACCATAGAGAGCATCCTGACTGACTGCATCACTGCCTGGTACAGCAGCTGCACCGCCCTCCACTGCAAGGCTCTACAGAGGGTGGTGAAAACTGCTCAGCACATCACATCCATGGAGGACCTCTAAACCCAGCGGTGTAGGAGGAAAGCCACCAAAATCATTAAGAACCCCACCCACCCCAGTCACAAACTGTTTTGTCTGCTACCGTCTGACCGACGGTTTGGCAGCATTCAAGCCCGTCCCACCACCTCAGGGACAGCTTCATACCACAGGTATCTGGATGCTGAAGTAACGGGGCTGTCAGCAGCAACGCCACCTTTAAACAGCATCTTATTGCTTATTCTATATTTTACTGTATAAATGTATGTGGTTTATATTCTTTTAAGCATTGTTAGGAGAGCCTGGGATCTAAGAATTTCACTGCCAATGATTATTGATGTAATTGTTGTGTGAATACACTCTTTGGTGTGTATCAAAGTTGACTCCTACCTAGCTAGCATAGATACGTTAGCAGTGAGAGAAAATCAGAACAGTTCGAACTTATAAATAACCAAAAACTAGCCCTGCATGGTATCCAAACTGATTTGTCTTGGTTCGATATGGCACTCAGTTCCGTTGGGGGGGGTATGGGGGGTACAACATTCAGTTGTAGGTCGAGTCCACTTTCACATGGACCGTTTGAATTATGTATACCCGTTCCCAGAGGTGGTGCTACGTGGCTTTTCTATTTTTGCTGTTAGCCCATTAAGTCAGTGCGTCTGTTCTACAGTCAGTCATTTAGCAGACGCTTTTATCCAAAGCAACTTACATTTGAGAGTAAGAACAACACAAGCATGAATTCAAACAA
>JBAFSY010000009.1:589022-599526 GCA_036919915.1 Melanotaenia monticola | reverse complement strand
CATGTTTTTTAATTGCATTACAGGAAATAAAGAACTTTTTCACAATATTCTAATTTTCTGAGACAGTCCTGTATTTATATGCATGGACGGGTCTAGAAAGGTTTTGATGAGGGGGAAGAGAAGTCAAAAAAGACAAATGCAAATGAACCCTTTGATGCATAGTATCCGCTACAGAGGACACATATTTAAAGGCTGTTTTTAAATGTATGCATGGGTACATTAGCAACTTCATTGGACAATAGTGAGTCACCAATACTCTGCCACGTATAAAGAATAAATATATTTGATAAACAGGACAACAAAAGGATCTAGGTGTTTTTATAGAAAATGTATATTATATTAATGTGACAATATATTATTTTATAAATATTTTCATAGATCAAAAAGAAAAATCAACACACTGAGAAAAAGTTAAAATAAGATTAAAAAACAGAAAAACATCTATGTGCATAGAATGTGTGTAGAAGTAAAATATTTTATTTAAAAAATTGTGGTACTGTTATGTAATAATTCATGCACCAGAGGGTAAATACATCTGACACACTTCAGGTTGACACACCTGCAATTCAAACAATGGTATTTAAATTATGTCAGCTGCAGCTGTAAGCATGGTGGGAACATGATGTTTTCCAGGCTGCACCATGTTGTTCAGTCAGGGCTCGACTTACACCAGAGCTTTTGGGGGAGCCTTTGTCGGGCATGCACCGTGACTTTGCACATCATGTGCACGTGCACATATATTAGTGCAAGAAGCACGGTCAAAATGATGGTTACTACAAAAAAAAAACCTCTGCTGCTAATGTACGCAGCTTCAGAAACAGGGATGGAAAGTTCTTTTAACAACCACGAAAGTTGCATATAAAGTGTTTTTTGTGTGGATGCTCACAGCACGCTACGGACAAACAACGCTGCTGTCCACGGTGCTGAAGGAAACAGAGCGGATCACATTTGGAGGATTTAATTAATTAAAATAAATAAATAAAACACAAAACTGGCTAATTATTGCTATTCTTTTCAAGACACATCAGGAACATTTTTGAAAACTTAAATGTAACCTGAAAGTGAACTATTTTTAGGGCTCCCCCCTCAAAGTATCAGCTGAATGTCTTTAGGGGAGCTCCTGTGCCTTTCAGGGGAGCCAAGCTCCCCTTAGCTCCCCCAAAATTCGAACTCTGTGTTCAGCTCTGCAGCTGCTCTGCCAGTAGCTGAGCTGCTGCTGTCACACTGCCCTCTACCAGCGCTTACTCTATTAGTTCAGCTTCACCACCTCCCAGTGCCCCCAAGGTTGTGGCAAAGTGGCAGTTAATGTGTCTGTATGTGTGTGTGAGTGTGGGTGGGTGGTGTTAGCTGCATGTGCTTTCATTCTTTTACTGGACAGATTTAGTGGGTATAATAACATGCATATGAAAGATCATATAGGGCAGGAAAGTAATTAAGAAATTTAGGTGGTAATAGGCTCTGGTTCAGAGGCCACCGGCAACGAAAATCCGGGGACATTTAAGTTAAAGAAGAAAGAGAAGAACAGAAAACAGACTCTTGTCTTGATTTTAATATGAAAACCAAAACAAGCATTTTTGACTGCACATGACTTCCAGCTTTACTTCTACATCCACAGGAGTAGGACCATTATACCTTTGGTTGTGAAGTGATGAGAAATGGGAAAACATGGATTAAACAATAAAATGACAACATCCACAGAAATTAAAGATGACAGACATACCGACCAGTGCCCTTTGAACCAATGCAGCTGTCTTCTGACAGAAAGTCCTTTTTAATTAGTTGTATCAATCATACTTTGTGGAGAAAAATCTGCTGAAAACATACAGTTAGGCGGCGTGGCTCAGTGGGTAGAGGGGTCGTCTTGTAGCCTGAGGGTTGCCAGTTCAATCCTCTGCCTGTTGAGCTCACGTCAAGGTGTCCCTGAGCAAGACACCGAACCCCAAATTGCTTCTGATGGGTCACGGTTGAGTGCCTTGCTACTGCCATCAGTGTGTTAATGTGTGTGAATGGGTGAATGTGATGCATAATGTAAAGCACTTTGGGTCTGTCTGAATGCTGCACACCAGGATCTGAGTCATTTGGACCCAGTAAACCAGTTGTGTCTAATTTACTGGATCCAAACATCCACATCATACATCCATGTTTGACTGATGTGAAGCTGTAGAGGAACAATGAGGAGAATGGTGCAGAGAGGAAGAAAATCAAGGAACGATTGTCTAGATATTTTACATTGATTCTATTTTTAATTAATGCCCTCTTTTAGTTCTCAAGCACAAAAAGAACAAGTGTGACTAATAAAAGAAATGATGTCAGTTTAATTAGATGTGTCAGTTTCAACTTTTAATGTTTTGTTCGTGCTTGCTGTCTGGTGTGCACAATAAAAAGGAACTACCTGGAAAGTTATATATATACCCAGCCTATTTTCCTCTTAAATGGAGCCACATTTGTAAGGAAAGTGCATTTTTGGGATGAAAAACAGCTCATTCTGCTGTTGAATCCTGTTTGATGCCCTGTTCTTGGATTGTATTATTTAAGTCTCAAAAACTGAAAAATATTGCCAGTTTGTGAATGTCTTCATTTCTTCATTTTAAGCAACACTACATAACTATCCAAACATAAAATTCTGCTTCTGGCTCATTTTGATGGTAGACTGACGTTGGTCATGTACATTCCAGGAGCTGTTGTTGCCCTGCAGCATCACGAGGATGAAAAACCACACTTCATAGATGTATGGTACCACATCAGACTGACTTTTACTGGCTGGAGAGATCTCAGAGAAGAGACGGGATGAAGATAATGTTGAATTAGCTGTTGAAGTGGCATAATATGTCTCGCTGACTAAAGCTTGTACAATGTACTTTATTATGGGGGAGGGGGGTGACATCTGGTTGGGGTGCCTCCTGCACCACTATCTGATGAGGTGAAAAGGGACAAGGAAAAGTTTTGAGTGCTTAAATATCCTGGTGGTTATTTGACATATTTCTGTGGGATCAGGTTGTCTGGCTGCAGGCAGGCAGGCGACGTACGGTGTCCCAGGTGAAATGTTTCTGCCTTACAAGAATAAATAGGAATCTTCATAAAATCTATTGTGCCTCAATATTTCTTGGTAACAGCAACATGTGCATACTTGGTTTTATTTCAAACTAGAATATGAAAAACAATCTATAAATTTGCACGACTATAGCCAAAACTAATTTCCATCTTCAGTCCCTTGGCAGGGAGACACACCTTGAGTGGAGTTATTTCAGACCCCCAAATAAAAATCATAAAATTTCCCCTTCACATTTGGGATCCACGACAAGGCAAACACATTGTTAAGTATTGTTTTGTCCCAACATCTGATAGTTAATGTTCAGTAGAAACACGCCTGAAGCACTTTTAGTAATGAACACATACAACATGGGCACTCCAGTCGGCACACACATACACTAATTCACTATTCACTAATTACAGAATATCATTTATAGGAATGGGTTCCCAGTCTTGTACACCCACACTTACGGTTTTTCATGCACAGCTCATAATCGCATGCACACGTACCTTAAAACAGGAAACCTGGGCACATGTTGTACATTCAGCAGATATGGCTTCAATAGCACTTTTACTGGAAGCATGAACACACCCACTAGTCTAGGACCGGTGTGTGTGTGTGTTAACATGGGTGAACCAGTGTGTATTTATTGTAAGTGTGTCCACGTGTATGTGTTAGGGCAGAGCTAGCATTGGAAAGTCAAATCAAGCTTCTGATTTCATTTTCCATTTGAGCTTTTCAGGTGATGAAGAGGAGCAGGCCCCACAATGAAACACAGCTTTTGTCATAACTTCTGAGGCAACGAGGAGGAGCCGAGGCCTACAAGTGTCCTCTGATCACATTTTTCCTCTTGTCACAAGGACATAAGGGATCACTTGAGGAAAGTGAGCATTTTCCAGTAATGAGCTTTGAGAGACTGACAGTCACAACAGAAGAGGACTGTGACTGTGATGCTGAAACTGAAGTGATAGATCTTAATATAATAACCGTGGAGTTCAAAAGTATAACTCTTTAAATGGGCAGAGTAACTGGCTCTTTCACAGAGGTCCCCCGGGACAGGTGAGTTTCAGCAGCAGATTGTTGAAACCAGCATCATCCTTAAGTATTCAGTATCAGTTATCTGTTGCCCCCTGCTGGATAAGATGATACACTGCATGTTAAATCATTTCCCCTGCAAGCATTCAGCGCTATGCACCATGCAGTTACATTAGGAACAGATGTTACAGTGTTATATGTTAGATGTTATATGTTCACGTCATTTTAATTCAAGGTGATAATTATCTGTGATACTATTTATTTTAACAAAATATTTTTTCATTTCCACATTCTACCAACATAAATGTTTTAAGAACATTTTAATCCTTAATGTATTTTCTACTAATTTTAATTTCTGTTATATTAGTATACAATATAATATTTGTATATTTTTATTTTTATTTTAATTTGTAGTCACACATTTGGTTTGGAAAGCTTTTTTTTAAATATCTTTATTGCTTTTTCACAACAGACAAAGACAAGAAGAAAAAAAAGGGAAGAAAAAACACAGAACAGAAACACCCACACGATGACTAAAACAACAAATACATATAACAGTATTGAAAACTCAAATTGCCAGTTGAGAGGGTGTTAAAGCCAAGTCCTCAGGCAGTGAGATGTTACAGTGTAGTGTTTGACTGATATAAGTCCATTGAGGTCTTTCTGCACAGTCTGTGCATTCACAGAACCAATGAACCAAGAAAGGGGTCCAAGTTTTGTAAGACAGTGAAGGTTTGTCTTTAGTCCAGTAAGTCATTGCTTCCAGAGGGATATGTCCTATTATACTTTGTGTCCACTGTGAGAGCTTAGGAAGTTTGTCAGAGATCCATTCAAACACAATGGACGTTCTGGCACTAAGCAAGAGTACATGACACAGTCACAAATGAGGTGGAAGATTCAGGCTGGAGTGTAATCCAAGGATACAAGACAGAGGCCAAGTGGAGTGACTCATTCCCAAACAGAGGCACGCTAGCTGGTAATATTTAATATTTGGCAAATATAGCCCTCCTTCCCCGAGGGGAAGTTGCAAATTTGTAATCCTAATCTAGCCCAATCTTCCACCCTTTCCCTCCAAATTGCACCCAACAGATGCAACCTATCTGGGTGATTGCAGATCGGGCAGCTTTATGGCTGGCTTGGTGTCTGCTCCTTAGTGTGTGGCTTCTTCCCTTCTGGGGGTTGGTTGGCAGTGGACCTGGCTGGTCTCGCCAGGAGATCTTGATTGTGGATCCACCTGTGTCAGTTTGCCGGCTGTGGTCGGGGCAGCCTGTATTGGCTCTGCCTTGTTAGGTGGACTCTCCCCTCTCCGCTGCTGCGGTGCCTGGGCATCGGGCCAGGCTGTCTTTTCCCTGCATCTAGGAGTCGGGTGTCTGGCTGTGTTTCCCTTCCTCCTTCAGGCAGGGGAGGCTTCATTCACAGACGTATAGGTTGGCTGGGCGCTGTGAGCCAGATCCTGCTCCAGCGTCCTGAAATGCTCTGCTGTCTGGTCCGGACTTATTTCTATTAAGCACCTGCTGTTTGGACACACTCCCTGCTGGACTCTGCCTGGCTGAATCAAGTGCAAGGCTGGGCTCCTGCTGGATTATCCCTGCTACAACCTTGCACAGTTTAGTTTTGTTTGTATTTTTTATTGTTTTGGACTTATAATCTTTTGTTGGCATGTGTTATGTTTCTTTTGTGCAGGTTGTATGGTTTTTTAATGCAGGATTTCCCCCAGCCTCCAGTGACCGGAGGGGAGCAGTAGCAGTCCTTTTATTGTGAGCTTAATTTTTACCTTTTTTCGTATGAATAAATTGAGTTGGTTTTTTTTTGTTTGTTTGTTTTTTTTGCTTGTTTTGTTTTTTTGTTTTTTTTACTTTTTGACATATCCACCTGCGGTCCTGGTGCTTGTAGAACTCGCGGCCCCCTTTTTTTAAAAATATATTTCCTGGGGTGAAAGCCCCCAGGTGGCGTTGTCAGCTCACCCACTTGCTTGCCACATCTTGGCGTTGTCGGCAGGAGTGCCCTCATTGGATGCAGATGTGATTTTTATTTTATTATTTCTGACTGTTGGAGGGCTAGGATGCCCTGAATGTGTTTTGTTTGTGTACATATAAGGACAAGACAGCAGTAGTATTCCCTGCACCTCAACCTCCTTTTAGGATTACACTCTTTTTTTCTTGTTTTTTTTTCTTTGGTGAATTACTTGTGGTGAGACTTCCCCCTGCAGTCATGGAGAAGGAAGTGCAGCAGTTGAGAGACCTGGTGGTGCAGCTGAGAGCGGAGAATAAGAGGCTGGTTGAGAGTGGTTCCCAGGCAGGTCCTAGTGGAGCTGCTCAGGTTCTTCCTGCTGTGGCTGGAAACTCTATGTCTGCTGGAGCTGCTGTCACTGAGCGGCTGGTGACTGTGCCCAGGGACCGCCAATGCTCCACATTTAATGGTAAGACTGGAATTGGTATCACTGATTGGGCTTAGGAGATACAGGCCTTTTCGATCATCTTGGGGGGGAGGCAAGGGAGGAAATAAAATACCACACCAGTGCAAAGGAGCGACCCAACTAAGGTGTTGGCCATTTTAAAGGAATTGTATAGCTGTTCCAGGTCTTATGTAACCTTGCAGCAAGCTTTCTTTTCCAGAAAGAAGCAAGAGGAAACACTGAAGGCATTTGCCCTTGCTCTAATGGCCCTCATGGAACAGGTAAAGCAGATGGCACCTGATGACTTGCTTAATGCTGACAATGCTGCGTGATCAGTTTGTAGAGCATGTGCTGGACAACGCCCACGCCTGGAGCTAAAGCAACTTGTTCATTCTCATCCTGTTGCTACCCTGCTGGAGGTGTGTGGTGAGGCTATCCGGTGGGAGAGGGAGGGATCTCCAGGTGGTGCGAGGGAACATAGCCACTCCCTTCCATCCATGCATAGTTTGCAATATGGGGTGCATTGCGGTTCTCGTTCAACCCCACCTGCCTCCACATGCTCTGACCTTGATGAACTGAAGGAGCTTTTGAAGCAGCAGCAAGCGCAGCTTGAGCAGCTAACTCAAACTGTTGCCAGCCTGTAGATTTCTTTTCCACAGGCACGGCCCCCTCGTGCTGGCCCTGTGATATGTCGCCGTTGTCAACAGCCCGGTCATTTTGCCAGGGGGTGTAATGGTGAGCGGGTCCGAGAGCTGTTTTCTTGCACACTTAGCACCTTGGGGGCACGATCGCCTTCAGTCCTACCATTGGTTACAGCTCCGGGCTGCTAATGGTCTTTCCATCCCGTACATGGGCTACTTGGAGTTGGGCATTAGTCTGTGGGGTATGGTGATTGGTGATCCCATATTGTGGGGTCCTGATGGTAAAGGATCCTGCTGGCCCTTGATCTTCTGTTCCAGGGATTCTGGGAATGAATGTCATTTGCTGTTGCTACCAGGAGTTTTTTGGGGCCCATGGCTGCTTCCTGTTTGACTTACCTTTCGCGACGCAGTCTCCTGGTCCAGTCATTGAGGCCCTGCTGCAGTGTCAGACCAGACCAACATTTAGCATCATGGTCCAATAGTTGGTGACGTTAGGGTTCGGGGATCTCAAGTAGTGCGAATCCCTGGGGGAGTTATGAAGCTTGTCAAAGCCATTTGGCAGAGGTATTGGCGCATCCCCCTCTCAGAGTATGAAGCTGTCAAAGCACATATTAACCAGCTTTTGGAGAACTAGGTGATATGGGAGAGCAGCAGTTCTTACGCCTCCCTGATAATCCTGGTTAGAAAGAAGGATGGTAATCTCCGTATGTGTGTTGATTACCGCCTGCTTAACAATAAGACAAGGAAGGCTGCTTTCCCTTTACCTCGCATTGAGGAGAGCCTTGACACTTTATTGGGAGCCTGTTACAGCCCTCGCCGTTTCGGATTCGCTACTGGACCTGCCCGTCTACGCCACAAGCGGGTGGGGGAGGTGTGATCGCTCGGACCCTCCGGATTGGCTGTCGGACCCGTCAATCAGAGGGAGCGGAAGTGTTGTCAGCGGTCCTCCCCTACGACTCACGGATTGGTGGCGGTGCCAGTACTGCTGCAGCTGGTCCTCATCGGGATGATTGTCCTTTTTGTTTGTGGGACAGTTAAATAGGGGAACTTACCATTCATCTGGAGCGATGTCATTAGGGCATTTGCTCATTCTGTGTGTGGTACTCTGAGAAAGCCGTTTAAGAAAGTCAGTATTTTGACAGTGTGTAAAGCTAGAACTAGTGGGTTCAGTTTTGGAAAGGCTAAGTAGAGCTTTTGTATTATTTATGGTTATAATCCTGAGTGTCCAACAAAGCGGTTGGTTTTTTTTTTTGTGTGTATTGGTTGTTTGTGCTTTTTGGTTGTATTTTGAGAGTTAACCAGGGACTTCTCACTAGGAGAAGCTCCCCGCCTTTTGTTGTTAGACTTTAAAGAATTGTTTGGTTGGTTTTTTGGTACGGATAAGTTTCCTTTGTGTTTCCTTTGTGCTTATAAAGCTCCTCATTTTGTTTGTTGGTTGTTACTTATCCTGAACAAGGACACTTTATGTTAGTATTGTTAATATTGTAAATAAATTCTTATTTAAATTTACCCTTTGATTTGGGTTTGTTATGTTACACGTCCCTTCACACCCCTGGACAGGAAGGGGCCGTAACATAATGGGGGCTCGTCCGGGAGCTTATTTCTGAACATTTTAAGGGTTTGTTGCGACTTTGATGAAATATTGCATACCATTGTACCATTGAGCGGCACCGAGTTAAGTAAATAACTTCCGAGATGGCTCGATTCAGTCTAGAGCAGTTCCAGGAGGACCCCACTTTTGAACAAATCGAGCTCTGTAGAAAAGATGATTTGGCTGTCATAGCTGATGCCTATGACATTCCATTACCAAGGGGGGTAAGGAAGGAGAAGATGAGAGCACTGGTTGTGGCTGGATTGGTGGAACGTAACGTGCTGTGTATAGTTGAGCAGGCTATTGAAAAGGCTGAGAGCGATCTAGTGGACAGTCTGGATGTTGCGGGTCCTTCGGGAGTGTCAGGGTCTGGCGAAACTGAGCAGAAAGACCTGCTTGGGTCAGACGAGAGAGGAGAAGCTGTACAGGTTGGTGCCAGACTAGTCACGCCTGTCACGCTGCCTCGATTTGAGCCGCTGCTCTCTGAGGAAAGTGGCAGCCCCTCTCGTAGTGACGCCCGGTTGAAGCTCCGGCTGGCCAGATTGCATCTGGAAGCTAAGGAGAAGGTCCAAGAACGCCAAATGCGGCTAGACATCAGGAGACTGGAGATCGAAGCCGAAACAGCCGTACGTATACGTAAGCTGGAGCTGAAAGCCCAGAACCATGCCACGGTAAGACTAGCTCCGGGTGACTCTTCGGGGTCTCCCGAGTTCTTCTCCCTTCCCTTGTCCTTTGGATATGTCCAAATTTATTCCGTTTATACCAGACTTTCGTGAATCTGAAGTGGATAGCTATTTCACTGCTTTTGAAAGAATGGCTATTGCCTTACAGTGGCCGCGTGAGTGCTGGCCAGTTCTGATTCAGTGCAGACTCAAGGGGAAAGCACAAGAGGTGGTCTCCTCGCTCCCTCTGTTGGACAGCCGGGATTACAACAAGGTAAAAGCTACTGTTTTGAAAGCATATGAGCTTGTCCCAGAAGCTTATCGCCAGAGGTTTAGAGCACACAGAAAGGAAGCTTCTCACACACATGTAGAATTTGCTCATGAGAAGAGTTATTTGTTAGATAAGTGGTGTTCTTCATGTGATGTACATACTTTCGAGGCTCTCAGAGAATTAGTTTTGTTGGAAGAATTTAAAAAGCAATTACCAGAGAAAGTGGTGATTCATTTGAATGAACAGCGCGTAACCGACTTGGCTACGGCTGCAGTGTTTGCAGATGAATATGCTTTAACGCATAAAATGGTGTTTCAACCTGTGGGGAAGGCTGATGGAAAAATGGTATCTGCCAGTGTGAAAAACAAAAGCACTGATGACAGAGAATGTTTTTATTGTCACCAACCTGGACATTTAATCAGGGTTTGTCCAAAGCTGGCTGTGAAGAGTAATCCTTCGAAGCTCTCATCGAGAGAAAAAGGGGTGGGATTTACGAGGGGAGCAGGTAATGCAAATGAGGTTGGTCGCCCTTTAGATCCATGTTTTCAACCGTTCGCCATGCCTGGCTCTATTTCTCTGGCAGATTCGTCAGAGGAAGGACGGCAGATTATTGTACTGCGGGACACAGGAGCATCCCAGACCCTGGTACTCGCAAATGCTTTACCCTTTTCGGAAAAGAGTTATGCGGGGTATCAAGTAATTTTGCGTGGAGTCAGGAAGGGATATACGCCGTGTCCCGTTCATTTCGTGTACTTGAAAACAAAGCTAATTTCAGGTCGGTTCCCTGTCGCCGTATGTGAGGAGTTGCCCATTGACAGTGTGTCTTTGCTTCTAGGTAATGACGTTGCTGGGGGGAAGGTAACGCCAGCATTAGAAGT
>JBAFSY010000009.1:16728-30123 GCA_036919915.1 Melanotaenia monticola | reverse complement strand
AATAAACAAATTTCTCTGTCTTTGTTTTGTAAACAAGACTTTTTGAAACAATCAGGTTTCTGTATTTGAACTTTTTTTTTTTTTTAAGCAGCTTTATTAATATTTAACATTTGTAAAAAAGGGATTTGCAGTGACTTTATCAACAGTGTCATCATTAAAAGCATGGCTGCCACTAATAAAAAGCAAGTCAATCAGATTATTTTGCAAACATTCCGTTCATTGAGAAACATGAAATGATGCTTAAGAATTTACATCCACTTACCCGAGAGAGACCAAGCATTAGCACAGGGAATAACAATTTGTTAAAATGAGACCATTTAAAGGGGTTTTGTGCATTTGCTGTAACTCGTTGAGGGAGTTTTGATTACAAGTTTCTAACATGAATATTTTAAAAGTTCCACCCTCACAAACCAGACAGCCTTGACTCTTTAAAATCCTTACACGTAACCCTGAGCTTTAGAAGTACTGGTTGTGACTACTTTTAGTTCTCTATTCTCCACCAGCTACATTTAAAATGCCAGGTGATTAGAGGCTTTCTAGTGCCTTGTTATTTCAAAGTACAAGGCAACCCCTGCTTTTCCAGCTGTCATTCACCTATTATGCACAAATACATTCTTCTTGTGCCTTCACAGAAGAGAACCCACTCAGGTACATGCATGAATACATTAAGCAGATTGTACTGAATACTAAAGTTTAGGGACAGACAGAGGGTGTGATACAGAACAAAGCAAGGACATAAAGATCATGGTTAGCTTGACAAAATTAGAGACCACTACACATTTTCACCTGCTCAACCTACACGTTTCCCACATTACTTTCATAGAAAAAAGATAAAAGAGCCAACATAATATGGCACAATGAGCACCTGCTAATGTTATTCCCATTATTTTGACCTTATGCTTGGTCAGACATATTTTTCTTTTTCCGTGAGACTAATTAGCACTGAAACCCTGGCTCATCCCTGCAGTCCATCTCCATCACCTAACGGGTACAATAAAACTTTGCAAAGTTCAACTTCATATTTATGGCACATTCATGCCGAATGTGGGGTTCCTGCTGCACGGCAGCTGCTCTGCTGTGATAAGGCCCCACATGGAGATTGTGGGTTTTGAGCCATCATGGCTCAGTGAAAGATTCAAAACTGTCAGCTAATGAGAGCATGGGGGCCAGACGCCCATCAGATTGTTGCATTTGCATAAAATCTAGGTGTGTATGACACAAATGACAAAATCTCTTCCTGCATTAGAGGCTTGCACATTTAAAAAGACATTTTATAGTGAGCTGGGCCAACAAATACCACAGAAAGCCAAGTGAATATTCAATTCAGTAGCGTGTTCTGAGCCATGGGAGCGCACCAAAGCATATTAATCAGAATTTTCATGTATTTGTTCCAATGGTCAGTTTTAACTAAGCTTAAGCTTTTTGTTTCTTGGCTGGTGAATAAACAGGTTGTCATTTTAATCGGCTGACCAGGAGGAAAAGCCTAAAAAAAAGAGACATTTTTGGCCCAGACCCATGAACACACACCTCTGCTCCAACTGAGCCAAGCTGAGAGATGTCACACATGCAGCTAGCTTTGTCTTTTTTCATTTTGTACTACAATATAACCTAAAAGCTAAAATAGTTTTGCTGTGTAATACTTCATATTTAACATATTTGAACTTAGTTAGCTACTGAAATCCTCCTAACATGTTATCAGGGTTTAATTTTTTTCTTTTAAACATAGGAGTTTTACATTTGAACAGGCTATTTAAATGTATTATTGTTAAACTTTTACTAACTTTTACTTAAGTAAAGTATAGGATCACTTCTTTGTGTGTGCATACATTGCACAGCTGTTGCACTTATGCTTTCAACACTGAGCATCAATGACAGGGAGATGCCTCCTGTCACTCTCTGTTCTTTCTTCACTATTTCCAAAACCACACAGAACCTGCTGCTTCTTGGGAAGCCAAGCACATAAAAGCAGCAATATGACATGTAAAACCGCTGGTTATGTCCTCTTGAAACCTAACATTACTTTTTGTCTGGGTCACCTAAAAAAAATGTTATGGGAAATCACCATCATCACCCCTGTCCCCCATCCCCTCTCTCTCTCCCTCTCTCTCTCTCTCTCTCTCTGTCTACCAATTTGCACATACACATACACACTCACACAAGCACACACACAGCATCTGGTCTGTCTTTGTTCCCATATTACAGTTGTGGAAATGCAGACATTCAGAGGACACACCAGGAACTATTTTCCCCAAACAGACATGTTAGAGCCATTGCTGCTCTGTAATCATCAACACAATGACCGTGTGAGTTTACACAAAGTGCCCTTTTGGTTAATATTTACTGTCTGGGGTGAAACTGCTCATTTGTTCCTGTGTCTCACATGCTCCACTTCCATTAGAGATGACAATGTTTCTGTAGACTTTTGTCGTTCAGTTGAAGGAACTAGGACATTATCATTATTTAGAGGAGAATTGGATAAATACCTGTTATATCTGTGAGTTTATTATGTCTGTGAGAAAAGGTAGACTGAAAGCACTGCTTTGCCACTTTCTGTCTCTTAAGAAATTACTTAGGTTTGCATTTGTTTCTTCCACAACTACCAGGTACCATACTTTTGTAAAGTGCTGTATTTCCCAGGTTAATACTCACTAGTGAGGCTTATATGTTAAATGTAGAAAAGAAGCTACTAAGCTGTTTAGGTACAAATAATCTGTTTACAGCAGGTATGTGAAACGCTTTTCTTTGGGCTGGCTTTCTAGCATGCTACTTGCACCCTTCTCTTCTGCAGGCAATGTCACATCATAGCAACTGCTGTCATCTCTTGTAAAACAAAATACAAGAAAAAAGAGAAGAAAACAAAACTGCAACACTTTTTGTTCATATGAATATTTATATGGCCCACAAAAAAGAATAGAAGTAGGAAATAAAGCCAGGTGTCCCTCTTTGATCATTTTCCACATTTAAATAAACCTTTGTGAGTATAAGAGTGGATAAACAGTAAACGAAGAAGCCTGGAAAATAACACACTATGTAGATTAGATTAAAAAATATCACTGGCAAAACAAGACAATGTACTCACTGCAAAGGTTTGCATCCAGTTAAGGCTGTAAGAACACTGTCAGAGTATTTTGCATTTCTCATCTTTTCTAGCAATATCACCAAAATAATTAAATAATGTCAACACAGTAAAATAACTCATTCATTCTTGGCAATAAATTGAATTAAATGCACTTAGAGGATGTCTTTGTTTAACAAGTTGACGTTATCATGTAGTTTTTAATAAGCTACTACTCTCTGGTGGTGAAGAGTGGGGTTGCATTCCAGGAACCAAGTTGTGAGTCAAGTGCTTAAGGTCACCAGGTGACGTTTATTAGATTTACACTTAAAAAAAAACAAAACCAGTCGTTTACAAAATTGTCTGCATGAAAGATATTGAACAAAATATAATATAGAGAGGCAAAGATGTCTTTAGATCGCACAAATAAAAAAAGATGTCTATCATGCATTGCTCATTTCAGTGAGGGTCTTCAGGTTGCCCTTTGATATTACAGGCATCTACACAGTGTTTAGTTTGTTTGTGGAGGCATTGTGTTAAAAACACTGTTAAGTGTAGGTGGAATGGGAGTCTCAGTACCTGCAACATGTTTTACTGCTGCTTTTTAAGTCACTGTCCTTGTTTTCTGTTTTATTTTGTAGGTTTATCCCCTATATTCTGTTCACTTTACTTTTCTGATATCTTTGCTCCTCGTTTACTTAGTTCTCCTCGTGAGGGGTTTCTTTTGTTCTCTGTCAGGTCATTATCACTGCTTTGTCTTTCTTTTGTTTACGTCGTAGGCTTTCCCTCAGTCTGGTGTTGTTTCTTTTTATTACTTTAGCTTGTTTTTGTAACCTGCTGTATTAGTACCTTTTTTGTTGTGGATTAATAAATCGTCTGATGCCTTCATCCGCCTCCTTTTCCTGTCTCCAAACCCACACCACACTGTGACAGCACAAAGTTTAAGCTGAGGAGGAGGTATGAAGGTTACCAACCCCTGTGGAACACAAGATAAATACATTTGTTCATGATTAAACTTTTTATGTATGTGTATTCCTGTATCTACTGCTACTCCAGCTCTCACAGTTTTTTTAGAAAGATGAATACTAACACAAACTTGTTCTGCTGCTGTCTTTGCTAGAACACTCTTCTAAAAGAGATTTTTAATCTCAATGAGTAATTTTTTTTTCCTGGTTAAATAAAAGGTTAAATGGAAAAAAGGAGAGCATTATCTATAAATGTAGTTTTTAGTGAATGATTTTAAAGGTTTTTAATGTTTGTGAATTTTAAAATACCTACATGTATATGCAGGACAGGCAAGAAGCTAAGCATAGGACAAATTCTTTAGTTATTAGTTTATAGCTGTTACAACAGTTATTTATAATTAATTTAACCTGCACTAGAAGTAGTATTTAGCTAGATAATGCCTCAGGATGTACAATGGCAACACTTTGAGCTAAATGCAAACATTTGCCTGCTGTTTAAAATTACAGTTCAGCCTAATTTTACATCTTTTTTTATGTTTTGCAAGTTTTTGATCAAAACCATATTAATGAATCAAATCGAAAGCAGCTGATTCTAATATGAAAAACGTGAAAAATGTCTGGATGACCACAGGATTCATTGCAAGGCACCATGAGTGTCCAGTGTACACATGAGTATTTCCAGAGCTCTAAATGTTGTCTCTACACTGAGTGCACATCCTCACAGCATGCATTCATCTAGCCTCAACAAACTGCTGCCAGAAAGGCACATTGGTAAACTGTTGCTCTTTCTGGTTTGGGGCGTATAGCATGTACAAAACAAAGCCCAAAGTTGCTGTGTCATTAAAATATGCTCTTCATGTGATTTATTACCCCCATAAGCCTTAATCCACATGGGTGAAAACAGTGCGTAGAGAGAGAAGAATGCAAAGACTGTATTGATTATCTCCAGGCCTGCTCCAAGAGAATATGGAGAACACGTAACCTGACAACATTATATTAGCAAACTCTAAAAGTATTTGATCAGAAACCAGCGAAGTGGCATTATTGCCAAATTCTTAAAAAATACCACTTACTGAGTTTTGAATTTTTTTTTAATTTTTCTTTCGTGAAAACAATATTTAAGTGTATGAATGGTCGTGCCCCTGATGTGATTTGTCAGTTAATACACAAATATAATAATGAAGGCATGAAAACAAGAGCTGGAGTGAGTGGGAACTGTAGAGTCAAAAGGTGCAGAACCACTCTGGGACGATCATCGTTCTCAGTCAAAGGAACATAGTTATGGAACACTTTACCACAGGATCTAAAGTCACTGTCAGACTTGAGGCTCTTTTACTGAAGCATTGGCTGAAACAACAACACTGTGAACACTGAAAACCTAATCTGGATGTTTTTCCTATCCATGTATTTTACTTTAAATGTAACTTGTAACTGGACTGTACTTTTACCTTTGTCGTTAACTTTTAACTCTGTTTATCTAGATCAAAAAGCCTAACCAGGGACGGGGGCTGTAAATTAGCCTTTGGCTAGAAGCCTTGTGTAAACTCCATCTGTTACATAATGGGTGATAATGTTAAATTGTACTGTCAAATAAATAAGTGGAGGTTCTGCCTCCCATTCTACTCTTATGATCTTTTCCCACTAGTACCCACTTAGCCCAGCCTGACACCACCCCTCTCCATTTTTTGATATTCCCATTATGATTTTCCTGGGGTGAGTAGATACATGTTTAGCACCTACTCTCTTGGGGTTCTGAAGGTATGGAGCGGCCAGAATTGTGCTGTGTCTAGATAGCAGGCCAGTATTGGCCAGAATCTGACGTCATGGAATGAGTCATGTGAGCGACTCATGACTGGATAACAGCACTGGTGGAAGCAGAGATGGCGTTTCAGAAACGATCACCACGGTCCAACGCAGAGGTGAAGACCTGTCTGTGCTTGTTGCTAGTGAAAAAAACAAGATGGAGCTGGACGGTGCGACTCGTACTGAGGTTTTCCAGCAGCTGGTGAAGTTAATGGTGATTCATATTGTTGTTGTTGTTCCATGTGTGATGCAAACAAATGACTTTACAATACGTACTAGCAGCCTTGCTAAGACAACCTCGCCCACACTAAACGTGGCTTCAATTGCTGTTATGGGAACAATCGAAGTGGGGGTGATGTGGTGTTGGCTGAATTAGGTAGGGCTAAGTGGGTACTAGTTGGAAAGGGCCATAAGAGACTCTGGAACCACAAGTAGACCTTCAGTCTGAGAGCCAAGTGCTCTGTTGGGAATATCTGGAACTATGAGATCTTTAATATAGAATGGAGCTTGGTCATGGAGAGCTTTATGTGTAGGAGTATCATTTTAAATTCTATCCTGGATTAAACAGGGAGCAGATGAAGAGAAGCTAAAACTGAATAAACCGGAATTCTCCTACTGGTATTCATCAGAACCCTTGCTGCAGCATCGTGGATCAGCTGGAGACTTTTCAGCGCATATTTTCCATCTCAGTCCCTAGATGTCAGTAATTATTACTTTACAGTAGTTAAGTAGAGATGCTGAAGGGAACTTGTTCTCCATTTCCACAAGGAGCTAAACCATTTGAGGAAGAAATAAAGGTTCACTTGTTAACTGAACAAACATTCATAAAAATCCACTGACATCAAATATCCCGTGCATGAATGAATCATTTCACGTTCAACCTGTTTTCTACATCTAGTCACAGTTTTGGTTTGATATGTATAAAATGGATTAACCCAAAGAAGTAGTGTTGATCCAAATTTAAGTTCTACATCATGACCATTCCTTAGTTTCTGCACGTATTTAGCTGGTAGATGCCGCTGGATGACTGTAAACCAGAGCCATGTTCTTTGAGGCTTTTCCAGGTTGAAAAATGCTGACAGATTAACGAGGCACATGATGAGAGAGGAAGAGCTCTGGGAAATTGCTAGTGTGTTAACCAATAACAGTAGAAGCTATTTGACTTATTTACCAAACATGCAGTGATTAGACAGGCACGCAGAGGCCAAAAACAACAGCAGACATGTTAAAACTAAAGGGGAAAGTATGATTTGCATATTTGAAACCAGTTAAATAGAAAGAGATATCGAAATACCAGCTTTAACATTATTGAGATTATATTAGTTCTTTGCATGACTGCATGCTCAGAAAGGTGGAGCTCTGAGACACATTAAAGGCAGAGCATAGTCTGTGCATCTGTAATCGCTGCCTGTCAAAATAAAGCCATCAGGGCTGCGGTTTCAGGTTAATGGATGATGCTTTCATGGCCCATGGAAAAATGCATTTCACTGTGCTCATTGGCATCCTGAAGTCAAACGTGTGAGAGTGGTAATCCAGGATGGTTCCACTTCAAACACATTGTTCTCCTCTGAAAGCGTTCACTTATCTCGGTGGAGAAGCATTAGGCACGTTTCTTTGAGAGCTTAGCTGTGTGATGAGACGAGGCTGCAGGGTCAGAAAGTAAAACATTCATCACTCAGATTTACAATTAGGCAGCCCATGAGTTTACCTCTAATAGGTGTTTCTAATCAAGTCCAGATTGAACTTTGCCCATGCACCTTTAGAAGTACCCTATACATAAATGTGGGGATGTTACCCAGCACAGGCTCATATGAAACTTATTTATTGTGTCACAACAGTCTGTAAACACATCATTGCTGACGACGCTATGACATTTTATAGTGAATTATTTCTGCACTAGCAGCAGAATTTTCTCTATTTGATAATATAAAATGGCTTCTGTTTTTGGTGCCTGTCAGCTGGTGCAGAGGGCAGCAAACCAATCTTCCTCAGTAGATCTGACCGGTAATCCTGGTGGTGTTTTTTTCATTTTAAAAATGCATTGAATCCAGTCATGGAGAAGATAAATGAATCAAGATTTTTAGAGGCGCGGTTGTCTGATTTGGACAGATTCAATGGGCAAACCCAAGGGAGTTTGTACGGCACATGAAAAGAAACAGAATTAATATGATTGACAGTAGCTGCAGAAACCAGAGACCATCAATGAATGATGAAGCAGTGTCTTTGCTGGTCAACCAGGTTGACAACTCCAAGTCTCTGTGGTCAGATCTGCCTGCCAATGTCAGACCGTGATGGTAAATAAAGCCTTGAAAAGGTGCTGAGGGAACAGGAATCATTTGTTCTTCCACCAAGCTCGGTTGCCAGGACTTTCATCCACAATCCAATACATTAAAGGACATTAGAAACACACACCCGCAAATACTCCACTACAGAACATTTTATACATACATATATGAAGTATATACATGACCATCTGCGGGTTGCGGAAATCTCCGAACCCATTGGTGGACACCCATGGAGAATGACTTCCAGAACAGCTTCGAGAAGATTTTGGTCCAACATCCAGAGGCTCAGGAGGGGTAAACAGTGCTCCATCATCACTGTGTACAGTGGAAAAGGGGGCTGCTGACCTCGACTCGGGTTGAACCTATTTGTGTTTAAAGACCTCCTCAATCCCACCAACACGTCCTCCGATGAGGAAGTAGACTCTGGGGTAGCTGGTGCTGGCTCTTTCATCTCTGGGGTTGAGGTCGCTGAGGTGGTTAAAAAGCTCCTCGGTGGCAAGGCCCTGGGGGTGGATGAGGTCCGCCCAGAGTTCCCTAAGGCTCTGGATGCTGTAGGGCTGTCTTGGCTGACACGCCTATGCAGCATTGCATAGATATCAGGGACAGTTCCCCTGGACTGGCAGACTGGGGTGGTGGTACCCCTCTTCACAAAGGGGGACCAGAGGATGTGCTCCAACTACAGGGGGTTTACACTCCTCAGCCTCCTCGGTAAGGTCTATTCAGGGGTGCTGGAGAGGAGGGTCCGTCAGATAGTCGAACCTGGGATTGAGGAGGAGCAGTGTGGTTTTCGTCCCGGTTGTGGAACAGTGGGCCAGCTCTACACTCTCTTCAGGGTCTTTGAGGGGGCATGGGAGTTCGCTGAACCAGTCTACATGTGCTTTGTGGACTTGGAGAAGACATTTGACCGTGTCCCCCAGGGACTCCTGTGGGGGGTACTCCGGGAGTATGGAGTGCCGGATCCGCTTGTACGAGCTGTCTGGTCCCTGTATGACCGGTGTCAGAGTTTGGTCCGCATTGCTGGCAGTAAATCAGAATCGCTTCCAGTGCGGGTTGGACTCTGCCAAGGCTGCCCTTTGTCATCGATTCTGTTCATAACTTTTATGGACAGAATTTCTAGGTGTAGCTGAGGTGATGAGGGGATCCGATTTGATGGCCTCAGGATTCGGTCTCTGCTCTTTGCAGATGATGTGGTTCTGTTGGCTTCATCGGGCCGTGATCTTCAGCTCTCACTGGAGTGATTCACGGCCGAGTGTGAAGCAGCAGGGATGAGAATCAGCACCTTCAAAATATGAGACCATGGTCCTCAGCTGGAAAAGGGCGGAGTGCTTTCTACAGATCAGGAATGAGGTCCTGCCCCAAGTGGAGGAGTTCACATATCTCGGAGTCTTGTTCACGTTCCTACCCTCACCTATGGTCATGAGCTGTGGGTAGTGACCGAAAGAACAAGAGCGTGAATACAAGCGGCCAAAATGAGTTTTCTCCACAGGGTGGCCGGGCTCTCCCTTAAAGATAGGGTGAAAAGCTCTGTGACACGGGAGGGGCTCAGAGTAGAGCCGCTGATCCTCCATATCGAGAGGAGCCAGATGAGGTGGCTCGGGCATCTGGTCAGGATGCCTCCTGGAAGTGTTCTGGACATGTCCCACTGGGAGGAGACCCTGGGGAAGACCCAAGACATGCTAGATGAACTACATCTCTTGGCTGGGAATGCCTCAGGATCCCCCTGGATGAGCTGGCGAATGTGGCCAGGGAGAGGAAAGTCTGGGTTTCCCTACTTAGGCAGCTGGCCCTGCGACCCGACCCTGATTAGCAGCAGAAAATGGATGGATGGATGGAAATAACTAAAACCTATGTGAGTATCTTTTCTGGCTGGTACACTGGGGAAAGATCTGGCTGAGCCTCTTGTTGTAGCAGTCTGAACGTTGTATTAACTGGTTTCTTCTGCTTTCTGAATGTATCCGTACAGGTCACGTTTTCATCTTTTTAACAGTCAATTCTTTCCAGGAAGTCATGAAAACTGCTGATATTGAGGAGGACGACTCTGCCCTACATACAAGCTAACTCTCTTCCTCTGCAGTACATTAAACCCAGTTAGATGTTTATGATGACACATTTCGCTTTAACAACTGGACCCAAATGCTATTGATTGTTTCATTGGTTTCCTCAAGTAGTATCTTCACAGTTGTCCTTCTCCTGGTGGATCGTCCATCTTCCCTGGTCCTCCTGTGTGCCTGACCAAGGCCTGAGGACACCTCCAGAGTCAGATGTAGTTGGTGGGTTAATAAACCACCAGGTGGGAGAAGCAGGGGTCGTACAGATTCACCTCGGCTCCCTGTGTGTGGGCTGAAACTGTTGGAGAATTGAGCAGAAATATCCTGTTTTTGTTTGAAGAGAAAGGATTATAGGAAAGACAAGCAGCAGACATGAAGTGTGTATGTGGGGGTTGAGGCCCAGTCTAACCTATCTGAACCAAGACATGGGACCTGCTATCTGTTTCTCATTTTGCCGGCGCTCTGTGGTTTTCCAGCATGACAGCTCTCAGACTGAACACTGGCACTAACGAGCAAATACATCCGGGCGGGCTGGCAGGGATTATGGGATTATAGAGACCAGGCTCATTCCATCACTTCCCTCTTTTTTCTCTTATCTCTTCGCTCTCATTCTGGACTTTAACTATGTTTTTCTCATTTTCTTCCTCTGGACAAGAACCTATTTTATTTTAAAAATTCTCCTTTTATTATTTAAATGATCTCAGTCTCTTTATCATGTCTGCATCCTTGACTCTGTGGCTCCTTTACATTAAAAACACAGAATATTGTTTACTACTGATAAGTGAAACTGGTTTAGTTGCGAATTAAAGGGAAGAAAACATCTTGAACAAGAGAGAACTGTTAATGTGTAAAAAGTGTTAACCCTTAATACTCCAGCAGATCTTCCCGAGGTTGATCATCATCTGCAACGGAAAAAGCTAAAAAAAGTGTTGGAGTTTAAGGGTTAAAGCAGAAGAATCAGGCTGCATGACACTTGGACGTCATATGAAGGTTAAATTGAGTCTTTATTGTTGAACCACATCATTTTAGTCAGATCAGGATGAAACCTAATTCAGCCTAATACCCTGAAGCCTCTTGCGTGCCACATTTATGTAAAAAGAAAAGCACTGGAGCTGGTGCTCCGCCGGTGGGGGGACCTCCCTAGGTTTCCAGGTGTCTGGTAGCGATCAAGCGGTTCTCCTGGCATTTAGCCGCCCTCTCCTGCATCTCCTTTTACACCGCAGGTGTCTTTTATTGAGCCGACCCTGATTTACGATTCCCCTGTTTTTCTCCAGCTTCTACAATCAGGCGCCGCCAGTGACGGGTTGAAGCTGGAGGTCAAAACTTTTTACATACGTGCGTGAAGGCAGCGCGCCTCTAATGAAAGACCATTACTGTAGTATTAGAGAAGTCTGGCCTTAGGGCCAGAGGAAGGACCAGGGAGCTTTCTTTCTTTTCAACAGGGTCAGATTGACAATCAGCTCATATTTTCCATCAGATGTTAAAATGTCTCAGTTTCATCATCTGAGATGCTGTTAATCTTCTACTGGGAATAACGTGACCTGGGTCAATTTATAGATCGTTGAATTCTGTCGGTTTTTACATTTTACACAAACCTAGGTTCTTTAGAACTGGACTTGTATATGATATATAGTTGGTATTTCAGAGAGCTGGTGTCCCTTTTTTATTTGATCTCCTCTTTTAGAGCTGAAATACCAGTTTTATCCTCTATTCTACCTCAGAAACATCCCCCTGAATGAAATCTCCCTGCATTCCTTCCAGGCACTTACAGAGGAAGTTAAATAGCATCTCACACCAGTTGGAGTAAGCCAGCTCTTGCTTTATGGGCTCTTCTTGCTTCTGAAGAGTTTATTTGCTCAGCTAAGTGTGAAGAACTGGAATGCAGAGGACCAACCATGTAAAGGGGAGATGACATGAAGTCTGCTTTCCCTATTGCAGACTTGCAGAAAGCTTTAATCAGCCAGACAGCAGGAAAACTGGACATGTATAGGGTGTTGCATCTGAAACCCTAACAGTCAGAAACACTTGTGTCAGTCTTTTAGCTCTTCGTTCTCCCTCTCTCCACCCTTCAACTCCCCTCCTACCTCATCTCCGAAAAGGCTGGAGGCATCAGGCTGTAAACAGCTCCAGAGTGGTGGGGTGAAATGAACCAGCAGACGTAGGCTCCCAGCTTAGTGATCTAAAATGAGCTAAACATTCCCAGCTGTGGCATTAGGTACTCTGAATTGCACCTCTCCAGAGACTCAACGAGGACCTACAGCCCTCCGTCCCGCTTTAAATCAGCTCACGGTTTAATGTAGTCACCATGGCCTTACAGCCTGTGTGTGATAGCCCAGTTTACCTCCCCTTGTCCTCCCGGTCCAGGCTCCACTCTGCCTGGACTGGATGGCTGCAGCTGCAACCTGCTGCATAAACGCATCAACAGGTCTTATCGTGCCCCGTTGTCAGTCTTCCATCTCACTGCACAGACAGAACTGCTGGGATTGTTAAATAAACATGTGCCTACGTATCACTGAGATCTACAAATGCAGCAGCATCGCAGGCTGCAGAACGTTCCAGCAGTGAGCCGTTCACTGCCAAGTTAAACAAAGACATGATAGATGCTGGAGGTAACTGGGCCGCGTTGTTTAACACAATCTCCATGTCAGATTTAAACAAAGCAAAGGTTTAAATGCTGAACTGATCAGATTAAAAGCAAGGAGGTCAGATTATTCTCCAGCTTTTAGTTTCAGCATCTCTTTACTGGAAACTCTGAAGCACCAATGTGTGATCTACAGAAACCAGATAGGTATATAGTCTCAAATATTCATTCATTCATTATCTGTACTGCCATTATGGGTCGCAGGGAAGCTGGAGCCTATCTCAGCGTTTAGCAGGTGAGAGGCAGGTACACCTGGACAGGTCACCGGTCCATCACTGGACCCTAAAATAGTCTCAAATCAATAAAGTTGCTGCTGTGGACTGTTGGACCTGGACACTGAAGGTTATTTTACATAGATTTCTTTACTAAGTTCCACGAGTGTTATTTCTTTTTTCGCATTAACACATAAACAGCTATGTTATTACTGAGTTTTGCATCATCTCTGGGAAATAAGCTAATTATTCCCCTTTTCATATCACAATGGTGAAATGAATCCACCAAAAACTCACTTTATCCTCTTTATTTATCCTCATATATATATATATATATATATATATATATATATATATGTATAGAGAGAGAGAGGGAGAGCGAGATG
>JBAFSY010000008.1:37398097-37409206 GCA_036919915.1 Melanotaenia monticola | reverse complement strand
AATATAGCACAACAGCGCTAGTTGGCTATATTAGTTACTCCAGTGCTGTGCCATATAATATATATATATATTATATATGCACACAAAACAAACCTTCGTAGTTGTCGATATAAGAGAAAATGGTCATCTTGTATCCTTTCTCCAATTTGCTCTTAGGGGCAAAGCTCAAAAACGTAAACAAGCTGATGAACATCAGTAATTGATTTTTTTCATGAGGGCTCCTCCTATATAAGCTCGCCATCTTGCTAGCTAGTGCCAGATCGGAAGTTTGGAAGCACTCACACGGGAATGGAAGTTGAACCTCCCGATGACACAGTCTTCTGAACACGAGTGTGCAGATTCATTTTAACTGAATCTGTGGTGTCTGGCAAAGATGAGACAATGACTGCCTCCAGGCAACGAGAGGAATGAAATAAAGACAGAAAGTGGTGCGAGGGAACAGAAGACACGGCCTTAGTCATCTGGCAGAGGTGTTTTCCAATCAGCGAGCTGCGATTTACAACATTGGAACTCGAATTAGTTGTGGAAGTCAGCTGAAGCCAGATACCCTACTTTTCACAGCAAACACGCCCCCATCATCCCTCCACCACCGTATTGACAGTTGCTATGAGGTGTTTAAGAACAACGTGTTCTCTTGGTCTGGTCTGTCCAGAGGACCTGGTTCCAGAAGTCCGCTGGTTTGTCCAGCTGCAGCTTTGCCAGCCTGAGCCATGCGGCCATGTTCTCCTGCAACCTTCCCAACAAGCCGTGCTGGTTCGGTCTGGTCCTAACTGGACTGTCATGAACATCTAACCTGCTGTCTGAGACCTGGAGAGTCTGGGATGGAGATCTGGGTTTTTTTCCTGTTTCTCTGGGATTTCCAGGCCTGACCTGGAGCTGAACTGACTGGGAATATATTAGCAGCTGTCCTTATACAGTCCTCTGTTTTGATTGTACAAATAACACAATCTGTCATGTGTCATTTCTGGTTTTGGTCTCTGGATTTGGGACCAGATGAGTCTTTATCTGAAGAAAAAATCCCAGAACCGACAGAGGCTGCAGTTCTGTGTGTTTGTCCAGCTGCATGTTCTCCTGCAACAGGTGGAAATATAGTAGAAATGTGCTTAAGGCGTTTCTGGGAGAAATATTCTGTATGCTGTAATTCTACATCATTTACTGTTAACGTCCTGCTGATCCGTCACCTGTGCAGCTCAAATATCTTCGTATGTTGGGCGCCATGTAAGTCCCTGCATGTACATGAGCTGGTCCCGTCACAGCCATTCCAGCAGCTCCATCAATGTCAGATTTCTGCTAATCATCAGCAACACATTCGTTCCAGCTGGAGGACCACAGACACTGATTCACGCACACATTTCATGTTCTTTTTAATATGCAAAACATGATGTAAAACATGTGAAACATGCTTTACTAATAAAATTTAATTTGATAAAACATTCTAAGACTTTTCCATCCTAGAACTGTTTTTATTTCATGACAGTCTGAAAGTTTTAGATAAAATATACACAAAAGAATCTTAATAATGTGAAATTCTTACACAATAAAGTGTTTTCTGTTGAACTTGCTCTGATAAATACCAACATTTTAACTTGAACAACATCATAATGTAATACAATCATACAAAAAGCCTTCTCTGTGCTCTGGAAGCTGATTTACAACCTAAAAACTTTGCTTTTCTTCTGTTTTCTTGTGAAAGCTTTTTGCTGGATGTTGGACAGCCGGGAGTCTGGGAGGGAAAAGAAGGCCAGCACTTCCAGTTTGTTTAGATATTCTGGATTAAATGATGCAAAAGCATTATTCAAACCCTGTTAAGACGACCTGTCCAGGTGACCTGTGACCTGTCCAGGTGTACCTCTCTCTCTCTGGGTAGCTGCTGGGGCAGACTCCAGCCCTCATGACCCTGTCCTGGAGTCTGTGAGTATAGGAAGTGGATGGTTGGACCTGGTTAGAATCTCTTTTCTCACACCAACATGGAAACTATGAGTAAATAACATTCTAGAATCAGATTTATTAAACGTGTTTACAAATGAACAGCAAGAAGGTTGTGGTATGCGGTGAGGAACTGGCTTCATATCCAGTAACTTTAACTCACCTGCTGGATCCCTCATTTATCATTCCAGTGTTCAGCTTACACCGTCATTTATCATTCAGAGTGGAGAAGAGTACTTTAGCGCCCCATCTTGTTCCATTACAGTATAATGTGCTGAGTTTAGCATTAATGACCCACTCTGTGGAACCCGCTAGCGGCTCTCTGCTGCATTTCAGCCTGTTTTGCTTCACAAACGTTTGTTTAGATGTGCATGTCTGGAGAAACATGCATTGAACAACAAATGAAGAATTTGTTGTTCTGGATGAGAAGATCCAGTTTGACTTTCGGATTCACAAGTTGTCACATCTACTTTATCTTTCTCCACCTCTCAGTGGACGTGGGCTCAAGCGTGGTTTCTACACTGTGGAAACTCATGAGGGGACTTTCTTCCATTTAAATGGAGCTTGGCCTTAAACTTATTCCGCCTATTTACAGGATTCCTCGATTCAAATAAGATCTTGGCTTACATTTATTAGATTAAGCCACGTTTGGTATGTACATGCTCAGGCTCTACCTGGGTATCTCAGTAAATTGCTTGTTAATGTTAAGCTGCTCATGCAAGACGAGGTTTGATCTGCTAACCTTTGATCAGATCAGATATCTGCAGGAGTCAGGCAGCTGGGCTGTAACGTGAAGTTTAGACTGATTAGAAACGCGACTGAGGTCAAACTCTGGGATGTGTGTTGCTGCAGAAGGGACATGGTGAACTCCTGCAAGGCTCATGATCATTTCAACCACACCTTCTCAGGGGCAGAATATGTGCACAATTAATTAGCTCAGAGTTAGAGGCTCTGGGTGATTTCTGCACAGCAGTAATCAGAGTATGGAGCCCGGTAACATGCTGGACTGACACATTTCTGCTACAGCAGCCCTGAATTATTCTCAGCATTAAAAGTTGACTCTCCTCAGCATTTCCTTTCAATGAGATGAGAAAACACACCAGCCAACTGTCACGGTTGTTTAATGTTGGCTAAAAGCTGAAAGACCCTGCACCTCGGCGGCGCTCCAGCCTGTGCAGCACCTGCTCGCCCTACCAGCTCGTCCAGCGGTTTTCTGCATCACGTGGTCATTGTCCCCATCACTGATCTGCTGGCACGCCAGTATACCCAGTGCAGCATCCACGACCTTCTTTCTAACATGTTATGTTAAATTCATACAAATAGGAGAGTGACTTCCAGTTCACATCTTTGGGGTTTGTTTTAAATGAATAGCTAGATAAAGCATCACTTCCTGTTTCCTGTTGACCCGGTGCCGGCAATCAGCAAACAACTTCAATAAAAACTGCTGATATGAGTCCGAAGAAAACTATTTATTACAAAACTGCTCGACTTGCAGACGCAGATCTAGAAAGCAGAGTTGCACAAAACAAAGCCCCGGCCGAACGCTGGGATGGTAACCACGGTGACTGATAAACTGGAGTCAGTGGGCATCGGGTCGACTTCCAAACTGGACGGTAATTACACCGAGACATGCAGCGCTCTGCACAGCAGACACGCCAGCGACAAACCGGCCTGAGATCCGCAGATTATTCCTTCCTGTGTGTGTGTGTGTGTGTGTGTGTGTGTGTGAAATCATCTCAACCCTGCAGCAGTTTACAGTCCTTGAGATTTTAATGTGTCCTAATTAATGAGGCCAGATAAAGCAACGATGCTGCTTCCACATGCAGAGAGAGTGTTTATCTCTTGATGTTGGAATTAGCTTCTGGATGTTGTATCAACCTTATAAACCATCCTGCATGACACTGATTTACAGTGTTTTGCTGCAGCTCATCCATATTTGTGTATAGGAATCATATACAAGAGGATTTCTGAGGCTGTTTTCTGGGATTTTTTACTCCTCCATCAGAAAACCTGATGCAGGTTCGGTCCAGATTTCCCAGCTTTGCCTGAGCAGATGCAGCCTGGAGGGAAATGCAGCCCTCTGATGAAGTTATTGTGGTCTTACCTGTGTGTGTTCAGTATTCTGTGTGGCACAGCACATCGGGGAGGATATAAAGGTGGGAAAGTTAATTACAACACTTATTTTTCTCAAGCGCAGCATTTTCTGTTATATTGTTTTTTTCCTCTGGAAAGATGTTATCATCCAATGAACTCAGACTCGTCCTACACTTGCATTAAAAGCTGATGTAAACAGAAAATAATAGGAAAAAGCACAAGCACCTGCACAATGTAATATAATCCAGTACAAGAAAAGAGTAATATATTCAACCCACCATCCCTTACACAAATCATTTCTAGCTGATGATGATAAAAATAAGTCCAGCTTGACTTTGCGCCAGACTGAGATTCTTTACTTTTCCACCTTCTAGCTCAGTTTGTTTCAGGTTTTAAAGATCAGTCAGCCTAACAGAGTCAAGGTGAATCACCCTGAATGTTGGAATAACTGTGGAGCTGTCATGGTTGTGCTCTATGTGTGTCTGAGTTTACAGGTAGGGTGGAGCAGGTTGCCATGGGGACTCAGGGCGGAGTCTGGAGCTTCAATTGACACCACCTGCAGCTCATCATCCGGCTCGTTATCCTGCTCAACTCCCTGCTATTTAGGGACAACCAGGAGCTCCAATCTTTGCCAGATTGTCTCTGCGTGGTAATTGGTGATTCTCTCGTACCGCTTTGCGTTAAAACCTGACCTTGTTTCTCTACTCCTCAGTACCTTGTTATTCACACCTTGGATCTGACTAGCAACTATGGACCAGGACTCCTCTTTCCACCAGCTCACCACCTAAAGTTTGTGCCTGCCTGCTCGCCCTGCCTGCCACCTAACTCTCTCACCGCAACTGGAGAAACTTCCCTGGCTTTACCCCTCCACTGTCATACCACCACTGGATCCTAGAAGAGCTTCCTGGACCAGGACCAAGCTTCTCACATTAATTATAAATAAACGCTTTTCATTTCCTCCCTCGACTCACGGAGTGTTTTCTGTATTTGGGTCCTCCTTCCGTGCTACGGTCTCCGACCGTGACAGGAGCAAATGTTAAAATTAAAAAATAAATACAGAAATATCAAAATGGGTCTGATGTGCCAATAAACAGCGTTGGGGTAGTTACTCTAAAAAGGAATTAGTTACTAGTTACTCGTTACTTCTCTAAATTGTAATGAAATTACTCGTTACTGCATTTGTAAAGTAACGCCACTACTTGTTACTTTACCATTTCTTAATTCCCCGTGTAGACATGGACAAACATCACTGCCTGTCTGCAGAGTGTTTACTGTAAACAAAAAGGCTTTAAAACCACAAGAACAACGTCCCTGTCTGAGGGAAGAAATGGCCACACTTGTCTCATCATCATTTTATCTGGTATTTTTCTAAACCTGGGCAATTCAATAGTCCTACAATGAACCTGCAACTAGCTTCTTCATTTCTGTCTTACTGGCTGCTGTGCTCCAGGAAATGTTGAAAAAAGCTTTGCTTGTTTAGGACGGTCGGCTGCTTGTTTAGGTCGGTCGGCTGCTTGTGTAGGTGGGTCGGCTGCTTGTTTAGGTGGGTTGGCTGCTTGTTTAGGACTGTTGGCTGCTTGTTTAGGTGGGTCGGCTGCTTGTTTAGGACGGTCGGCTGCTTGTTCAGGACGGTCGGCTGCTTGTTTAGGACGGTCGGCTGCTTGTTTAGGTGGGTCGGCTGCTTGTTTAGGACGGTCGGCTGCTTGTGTAGGTGGGTCGGCTGCTTGTTTAGGACTGTTGGCTGCTTGTTTAGGTGGGTCGGCTGCTTGTTTAGGATGGTCGGCTGCTTGTTTAGGTGGGTCGGCTGCTTGCTTAGGTGGGTCGGCTGCTTGTTTAGGACGGTCGGCTGCTTGTTTAGGATGGTTGGCTGCTTGTTTAGGTGGGTCGGCTGCTTGTTTAGGATGGTCGGCTGCTTTTTTAGGACGGTCGGCTGCTTGTTTAGGTGGGTCGGCTGCTTGTTTAGGATGGTCGGCTGCTTGTTTAGGTGGGTCGGCTGCTTGTTTAGGACGGTCGGCTGCTTGTTTAGGATGGTCGGCTGCTGAAGGACTCCTTCCACTGACCAGCGAGCAGGATCGTTCACCACAAGTTTGGACTGAAACTGGACTGAATTGAAAATAATGCTAATATTGCCACTGACCAAAAGCCCGACTTTCTCTGACTCCGGGATGGAAGTGAACATTTCAAGCCAGCAGAACTCCGTCAGAAATTTCTAACTTCCACCGGGAGATTGTACGGGATTGAGGCTCGTTGCTTCTATCTTCTGGATCTTTGTCTCCTCTTCCTTTTTTCTACTTTCATTTTTACTTCTCTCCATTATTCTCTTTTTCTGTCCCCTCTGGTCAGGCCCAGCAAGATTATGTAAATAAGTAAATAATATTAAAAATAATAAAAAAAAAACAAAAAAACATCATATTATCAAAAGGAGCCTCATACCCACTGTAAGAAAACAACTGTTGTATTTACGGGAAAACGCTGGCAGCTGTGGTTACCAGAGAGTTCCTGTAAAAAAAACAGCAGCACAGTAGATAATTTTGCCTTAATTGCCATAATACACATTGGATTTTAACAAAATCAGTTCGAGGCTTTTATTAAATAACTGCTGACAAAAGTTACTTAGTGACCCTTTAAGACTTTAAAACAAACATTACAAATTGTGGTGGAATATAACATAAATTGTGAATTTAACAAAACAAACATGTATGGTACCTCTTCTCAAGCAAACAGTGCCAGACTAGAGCCAGAGCCAGACTAGACTCAGAGCCAGACTAGAGCCAGAGCCAGACTAGACCCAGAGCCAGACTAGATCCAGAGCCAGACTAGACCCAGAACCAGACTAGACCCAGAGCCAGACTAGATCCAGAGCCAGACTAGACCCAGAACCAGACTAGAGCCAGAGCCAGACTAGACCCAGAGCCAGACTAGACCCAGAGAAAGTCCATTTTAGGCTTCACACCACTCTAGGCGACTTCTTAGATCAGGGTGAGGACTCGAGGATTCATGCTGAGACCACGCTTCAAGTTTTTGTTCTCTACTTTGGTTCCTTTTTCTGGGTTTATTGAGAAGAAACACCTGTAGAATAAAAAACATATTAAGCAATTTAATTGACAAGTTTAAAAAATACAACAAGAAAAAACAAACATGAAGTACACACTGCAATGAATATGTCCAAATTGTGCCTAAAATGTCAATTTTTTGTGTGCCAACCATTCGTATTTAGTGCTGCTTTAACCCTTTTGCTCCTGCATGATAAATCTAAGGTACCCTGCAAACTGTGTCTTCTACTACTACTACTGTATATTAAAAACAGTCTTAGTCCAACCCAGCCAAGACTCAGAGCCAGATCAAGACCGAGACTTTGGCCAGACCCAGAGTGAAGGCTGAGTCAGACCCAGACTAATCTTACATAACATCTGGATTAAGAAGGGGACCTCAGAGCCTGACTCCAAGTCCCAGGTCTGAGTCCAAGTGTAATAAATGATGTTTGGGAAATGAGCCATGAGCTGGAACCCAGCTCAGATGGATAGTGGATGTTGAAACAGTAGTAGCTTCCGAACACGAGGCACGATGCAGCAATGAACAAGGAGATGTTTGTGTAGATGAGGTTCCGATCCAGACTCAGCATGTACCTTGTTGAGGAGCAGCAGGACGGTCCTACAAATACATCATTTAAAGGTTGTATTAATAAGCGCTGCCCACGACAAATTCTAGAAACAGTGCAATTAAAAAAAGATATGAACCAGACTTACCACAGACAATAATAAAGTAGCTGAGCAGAAGCAGGATCATCTCTTTCACATGGTCTGAGCAGCCGCTCGGTTGTCCCCGCATCCTTTGAAGCCTTGCATGAGTCTGAAGGAGCTTCTTGCTCTTGTTGACACACACTGTGCTCATGTAGCTGAGAAGCCTTTTGCCCTTCAAACACAAATTTGGTGTGAATGTCTCTTTGAGGTCAATCCCAGTGAGTTCCTTGAAGTGAAAGGAAAAGGCGTTTGATACTTTCCCCTGGTTGACATGTTGGCGCTGTGTGTAGAAAGTGGACTTCATTAGACATGTGAGCTCCTCTGGACTGGCATCAGACTGTTGGAACGTCACTTTGAGTCTTTCCATCTTTTGCTGCTGGCTGTCTGGAGTTTCTTCCCGGGGCAGAAACTTTACGTCCCATCTAGCGCTGCTCTCTCTTCTAATGGCGTCTCATCTGTGTGGTCTGACTCCACTCTGACGTTTTCTTTTCCTGATTTTGGGTGTTGAAGTGCGCCTCACATTTTCAGTTCTGTTTTGTGACTGTTTAACAAGAGAATGGTGGCCTGTTCCAACAACGTCGCCCTCTGTAGCATCTTCCAGAGAAACGTCGACAGCGTTTTACCTACACGAGGTCATTTCCCACCATCTCAGTAACAATCTGGACCATTTGCCTCCTCAGGTTCGGGCCTGGCCCTTTTCCTCTCTCCCAAGCATGCACCACCTCCTCAGGAAATCTACTGCGTGGAATTTCAAAGCTGCCGTCCCCCTGTGTGTCCTGGGCTGCTGGCAGAGGCTGACGATGAACTTTGGGGTGAAATCGAGAGCGATGACGGAGATTGGGTCGGTAAGGCTTCCACAGATGATTCTGAATAGATTACATATTTTTATATGTTGAAAAACACTGTGTGGCATGTTTACTTCCATTTCCATTTCCAAGCAGGAAGCAGCTTTCTAGCTTGTACAGGCTTTAATGCCGTCATCACATCGCCTCCGTTACCGAGCGTAGATCATCATACGTCTCAATGCCAATGGACTGCAAGCGCTCCACCAGGATGTTTTTGTTTACCGCTGGACGTTCTGGTAGGACTTCCATGGGAACATCTAGGAAGGTTCGCTCTGACTCAGATCTGCTATGAAGAAATGCCACCTTCACCCGAACAGCAAAAATATACAGTCCATAGATTTAACAGCAGGAATCTGCATCAAGTAACACTTAATATCAAAGTACTTACAGTGAGAACGAAGTAAGTCCACTTGGACTTTATTTTGCCACAATACTGCTTTTCAGTGGAATGACTTGGTATCCATCAAGAACGTACGATACCGAAGGATAGAAACCAGGAAGGTCATGAATGTTAACACTGCAACCCAAGACTGTCCTTGGTCCCAGAATACAGATGGTGTTCTGAGAGGACGATGGACATCCATCAGAACATACACATTTTTAATAAAGATAAGTTCACCAAACTCCACATACTCATCATTACTGTACTGTACAAGAAACTGTCCTTTTTTATATGCAGCGCCCTTGTACTGTCTGTCGTAACGGTGGTATTTCTTTCTGAAAGGCTCCTTGGCTGGTTGTTTCATAGTCTCACTGTAAAGGTTGGGATAAAACACACAGCTGTCCTTCACCTGCAGCACTTTACCGCCTTCCTGTCCAGCTACAAGACATGCCTGAAACATCTGATGACGCTCTGACAAGGTTTGACAATGTTCGCCAAGTTTTTCAGGTGTCTAGCACATCTTTTAAAATAACGGTTTCCTTTCAAACCTAAGCGTCCAGAACCTCATCAGTGGACCAAATTTCAACAACAGTGCTGAATAAAAACAGCTGCTTGGGTTTTAGCTGAGTTTCAGGAAACAGCTTCTTTCTCAACTCCAAATATTCTTGGATCAAAATGTCAAGATGTGCGATCTGGAACAAGGAAATCTTTTGAGCACAAATAAAATGGACAATGTCTTTCAGCTGGAGAGCTAACTGCCAAACTTCATCCTCATGGTTCTGCATTTTGTCACCAACCAAACTGGTTCCAGTTTTGAACAGCTAGCCCGGATAACTTGACTCCATCAGGGTTGACAGCACATGGCTTTGTGGGAGCTTCAGATCCTTCATACTTAAACTGTTTGATGCGCCTGTTTAAGAGGGAGTATGTGAACCACTTTTTCTTTTTTATAAAGCTCTTCAGGTACTAGATCATATGACAAGACTCCCTCAAAGAGGTCATGACCTAAACAAGGTGGGAGACCAGGCTGGGATACGAGAAAAGACTCAAGGGTATTAAAGATGGAGTTTACCTTTATTCCTCTAACGTCTTGGATGTTATCAGCCTGGAGATCAGCAACAGCTGCGTCATACGTCTCTGTGGTGCGTGGAGGACCGCAGCATCTGGATCAGCCTCAAACTGAAGTTCTCTGTAAACCCACCTCTGAAATGAGAACCCAAGTTATCCCCAGCAATGCAGTAAAGACCTCCTTTTACTGTTTCTCCACCTACATTCATTCCATCTGTCTCCAAGGATTTCACATCTGCCAACACGTCTGAGAAAACGTTGTTTTTTCCAGAATGCTTGAGGTCATTCGCACAACACAACAAAAACATATCGTCCGTATTTGAACACAAATGAATGGAAAATTTGCTAATGAAAGACAGACTGTGTGTCTTTTTAGCAGAAGCCAGGGGATTCGCTGTTTCAGATCAAATCAGTTTCAGGCTGTCGGGGTTTTCATTAAAGAACGGCTGACATGTGAAAGTTTGTCCACCATATAAACCCATAAAAACCTCTACATCAGGATCTCCACAGTGCTGTGACTGTGTGTTCCTCCATAAATGTGACTGTAAAAAGTTCTTCAGTGTTTCTGCCACTGCTAGTCAGCATATTTTTGTCATGTTTTCATCCGATCCCAGAGACACTTTTTGAGGTTCGGGGTATTTAAAATTTTTGTGAATGTCTGATTTGTGGAGTGTGTTGTTCTTAATTGTCCCTGATAACAGGCAGAGAACAAACCAGAATCTTTAATGCAGTCACAGATTTTAGTGACTTGATTGTGTGGGCTTGACCTAACTCGTGCACATTTTGCATTTCCTCCACAATAGTCTGTATATTTCTCTCTGCATATTTTCACCTTCGCATATCAACCGCCTCCGCCCCTCCCTCAGCCCTCACACCGCCGCCATACTTGTCCATGGTCTTGTCACCTCCCGTCTCGACTACTGTAACTCCTTCTGTTCGGTCTTCCCCAAAAAACTCTTCATCAACTGGTTCAGAATGCAGCAGCCCGGGTCATCACAAGAACCGCCTCCACCCATCACATCACCCCTGTCCTGCAGCAGCTCCACTGGCTCCC
>JBAFSY010000008.1:37374302-37389302 GCA_036919915.1 Melanotaenia monticola | reverse complement strand
GCAAAGAATAACAACCTTCATTCCTTAGAAGAGAAGATTTATTGAATACCCAGAGAGCTATTAACCCTTTAAAGCCTGACCCATACTGATATTGCGATATTTTTTTGCTTCATTCAGCCCATTGCCAACTTCCTCTGTAAAATACAAGGGGAGGAATCTTCTTTTCCACAGCTTGCATATATATCTTTATCCCCTTCACGCAGTTAGCATTTACCCTCACACAATCAAACAATATAAAGAATACAAGCGACAATATGTGTGGTCAAACTCTTCACAAGTTCATCTATTTGCATGATGTTCTACATATCAGCAGCAGACATCTTCACTGCTTTAAAGTTGGTGGTAACTTTGTACTGTAAGATCACTCTGACCTCTTCACAGGTTTCCTTCTGATCATTCAGAACTTTTGCAGATTATTCTGCTTCAATTCTTCCACCCATGAGACTGGCCTTCAGGGATGCATTTACATCAAGCCAAGAGCTTTTCTCCTCTGGGGAGTCAGATAAATTAATTGTAAAGTTGCTGCCACAAAGATGATTTTCTTTGATCTTGCACATATTTCTAAGCCAAGAATGTAACACCTGTAAAATGTGAGCTCACTTATCAATTAAAAGTTTTCTAATCTTAAAATAATGTGGCAGTATATACTACACATTTAATCTAGATGTTATATTGTGTTCTTAAGTACTGCCAGTTTATAAAAACTGTTTAAGTGGCAGGTTAGGTAAATTTGTGCTGACGCTTGGTCAGCACCTGATGAGGCTGTCAGCCACCCCACTGACTGGACAAAGCTTTTCCAAAAACATTGACATACATTTCCAAGCCAACTACATATTGGGAGTATTCAGAACAATGTACTTGCCTAGAAATATTTAAAATTAACCACAGTTATTTCCACCATGGCTAAGGTGTGATTTCTATGTGGGTAATCACAGAACCAAAACCAGAGGCAACAAGTTGTTGTAAGATGCTTTAAAAATGCGCCATTGTTGTTTCAAAGATAGGCCTAGGTGTCCCACAGGGCTCTGTTCTTAGACTACTTTTTTCTTATATTTCATATTCTGATACAAATGCTGGCATTGACGATATTTCTGTGCTTCATCTTAACTGTCTGTCTTTCTTGACCTGTTTATTTGCAAACTGCAGAATGCTTATTAGTCTCAGTAACTTGAAGCTGTAAATGGTCTGTAATATAGTTTTAGACCTGATATGCAACAAAGTAGATATTCTCATGAAGTGGAATGGAATTTAGATTTTCTTTTTTAAATATTTACTCAATCATCTTTACTTTTGCACTCATCATGTATGTTTAAAGAATTCAATATCCGGCTCCGTGCTGTCTGGGTTTCATCCTTGAGGCGTCACGGTTGCCTGCTGTGGTGGTCGCACTCGAGGACGGAGGCCAGATAGGATGGAGCTAGACATCTGGATGTCTGTCTTCTGTTATATTGATAATGTGTAATATAAAAAGCAACATGTCATTTTGACCGGTGACACTCCCTGGCCTGCTATGTGCTTTCTACTGACTGTTACCATTCTAATCAAAATTAAAGGCTTATCTTTTAAACTTTTACATCATTTCTCATTGTGCCTTAATTCAAGAAAAAAATCCACAACAAAACAGAATGGCATTCATTGTGTTTGAATTTGTTTCTGGTCAAAGCAAGTTTAAACATTATTTTTGTCAAATTTCTAAATTGTGGAGCAGCAGGGAAAAGCAAAAAGACATGTCCTTGTCCAAAATATAAAGGAAAGTTATAAGCAATATCTGTACAAATAAAGGTATTTAAAAGCAATAATTGTGTGGTCCAAAGCACATTTAACATAAAAATCCAAATAACAGACATCACTTCATCACCGGGCCAACACAGAGTCAAAGAAAAAAATCCCAAAACAAAATCCTTCATGAAGCTATAAATTTACAAAGTTACAGTCACTTTTCAATGGGGAATTTAAAACTTTTGCCTAAATTACTAAGAAGGTACAGTACAATAAGATATATACATATATATATATATATAGCAATTTCCTCTCATGAAGCAGGGCCTTTCTTGCCAGGTAAGAAAAAAAACATACCTGTGCTTTGGGAGGGTATTGTATTTGCCATGAAAAGATTTAATTTATAATGCAGTGGGTTTATCCATCGACATTTACTTCATGTAGATCTAAGCAACTCTGTCTATGATTCAAATCTTTACTTTTAAACCCATCTTCTTTTTTATGTCCACTCACACATCCACTCCAGTGCAACCCATGCTTGTGTGCACAAAGACACACTTATTAAATGAGAAATGAAAGATGGCCTTTCCTTCGCCAGGGGATAAAACAGTAACCTTTAATCTAGACCACGACCCTATCCGTTTCTCTTGGAGACCAGAGTCTGCATGCCATTTGTCATTAGCTCTGTCAAGAGTGACCTCCAAAAACAACTCAAACAATCACTTATTACCGGACTGACTGACCTTCACAAAGTGACTAAGCTTCCCTCAAATTTAATGAATTTAGTCTTTGAGTGGATAGCGATTGTGAATGTGGGCCTATGTGCCCGAAGATGCCAACAGATTACCCCGCATTGACAAGGTCATTTGGTTCTACCACTCTACCACAGTTTCCACTGCTTGAATCAAGCACATTGTAATTACACAATGTCCTTGACATGGCATGTTTCATAACAGCCTTGCTGTTGACATTATTTTATGGATGCACAACCCTCTAAAGGAGAATACCACACACAGAGAGCCATGTTTTGTTTTTGTTTTGTTGTTTCTTTTTTCCCAAGTTGATGAGCCTAGGACATAATGCAGCAGATAAAATAGTGTTTTGAAGCTGGAATTATAAATGAGTGTAATAGTGGCCAATTGTATTTATTTGTATTTATTCATTCATCCATTATTTTTCGGAGGTGCCAGCCAGGTCTTTCTCCTGACATAAATATCTTTCCTGAGACTTAAACACCTCACAAAGGATGCTAGCAGTAGCTCACACAAACACCCTGATAGCAAATGAAAAGGTAAACCCAACACTATACATATATACATAACATAAACAAGCCAAAAAACACGTCACATTAATCAGTCTGTCCCAAATAGTTTCATCAACAACTGCATCAGACAAGTGAACATGAAGATGGACTACCAGAAGACACAAATCCAGATGTCTTTGGAAGATATCCAGGGGTCGGGTTTGGTGATCATCCTAAGGGGTGTGGGTTGGTAAAACTGGACCCGTGCAGGACTCTGCAGACCAACTCGGCTGCATTGTCAGTTCATGCTTCTGTACCAAAGGAGGAGCCACTGCTCCACCAAAGGCCACGGTTACATTCATGCTCTCCTTTTTCTCCGTCTGCGTCTTTCATTCATCTGCTGGGCGTCATGTTATCGGTTCAGAGGGACGAGCCTTCTCATGACGTGAAGCCTCCAGTACTTCAGTAAATACTACATGGCGTGTTCCCCTCTGCACATGTGTGTGAACGTAGACTATGTCTTCACTAACAACACAAAGCAGAGCCGACTTCCATCTGCTGGACGTCTGAACTGCGTTGGCTGCTTCATTACATCATTCACATAAACCCAGCATCTGCTCATAACTGATGAGAGATTAAGCAATCAGGGCGTACTAAGTATTGAGTCTAAACGAGCAAAGACTTTCAATCTTGATCTATTTGTTGATCGGTTTTGCAAAAATCACAAAAGCCACAGAAAACAGTTACTGTAGAACAGATGGATTCAAGTTTTCTTGTCAAGTTGGTGCTGTTTGAGTCAGTGTTACACTGAATGTTAAGATTTTGTTTTTAATTGGTTTTGTTCAAAAAGTGTTTTTCTCTTGTAATTTACATGAAATCAAGATAAGACACTGAAGCAACTATCATATATATACACATTTGAAGACTTTTTGCAAAATAGTTCAAATTTGAAAATATCAAAAAACAATTGTATCTAAAACTACTGTAAATGAATTGCTCCTATTATATTGCTGTAATTATGCAGTCAATTTAGAAAATTTTGAGGGGTGTCTTTTGTATTATTTTCTTATCAACGTGCCTCTCTAACAAAGCAGCTGTCTCCAGCCTGGCCCCCTTCTAATGTTGGTCTAGAACCGCCACTGACTCCCTCCAATGCAGCAGGTATCTTAGAAAAACTTTGTGTCTCTCCAGATGACCTCCCCTCTCGTGTGGTGGTCCTTGACATTTACAGACCACCTAAACACTGAGCAGCGTTTCTGATGACGTTGTGAACTGCTGTCAGTAATCTGTCCACTCTGACGGTATCGTTATTGTTGGTGGTTCCTACATTCATGCTGAGAACCCAGAGGACAGAGGGATCAAAGAATAGTGTTCTTGATAACTTTGGTCTAACTCAGCATGTGGACCAGAGGACCCTGTCTGGATCTGGTCGTCTCTAAAGGTCTGAATATTTCCAGGTTGTGGTGGTAGATGTTGCTCTGTCTGATCATTCCTGGGTTTTCTTTGAGATGCTGTTATTGTCAACAAAAAGCCCAAACAGAGGTTATCAAGAACCGGTACACTGGTGAAAGTCCCACTGAAATGTTTCTACCAGCTTTCTCTCCGACAGCCCCCCCCGCCCCCCCAAAAAAAGCTGTCTGTATCCATTTAATACAGGCACTGCAACGGGCAGCCCCACCCTACAGCTTCTCCCTGGAGGACCCATTGCTTGCAATGTTGCCAACTTAACAACTTGTTGCTATAATTAGCAAGTTTTTAGACCTCTTTAGAAGAACTTTAAAGAAAAAAAGCGACTAGCAACCAATTTGGAGACTTGTCTGGTGTTATTGATGACTTTGAGACTGATGTTTTAAAACACTTATTGTTCACAATTCTCACGAGAAGTCGCAGATTATACCGTATGCCCCTCCTCTCTTGCAGGCCCCTCGCCTCCCCCGTTCGGAGGCGCTTACAAGAGGCTCGACTTCGAGATGCAGGAAGAGGAGACGTTGTCTTCTGCTCCATAACCAGCTTGAAAATGAACTGCACAAAGCTGCTACTGGCTGGTCAAACCCTGGCTTACAGTCAGATATAATGCCTTTTAATGTGGACGGTTTACAAAAACATTTAAAAAGCTAATCTTTTTATGCTTTTAATTAATCTAGTTTAAAAAGTAGATAGGCTTAACTAGTTTGTTCGTTGTCTTTACTTGATTTTGTCTGAAGTATTATGAAGAAAAGGACACTTATGTAAATAAGTCCACTAACTAGTGTTAAAATGGTTTTTTAGCTCTTATTTTTTGCACCACACTGAGAACTGTCATGTCAAACACTCAGTTCAGAAGACTTACCATAAAGCCTGAGGAACATTAAATTTAGGAGCATTCTGCAATGGAGCTTCCTCTTCTTCCCGCTCCTCATCCTCTGCAGCCACATCTTCATCCTGGAGCTGCACAGTGAACATGTCATCATTGCAGGAGAACGCCATTTTGAACAGCCCATGTACTTGGAAACCAAGCATACTGTCCACAGTCTCTAGATTCTAAACCAGCAGACGTGTGGCTATTTACTCTTAAACAACAACATAAACAAAGTTTAGTCTTTGGAATGACCAAACAAAGTTTACGTATGAGCAGTGACGAGAACTCACCGTATCAAAAAGTTCCTCCAGCAGCTCGTTCACTTCCTTCTCTGAAAAACAAAACACGTTCAGACTTAGGAAAACTAGTGGCCAAAGAAACCTTCAGACCAGAACACCTACTGGTGATCTGGACTGCCCGGTCAGTCCTGTAGTCCTCCAGATCCGGTTCATCCAGGTCCTCCCGGAAATTGTATTCAGGGTCATCTTCATCTTCAGCTTCATCTGAGAAAGAAGGAGCTTGTTTAGATGGATTCAAGATTCAAGATTCAATATCTTTATTGTCATTATGCTAACATAATGAAATTTTGAGGAGTCTGTATACAAGATACGTTCCAGAAATGAGAGAATTCCCAGCACAAGGGAAGAAGATGTATCTGATTCTGTCTGTGGTGGTTTTAATGCTCCTGTCCAGCTTTCCTGATGGAGGCGGTACAGACAGGGCGTTGCCCGGGTGGGTGGGGATCAGGGTTGTAACATTCAGAGCAGGGTTCAGGGTTCTAACGTTCAGATCAAGGATCAGGGTAGGGCTGCTCGATTATGGGCAAAATGATAATCACGATTGTTTTGATTGAAATTGAGCTCTGGATTATTTAATACAATTAGAGAAAGAGAGATTCGGGGGGGCAGTCAGCATGACATTTGAAGCATTGTCCGTGGTAATCCTTCCAACAGGTCCCAGTAGCTATAGTTTGTCTCAGACCAGCAGCTATATTCTGCCCGGTGTGATCTGGAATGAGTCTGGAGACATTTTGTGTTCACGTTGAAATCTGCGTCAATAAAATGTATTCATATAGGGACCTATGGTGCGGTTTGACCACAGGTCAGTAGCGGTGGCGAAACATTGGACTGTAGCCACGTCCTTCACACCACCCTCATCATCCAGGGCAGAGACACTCCACTAACATGGAGTCGAGCCAGCAGTGGTGATGAGGTTCTTAAATCTGGGTTGTTCACTGTGTTAACTGAGCGCTGGTCTTTGGCGAGAATAAAAGTTCTGTTTATAACGTTTGTTATCTCTCTGTGTCTCTGGGAGCTGGTGGATTATTTACTCACAAAAATTGAACATTTTTCTATTTTCTTGTGTCGCATCGTAAGCCCCCATGTGCAAGTCTACATGACCGAGCGCAACATTTCATGTGCATGAATGTCGCCTGTCACTTGACTGGAGGAGGGCAGCGATTTTCGCCTCATCGCCCAAGTTCCATAGAAAATGATGGAGAAGGGGCAACGTCGTCTCCAGTCCATAACTTGATAAAGTTGTGGAATTGAAGAAATTGAATAAAACCAAAGCAGCTGGAGCTGTGGGAGGAGTCGGCAGCAGAGCGCAGAAATGCCAGCTGCGCTCAATTTGTAAAGAGTAAACTGAGAAGGAGCAAATCATAACTGATTAAAATTTGGTTAATAGCCCAGCCCTAGACCACTGTTCTAACGTTTAGATCAAGGTTCAGGGTTCTAACGTTTAGAACAAGGTTCAGGGTTCTAACGTTTAGATCAAGGTTCAGGGTTCTAACGTTTATATCAAGGATCACAGTTCTAACGTTTAGATCAAGGTTCAGGGTTCTAACGTTTAGAACAAGGTTCAGGGTTCTAACGCTTAGATCAAGGATCAGGGTTCTAAAGTTTATATCAAGGTTGAGGGTTCTAACATTCATAACAGGGTTCAGGGTTCTAACGTTTAGATCAAGGTTCAGGGTTCTAACATTCATAACAGGGTTCAGGGTTTTAATGTTCAGATCAAGGATCAGAGTTCTAACTTTTAGATCAAGGATCACAGTTCTAATGTTTAGAACAGGGTTCAGGGTTCTAACTTTTAGATCAAGGATCAGGGTTCTAACGTTTAGAACAGGGTTTGAAGTTGGCTCTAGTAGGTTCTAAACAAAGACGAGTTCTGACCTTCACAATTGGGTGCCATGAGACCCTGAAGCCATTTCGTCCAATGTCGGTCCTCCTCCTTGTGGGTAGAGCTTTGCTCATACATGTCAGCTGTGATATCAGGTGACAGAAGCTCTGCCTCCAGTTGATCCAGAGGGATGTTAATCAGAGGACGTTTAGAGCGTGTGCGGTACGCTAAACAGCTGAAGCTGTCATCATTACCACCACCATCATCAGTTTTTCTGTCCAAAGACTGAAAGAAATAGCCAAGTGAGGAGAGACAGATGAGAAAGAGAGACAGGTGAGAATAGACAGGTGAAAACGGTCACAACTGCACAGGTATTCATACTTTTCTCCATTCACCATCAGTTCTCTGAAAACAAAATATTTAGGAAAACTCATTGTTACAGGCTGTAAACTACAAAGTGCAACGGTGTTGATTGGAGGTCTGTCAACTAATAAGGAGAATCCAATATAAATGAGGTGGACTGGGACAGGCGGACTGGGACGTCAATATAAAGGAGATGGATTGGGACAGATGGAATGGTACGGCAGTGTAAAGGAGGTGGATTGGAACAAGTTGATTGGGACATCAGTATAAAGGAGGTGGATTGAGACAGGTGGACTGGGACGTCAGTATAAAGGAGGTGGATTTGAACAAGTGGACTGGTACGTCAGTATAAAGGAGGTGGATTGGGACAGGTGGATTGGGACATGTGGACTGGGACGTCAGTGTAAAGGAGGTGGATTGGGACAGGTTGATTGGTAGGTCAGCATAAAGGAGGTGGGTTGGATAGATGGACTGGGAGGTCAGTATAAACGAGGTGGATTGGGACAGATGGACTGCTACATTAGCATAAAGGAGGTGGATTGGGAGATGTGGACTGGGATGTCAGTATAAAGGAGGTGGATTTGAACAGGTGGACTGGTACGTCAGTATAAAGAAGGTGGATTGGGACAAGTGGATTGGGACGGCAGTATAAAAGAGGTGGATTGGGATATGTGGACTGGGACGTCAGTATAAAGGAGGTGGATTGGGACAGGTGGACTGGGACATCAGTATTAAAGAGGTGGATTGGGAACGGTGGACTGGGACATCAGTATAAAGGAGGTGGATTGGGAACGGTGGACTGGGACATCAGTATAAACGAGGTGGACTGGTACGTCAGTATAAAGGAGGTGGATTGGGACAGAGGACTTGGACCTCAGTATAAAGAAGGTGGATTTGGACGAAATTTAATGCTTAGAGCAGTAGTGCAGAATCATAAAATATGTACAAGTTGTTTCTAGAACCGTGATTTTTATGTTGGTTATTGACTGAACCTGTATAAAGGCAACACGTCAACATTCATTTTTCACATTGGATCATTCTCTAAGTTTATCTGTGCTCTGAGTGGGTTGTTTCACCCATGTGGTTTAAAGGGGCTAATCACCCAACCCACCATCAGATCTGAGTGGTTCATCTGGCTGATGCCCCGGCTGATCGCCGGTTTAAATGGCGAGAAAACTCCGGCCACCATCGCTCAGTCACCTGGGCAGTAATTGGAGCGGACCCAGTGAGGACACTGATACAGGGAGCAGTTATCAGGCTTCTGATTCCCGGGAAGCAGTAATGTTTTTTTCAGTCTTCTGATTGGTCAACAAGGCTTAAAAGACGGAGCTACAACACCTACCTACTGATCCTGACAAGAGTTTTAATCATGTCGATGTTGGTGTGGACGGAACAAACCAGAGGCCTGTATGATGAAGCTAGATTTGTACTCACGTGGCATCTGCGTTCGGTAGGGTCCGTGCAACTCAACGTTTAGTAAATTTGAAATATTAACAATGTGGGAGAAACATGGGTGTCTTTTTGACTCTGAGATGGATTTTATTCCACACATCACAAATATAACAAAACGGGATTTTACCGTCTTAAAAACATCACAGAGTCTCTCATTCGTCTCTATTACCAGCAGTGAGGTGTTGATGCGTTTACTTCTAGTAGAAGAGATGACTGTAACGTCCTGCTCTCTGGTCTCTGACCTGCAGCTACTCCAGAACTCAGCAGCAGAGTTCTGACGAGGACCAGAGGGACCACATCACACCAGCTTTAAATGGCTGCATCGGCTCCTCGAGCATTTCAGGATGATTTTAAGCTTCTTTTACTGGTTTCTAAATGTCGTCATGATCTTGGACCTTCTTATTTACCAGACCTGCTTTTAGATTATGAACGCTTGCGGTCGCTGAGGTCCTCTGGTACCCGGCCTCTTAGTTGTTCCTAAAGTCAGAACCAGGACTTCTGGTGAGGCCTCGGTACACCACCTGACCTGGACTGGACCAGCCTGCCAGGGAACCTCAGGGCTGCAGAGACCGTTGATGTTTTAGCATTCAGCTGAATTTCTTTTGATTTAGATTTTTTTTACTTATCTTATTATATCTTTTTTTCTATTTAAAATACCACCCATTTATGTGGTTCTCTGTTTTACCCCAGAACACAGTCTTTACTAATTCCTTTATTTTTTATTTTTATTTTAATATTTTCCTGAACTCCTTTATCTGTATTTTTATTCTTGTGGCTCTTATCAGTTCTTAATGTTTCTAAGTTTATCTTGTTTTAACTGTTTAACTCCAGTGTTTCCTCCTGGAGATGTACATGTTGGTGGTGGATGGTGAGAGGATGAGTTTTTAGGGACAGATAAAGAAGTGAAGCCTGGTCTCTGAGAGCTGTGAAGAAGGTTTCTGTCCTTGATCTGGACTTGTTCCCGTTTAGCTCCACCAGGGCTTATCTGAGATCATGAGCTTAATAATAAAGCCCACACATGGCAGACCTGCAGAATCAGGAATTTATGGAACCACAGCTACTCGTTGTGTCACGGTTATGATCCCTATCTCCCCACAGTAAAGAGTGATGTCCGCTCTTATTGTCCGATGAATTAATGTTGTATAATCTGACAAATTTTTAGAGTCAACAACTTTCTGCCAGCATTCATTCCTGGCTGTTGCTACGGCAACAGAGGTGCTTCTGGCCTGGATGATGTGTTTAATTCTTCATATTTGTGAAAAAATAAGGGTCTGCTTCTCCACAGTGAAGTAGCTGCTCTGCAGGGGTTCTCTGTGATTGGCCAGACGCTGCAGACTCCGCCCCTTCTATATGAATGGTAAATGGTCTGTACTTATATAGCGCTTTTATCCAAAGCGCTTTACATATACACATTCACCCATTCACACACACATTCACACACTGATGGCGGAAGCTGCCATGCAAGGCGCTAACCACAACCCATCAGGAGCAATTAGGGGTTCGGTGTCTTGTCCAAGGACACCTCGACATGAACTCGACTTGGCCGAGGATCGAACCGGCAACCCTCGGGTTACAAGACCGCTCTACCTTTCTGAGCCACGCCGCAATGCATTCAATCATGAACTAAATGCCTGTGGAACTACAATATACTCAGGGTGCGATTTGTAAACAAAACAGATGGGGGGATAATTTTGAGAAACAATTTTATTCTGAAAAATGACCACCATAGCGGTCTGCTCTGATAAAACTGTTTGTTTCTGCTCTCCGGTTGGCGGCTCAATCAACGTGGTGTCCCTGCTTTAACCACATCTCCACAAATTTGCAGGGAATGAAGCAACATTTGGTCCATTTACAGAGATGAAAAGCAGATTGTTCAGTGTTAACACATTCACTTTGTGTCTGTTGTTCAGGACACTGAAACCTGTTTCCCACTTGGCTGTGGACACTGGGAGCATGGAGACAGCGGTGAGAACTGTTTCCATGCTCACATAATATTTTGTCTCCACCGAGGTAAAAAGAAAGAAAAAAAAATCAGCAGAGGGTAGGATGGGGGTGCACCATCCAGTGTTGCCAGATTGGGAATGTTAAAGTATCGTACCAGAAGCTTAAAAAAAAAGTTTGAGGGCATCCCACTGGTTGGACATACGTTTGACAACTTCATTTAGTGACAGCCATCGAGTCTGGGAGGGCTTTAGTATTTTGTGGGGATCAATATGACAGAACTCTTGAAATTCACGGAGCTCTGCAACATGCTTGGCACTGTTTTTAAAATATCCATATACGTCTCTGGCTAAATCCTCACACTGACGAGGAAGCTGTTTGCAAGCTTCACTTGCACAAAGATGTAATGAGTGGCAAATGCAGCGCTGGACAGTGACACCAGGGACATCAGCTTTGAGATGACTGGAGACAGTTGTGCTTCCCCATCATTGTGTTGCAGCCATCTGACCGTAACCAAATGATATTTTCAAGTGGCACATTTGCGTCAGTGAATGACTTTATCATTTCCTCATAAAGCCTTTCTGCTGTCGACCCTTCTCTGACGAAATGTCTGTGTTGGTCTGAAAAAATCTGTACAAGTTTCCAAAAACGAGTCTGAACCCCCTTCGTTTCCTCATCCAAAAAGCGGATGACAACACACAGGGTTTTGACGTTCCCTATGTCTGTTGACATTTATAATAAAAAATAAAAAAATAAATACAAATGATGTAGCAGCAATAGTGATCGGAATTTAATTTTATCTTATATTGACAGGCTGCAACAAGCACAAAAGATTTTCTGATTCTTTTAATTTCCACATCTTATGTAACCCTAATTCCACAAAGTTGGAAGACAGTATAAATGTCAATTAAAACAGAATGCAATAATTTCCAAATCAGCCCAACTTTTCTGTTCTCTGTAAATAAATTTATTTTCTTATTAAGTAAAAAGGACATGTGAGAGATTGATTACTGCTGTGCCTGATAGTAAACAGAATGTAATAAATGGTTTACCGTAGGGTTGCAATTGTTTGGTACCGAGTGGTTTATTTAATTTAATCAGCGTGCATCCTGCAAAGGAAAATCACACCTGGGTTTGTGTGTCTTTATCTTTGTCTTGTATAGATGGAATAAAATCAGAACAATTTTCAAAGTAAACAAACATCAACATAGGTGCATGGATGAAATCAATGCTAAAAGGTTAGATTTTTCTTTTCTTTGTTCCTAAAGAGCGACACAGAGTGCAGACATCTGGCCCTGTGCCCTCCTTCCTCCCCTCTCTTCTCTTCATTTCTGCACCTCTTCTCTGTTCCCCCAACCACCTCTCCTCTCCTACAGTTGTATTAGTTTACTCTATATGACCTACATTTCTTTAACCCCAGGTATTTCTAAACTTTACCCAATCATAGAAAGTGAGCTTCGAGAAGCGCGAGGTTGCTGGCTCAGGCTCTGAGATTACATGCACATCTTTCCTGTAGTAGAAAACGACATCTACAGCTTGTGGCCACATGAACAGGTTCTTGTCACCAGACTGCCTCATGCAGCTGACCTGCACTTCCTCTCCCACAACCTTGAGCGCCTGGACAAAACATGGACAAAATTGTTGGTACACTTTGGTTAATGAAAGAAAAACCCACAATGGTCACAGAACTAATCTGAATCTGACAAAAGTAATAATATATAAAAATTCTACGAAATTTAACCAATGAAAGTTCCCGCACGATACTTGGTCACCTCAGGCTAACAGTTGGCTACAGAAACCAAGCTAGGTACATTTTAAGACATGTCACTATCAAATTTATCATCAACATATGAATTTGTAGATAAAATGTATTATTTACAGTTTAAGGACGGCCGCCCCACATGATGTTTTGACACTTCAGAAAGCAGAAAAATGACCAATAACTAAAAGGTTTGGAGAAGTTAAAGTGGGTCTATATATGGGGAAGGTAGGAGACAAACATGGTATCTTTTTTATGTATTTTGAGGGTTTTTTTGCTGGAAAAAACTCAGTTGGACAAAAAAAGTAGGCGTCACGTCATAGACCCTTGATTTTTTCCTCAAGTTCATTCTCCTGTTTTTCCTTTACCTGGGCACATCTATATTCTGAGACAGACTTGATGTCTGCAGCTCTTGTCTCTTCGTTTTCTTTCAGCCCTTTTTCCATTATGATATCTTTTGCTCTCTCATCTCAAAAGTTGGGCGTTCTCACCGTCGCCATCTTGGTAGCGTCACACGTGTTGTTAGTCCTGGAATATCCAAAAATGAGCAAAGAGGTGGAGCTGAGAGGGGGACTGTGAAGGTGAGGGTGGATGATTGACACCCATCAAACGCCTGTAACTAAGAGCTAACTGAGCTAACCCGGAGCTAACGTGAGCTAACCAGCTAATTAAGGTAGGCGGGCTAAAGCTAAGGTGCACTGTTAGCTGGCTAAAAACCGCAGTTGTGCTGCACTCTCCCTGCTTGCCGCGGATGTTGGATACTTGTCAATCACAAGGATACGCCCTTAATTATGCTGAATTTCAAGATTAAATAACATCCAAACGGATGAGTTAGAAAAAAATTCACTCCCCTGTGCTTTGTTTTGGAGCCAGACCTTAGCAGATGAGGGGTGAACTACAATTTTTTGCACTTCTGCATAGGCTTCACATTTTACCGTCGGAGGTTGCCGCTTGGTGCAGACCCTGATTTGGGACACACTGAGTGTCTTGTGCTCAATGAATTATGGGAGAAAAGATGCCGCGAAGGTGCGTCACCAGCAACCTTCGTTTGAGGCCAAACAAATTGCGATTTGTAGGGTGGATTTGGGGGCTCCTAATTCTATGAATTGGGACAGTGCTTGGCGCTCCACGATGATGTATGTTGCCAATGAAGCCGCACTTCGAAGTGCGTAGACCCTGAATTGGGACACTTTATTTCCACTGTCAGCAGAATCTGTATCAGATCAGATGGGTTGACAGAAACTTTTGTCGGTGCTCTCGTCAGTCCTAAAGGGTTAAAAACACCTGAGGTTTTGAAGAATTAAATGATTTGAGATGCAGACTTTAAGCTAACCTAGTGTAGCATTTGTTATGGCCACGGCTGCTACAGTCATTTTGGTTTATAATGTGCTAATTTGACTTTTCTTTAAGGAAGTGAACCTCTCTGATGCACAGTTTAATTATTAGTCCTCACATTGCTGTATACTGTCACGGCCTGTCCTGCCAATCCTCTGTCGGCACTCCCCTGATCCTCCACACCTGTCCCTGATCCCACCTCTCCAATCAAGCCAACCTGTCACACCTGTCTCCCATTGACTCACCAGTCCTCATATACACCAGCACCACAGTCACTCCCTGTTGGACCTTAATCCACGCACCAGATGGACTCACTCCATTTCCTTTCCTGGCTCCACAGTTCTGTTACCTGTCTCCGTAAGACCAAGCCTTTATGTTATTGGGGTTAAATAAAGATCTGTTAATCCTCTTTTGTATGTGTAACATATACAACACGTGATAAAATGAAATAAATTAGGAATAATTTAATTAGATTTTTTTCCCAGATTTCTTTCTCATATTTTACAACCTGTAGACACCATTCAGAGTTAAATTATTTTCTTATATGTTCTTTGTGAACCTGCAGAGCTGTGGAGATGGATCAGTTTTTGCAAGGCTGACCTTTTTTTTCTTTAACATTATTACCCAGTCAGTGTTAACGTTCTTTTAAGTGTCCTATGATATGCAAACAGTAATTTTAGAGGTTTAAGTGATTCAAAGTTCTATGTTGTTGCTATGGTAAATTCTACT
>JBAFSY010000008.1:37288985-37300876 GCA_036919915.1 Melanotaenia monticola | reverse complement strand
GAAGAGAAGAGAAGAGAAGAGAAGAGAAGAGAAGAGAAGAGAAGAGAAGAGAAGAGAAGAGAAGAGAAGAGAAGACTTTAAATTCTATCCTGGATTTAACAGGGAGCCAATGAAAACAATGAAGACTGGATAGTTCACATCAGAACCCTCACTGCAGCATTTTGGATCAGCTGGAGACTTTGCAGGCCATATTTAGGACAGAACATTAATAAGAAACTGCAGTCCAATCTGAAAATAACGAACACATGGACTAGTTTTTCTGCAACACTCAGACAGGATGTCCCTAATTCTTGCAATGTTACGTAGGTGGAAGTAGGCAGATCTAGTAATGTTACTGTTGTAGAATTGAAAAGATAGTGTGCTGTCAAGGATGACACCCACACTGTAAAATATAATAAGTTGACTTTACTTAAAAAAAATATGCAAACTCGCTGCCTTAAAAAATGTAATTTATGTTGACTTACATTAATTAGATGCAATTTACTTAATCATTTCAAGTTTTAACGACTCAAATTAACCATAATAATTGGATTATAGTAACTTATTTATTTTGAGTTTACAGTACTCAAATGAACTTGAACTAATTAGATTACAGTAACTTAGTTATTTTGAGTTTACAGTACTCAAATTAACTTGAATGAATTATATTACAGTAATTTATTTATTGTGAGTTTACAGTACTCAAATGAACTTGAATGAATTAGATTACATGAACTTATTTACTGTGAGCTTCCAGTACTGAAGTGATAGCTTAGTTAACTTTAGTGCTGCTCATTCATCATATTCAGGTGAACTTCATTTATTTAACCTAAAATAATTGAACAATATAAGCAGGACATGCTAATTTAATTAATAACACATTTTCAAACAGTAATGACCCTATACCCCCAAATAAATGAAGGGAGAACACTCAATGGATTAACTCAGTGGAATTAAATTTATTTTACAATGCTCAGCATTTAAGACACAAGAGACATTGGCTCTCGACACGTTGCAGAATGTTTTGTTAATGCTTGGTGTGAAATAAACTATCAGTAGTTTTTACAAACCTACATAACATTCTCTTATAAATTTGAATTTGTATTACATTTTTATTATACATTTGCCCAACTTCCAACATTACCTCCTGACATCAGTCCAGCTCCTTTACTTTATGTCTTACATTATTTGTAAAACTATTCAGTCTAGGTGTGCCTTGAAGCAGCAGTCAACAGAGGTCAAAATATGAGGCAGAGATCCGTTTGTACAGTAATGTAAGCCAGAGAACCACAACTTCACAGTCGAACAAGTCAGTTTTGAGTCCACTACATTTTTTAAAATAAAACATTAGCTCAAACAACTGAATTAAAAACAGTTACTGCCCTGGGAACATGTTCCAGTTTTGGAAATGAAAAAATATCAAAGAAATCTCCTCTCTCTACAGAAATGCATAACATATAAAAAAATTATGTTCCTGAAATAGTTACAAGAAAGAACATTATAAGAACAAATCTCTTTCAGAGAATCTTTCTGAACTAATAATTTTTCATTATGTAGCTTAGGGTTATGTTGGGTGCCCATACTTTTTGAGGAGCAAAGTAACAACGTTGAAATATAATGACAAATGCACATTTAAAACAAACATTTCCTGCTATACCTCTCTCTGGTTCTGGATGTGCTGGCATAACCTGTACAAGAGCACACATTTATTAAAGAAATAATAGGTTACACTTCTCTATTTTAGTTTGTCTCTATTTAGTCTCTAGTTAGTCTCTATTCAGTTTACTGTGCTTTTATACAGGTAATGCTGGAACATCTGGGACTATTTTGAAGAGAGGAAAAAGTATTTGCACTGAATAAACTGGCCTAGCTGAGTAGTTTGTTTTTCAAAGTAAGTAGTTTTGGAGGGAGTGTTTTGTTTCCCAATCCAAGCATGACTGCTTGAATGAATTTGAATGTGTTTGCCATGCATTTTGGGTAATCTAAATGAAGGGCATACATTAGCCCAAAAATGAGGCAGACTGCCTGGGGAAAATCTCTAACATTGTCCATGACAGTACTTCCCTCAAGTATGATGGCAGTGGAGATGGGCTGGAGGTGCACTGTGTTTAGACCCTGCTGCTCAGTATCTTCACTGACCACAGTCAGCACCCCAACTGTCACTGAGGCGAGTGCTTCATCTTTCGCTGTATCCTGCAAAAGAAGCCCACACAATTAACTTCTGAATCTGGTCTTCTTTTGGGGAAAAATCCCCTAGTGCAACCCTAAATCTATCCACACTATATTTTAATCCTGTAGACTGGATGTTTTTCAAAGTGTGAGATTGGAGAATTCACATTCTTAATTCAATTGCATTATGTACAATAAACTAATTTACTAGGGATTGGGATCATTTATGAGTGAAATCAGAATCAGGTGGATTCTGATTTTGATCTGATCAGCTGAAAATAACTATATTTTAAATATTTGACAATGCTGTGAAACACATTAAATATGATTTGTCAGTAAGTTGAGATCAATGTTTCTTTCTTCTTTCAATGTTACTTACAGAGCAAGCCTCGTAAACCTCACTGGAATCATCACCAAGTACAATAGGAAGTCCTTTGAGGACAACAGAGCGAAGTGCTGTCACATCTGGAGACTAAAAACACAAAGAAAGAATAGATACAGATTAAGAACTTTCTGTAGCATTTTGAGGGGTGGGTGATGTGTTGATATACTATTTTTTTTGTATTCATTAGTAATTGGTAATATCTAAAAACCTCATTTTACACATCCCACTTTCCCTGTAAACATTTTCTTTCTTTCTTTTAATACAAACTCAGCATTTCAATTACATTTCATATTAAGTGTCCCAGTGCATACATTTCATTGAGCAAAAAAAGCACTCACTTGAAAAGTGCAAACGACCATATTGTTGTACTTTCTTGTTATTAAGAATGAGATACATGTAAAAACCTATTGAAAATTAACAAAAACTTGTTGGTATGAGAAGTCCACAACAACCGGTGTAGGTGGAGTGAAAATGATATTAAAAAGCATGATTTAATTGTTGAAGTGATTAAGTTAGTGTATTTATGGGTATATATCATTGGTGTACCCATAAATACTCTAACTTAATTATTTCATTTCATTGGTATAGTCACCAAAAGAGTACATCTGTTTTGCCTGCTCACAGCAGCATGCAGCAGCAACACAGCAGAGAGGTAGGCAGTGTGATTGGTATGTGACACAGGCCCTAAGGTGCACTGCTGCCACCCATTATGCTGGAGTGTAAATGACTCACAGTTTGCAAAAACAACAGAATCCTTACCACCCAGTTTATGTGCTGCATCAAGTCTGTCAGTTTTTGTCCTGTAGTTCCTTTTTTGGACTTGAAAAGCTCAATGAAGCGTGGAGTGTGCTGGTCTAGGGCTTCATAAAATTGACCTTCAAGATTCTTACTGGCAATACGATTAAACTCAGCAAAAACCTGAAAAATGGAGAGAGGAAGGGGGAGAAGTAGAGCAACATTATGGTGACCATCATTCAGTTAATACTGTAGCAAATTAAAGAAGTGAACTTATGAAACTATGGTGAATAACACATTACTACTAATATCATTAAACAGATAACTTAGTACACATCCTGTTATTGAAATGATTTTTCTCATTTGTATATACTGCAAAAGCTATTTTGATGATGTGTTTTAATATTCCACCAAATGTAGTAAGACTTCTGGCCACACAGCTTTGATATGTTCTGATGGAAACTTTACAGGGGAAGGCAGGCCAAAACAAAAAAACCCAAGTAGCTTACCTGTCTCTCAGTGAAAAGTCCTGGCCAACGTTCAACCATGCTCTGCACAGCAGGCTCCTGCGTCACTATCTCCCTTCTGCGCAGTGGGAATGTTTGGTCCATCATTTGTGAGAGTAGAATGGCATTGGGTTTTTTTTTCTTCATTTCCTCTATGACCATCTTTCTGGCATTTTCAAGGCTCCTTTCATTCTGTCCGTCAGGTAAATTAGGCAAATAATTGGCTTCACCTCTTTTAGGCCGCTTGACATTCTTGCTGGATGATTCTCCCTCTGGGTTGAGTTTACTTCGTTTGCCCCCATTGACCATTACATCATCACATCCTGCTTTTCGTAGCTTTGTACGATAGTTGGCCATCTTGAATTTGAGGCTGTTCTTCCAGCCATACCATCCTGGCTGGGGCCCAGGTTCAGTGAGGCAGGGGTGCTTGCTAATTAGTGATTTTGCAACACTGCTAAAGTCATCGTCGTTAGGGTAAGCCTTGAAACTGTACATAGTTTCAGCAAGCTTCTCTAATATGTCATGTTTCATATCTCGTGATGGAGTTATTGGGAGACGGTCTTTCATGAATGAAAGGTCTGCCTGTCTCAGTCTGTACTCTACATCCACTGAGAAATTGGGAATGTCAAAAAACTCTGGCCACTGTCTTCTTAGCGAAGGTGATCCAGCAGGGGACAAAATCTCAGTGTCTACTGTGCTGCAGTCTGATTCTTCGGTGGGTGAAGACAGGGAGGTCAACTCCAAAGTCACAAGAGGAATTATTTTGAGCGTAGCTCTTTCAGGCAAATCTGTTATTTCACTCAAATTGCAGAGCGCATTATTAAAATCTGGGTCTTCATATTGGAGTTTGAAGTCGTACTGCAATGACAGTTTATCCCTCAGCTGTGTTTTCAGTTCTTCAATGGAATCCGGTCTATCATTTAAAGTCAGCTTCCTTATATCATCATCATTGATGACAACTCGAAGCATCAAACTTTGGTCCATTTTGTTCCCTCCTTTTAAAAAAAAAAGAGAACTGTATCTTAAGACATGCAACATTTCAGTGTTTAATCCACTCAGCATAATATGTAACGTTTGAGTGAAACAAGCTGTTTGCCATTAACTCTGTAAAGTGACAGAGGAAACACATCATTCAGTTCAGACAACTGAGTCACTGAGAAGATGGGCAAATGGCTGCTACAGAGGTCATACGCTCTAAGATGTTCATCATACCATGAGGTCATCAGTCTGCAGACAAATGCTATGTCAGAGTTGATAACAACAATCTTTGAGATTTGTCTGAACTCTGGGAGCCCTGCGCAAGATCCAACAGAAATTACCATATCAGCACTGTACTTAATGCCATCAATGCAGACAGAGGATGCTACAAGGACTGTGTTCAGCTGGTTGTTCCTTTGATTGAGCCAGTTCTGCACATTTTCCGGAAATGAGGAAACCATCACAGACTTCACTTTTTGAATTTCAATGGATGGTTTAAAAAAAGTTGTGGCAGCTAAATGGAAGGCCATCATTTTCTGATGTCTGTTTGCTAAAGTAAGGGGTATGTTTTTAAAGTTGTGAGAGTGATGCACAACTTTCTTGAAGAACTTGTGTTTCCCCTCAAAACGCATTGTCCACACATCAGACAGGGGACCAAAGGTTCAAATTAGCTGAGGATAGTGCTCAACGTAGTGGTGCTTTGGTCGTAGCTTTTCACCCGGGAAAACCTTCTGAAACAAGTGTCTATGTTCAGAGATTTTGCTATCAAGAAAGCACAAGGACTCCTCTGTAAAGCTTGTGGACATTGACAATTCCACCACATCTTTTAAGGTCATCAAAACCTCCCAGGTTTCATCACCGCTTGGAATGTATTGACCAATCAATAATGGCAGAAGTCGGAGAAGAGTCCAATTTTCGTGACCATTTCCCCCAATTGTTGACTTTGAGGAGAAGGTCTTTGAAATGAGCTGGGGTTGATTTGCTCTGTCTGAAAATGTGTATGGCAACTTTTTAATAGCATCATTCAGGGCCTCAAGGGAGATAGTTCTCTTCGTTATCAGTGCCTTTAAGCACAAGGCCAATTCTACAGGAACAATACCCTCCAGAAGATCATGCAAAATGTCTGGAGGGTAACCATCAACAACATGAAAATGTTGTAAGCTTTCACTAAGTGGGCAGTTTCCTTTCACGCCATATTGTTGAGCCTTAGTTGAATCCTGTGACACCTCTTGCACATGTTTGTCATGGTTTTCTATTGTCCTTTGCTGAAATAAGCCTGTCCGTACTTCCTTGTGCTGTATTTCCTCCCGCTTGGCCATACAGAACCGACAAACTTGGCTAACTGTAAAACTTTCAAAGAACCCTCCCAAAGAATGGGCAGCCAGATTGTCTGCTGCCACAAATAACACTGTGCCCTTAACAGTGGCCCCCAACTGTTCAACATATATGCCTTGTTGTTCAAGAAAAACAAGGTCCTGAATAAGAGGGCGGAGAGTTTTGGCATAGCCATGGTCTTTAATGTTGCTGACCTTGCAAAGCAGGGCAAGCTGAATGGAATGAAGAGACGAGCGATATTTAGGGTGTAAATTGCCGAGTACCCAGTAGATGGCAGTTTGCTTGTACTTTTTTCTGGAGGTTCCCAAGGGGTTAGCCACCTCAAAATCATCAATATATAGTTGAAGAGCGATCCTAAACTCCTCCTCATTCAAGAAAGTATTGTCTTTGAAGCGGGCACCATCTCTGTAAGATTTGTATTCCTCTGACAAAGTTGCCTCATGTGACATGGCCTTTTCCAGAATTTCTCTCTTGCTCAGTAATGTTTGCAGCATTTTTAGTATGGGGACATACACAACAGTCTGCTTGTCATTTCCTAGGACAAACTCAACTGGCATAACCAAAGAGAATTCCCTTGAAATGTATGATTTTCGCCTGTTAGGAGTAGACAATGATCCCTCATCAGTAGTGCATTTGAGGAACACATTATTCTCAAGGACCGCTCGAGCTATCTCATTCGCTAAAGCATCATCAACATTTGTACAATGGGTATGTAGAATTCTTCGAAAAGAAGATTGTAGCAATGGCTGTGATAACAAATAAATCTGGTTGATCTGATCTATCACCTCTTGCAGGGCAGATTCAGAGATGTTAAGAATTGATGACATTTTCAGGAAGAGAGCAGCTACATTGCGTTCCAACTGATTCCTGAAGTCCTCCACATCTTCATTTAGCTCAGCAACTTCACAATCAATATCATCAACTTCAGAGTGACTCTCCTCCAGTTGAACACTCACATTAGTTGGAGGTTCTTCAACTACATTCTTTGAAACAATTTCATGTTTGTATGCCATCTTGTTGTGCATCTGATGCTCTTTGCTTTTATGTGCAGTAAAAGTTGAATAAACACTACTCTGAAAGTTACAGTCTTGATATGGGCAAGCAACCATTTGCCTCAGCTTAAGATGTCTTCGCAAATGGGTAAAAAAGTCTGCTTCAGAGCAAAGCTCCACAAAGTTGCACAACTGACAGTGAAATACAGTTTCTCCATTTCTGCCTGCATCCTTTTGACTGTGCCATGTTGATAGGTGTACTTTGAGTGCATTAAAAGATTTAAATGTGCAGAGGCATTCCTTATGAAGACATGGGAGTGGGGTTGTCCGAGTGTGGAATCCATGTTTTAAACGGTAATGCTTAAGCAAGTAGCCTCTCTTTTCAGTAAAAAATGTGCAGTACTTACAAGTCCACTGCATTGGAGAATACTGCTCTGGTTGACCTGAAAAACACATGATAATTTCAGCATTAGGCACTTGTTAAAAAAGTTTAACTTTTTTACAGTCACAAATCAAAATGTACCGTGCCTTTATTCATTCACTATGACTATATTCAAATGAGGTTTCACTAATTCTACAGTCTCGTCATTTGCAAAAATATGAGTTAACAAGTTAACATTTTGTAATGTGAGCTCTGTCAGCTCCGACCCGGCTATGACACAAACTCTTTGCTGAGCACACACTTTGCTTTTTGCATACAACGCATGATCACGACGTCCAGAGCCGGACTGACCATTGGCCGGCGCCGATCGGTCTGTGGGCCGCTTTAAAGAAAAAGTAATGCATCGCGAGCCAACGGTATTTGTACAGTAGGTACTGAACCAAACAAACAATGCCGAAGAGAGAGAGAAAAGTTTGCACATTAGAGCTGCGTTTTCGTGTGCATGTATCTTTCTCCACATGCAGAGTTTTCCCCTTCTCTCCCACACTCACCCCTCTCGCCGATGCCCCCCCCTCCCCAACCGTCCACCGAAGCTTCATTCCGCCCCCCTTTTTAACGACCGCTCGTTGAAAAAACATTTCAAACCTCACATAATGACTTCAAATTCAAAACGTCAATTTCGCTAACAACAGAGTAGTCAACAATAAACTGCAGTTTACATTTCTTTTCAAAAGTGGTGACGTCACTGTCACGGTCAAATAGCATGCCTGCTAACGGTGATATTTGAAATGATTTTATTTACTCCTCCCTGGCAAGAACACAGCACTACACAACAACAAGGCAACGCAACAGTTTATAAAAGAGTAAAATTTACTTACCGAATCGATGTGCTAAACACAAGTACGTGAAGGTGCTCAAGAAAGCTCTGGTTGACGGCGCGGTTCACTGTGGACGTGTGCGGGAATGTTTCGGTGTCAGAAAAGAAAGAAACTAGACGAGGCAGATCTGCGCATGTCTGAAAGAACGCCCAAAGGACACTGGGTACAAAAAATGTTTTTTTCTAATTTGACTTAACTGAGATACATCAAGTTAGGCATGTTTTCCAACCCCAAATTACTACTTACTTATTAAAAAGTAGTGTTCACAACATGTTGATGAAAATTGAGTTTAGTTCACTTATCATATTTAATTAAGTTGTATATTAGCATTTACAGTGTGTAAGCCTGCTGGTTTACCTGCTGAGATAACAACAAAATTGACTTAGTGATCACACATTGCGCTACAGACGATTCTGAGATTAATAATTTAGTACAAAATGCTATTTTTATTTCCGTAAAGGTCCGTCTGCAGTGGTCACTAAGGTTGATGCCACATCTACGTCTTCAACTTCAGTTTTCATCATGGACCAGTGAACCAACTGAGTGACCAGTTTACCAGCTAACTGACCAGTTTACCAGCTGAATGACCAATTCAGACAACTGAGTGAGCAGTAAACCAGCCGAATGACTAGTTTACCAGCTGAGTGACCAGTAAACCAGTTGAGTTTCCAGTTCAGACAGCTGAGTGACCCGTTTACCAGCTAAGTGACCAGTTTACTAACTGAGTGTTAAATTCAGACAACTGAGTGACCAGTAAACCACCCGAATGACTAGTTTACTGGCTGAGTGACCAGTAAACCCGTTGAGTGACCAGTTTACCAGCTAATTGACCAGTTTACCAGTTGAATGACCAGTTTACCAGTTAAGTGGACAGATTACCAGCTGAGTGACTAGTTTACCAGTTGAGTGACCAATTCAGACAACTGAGTGACCAGTGAACCAGCTGGATGACTAGTTGACCAGCTAACTGACCAGTTTTCCAGTTGAATGACCAGTTTACCAGTTAAGTGGACAGATTACCAGCTGAGCGACTAGTTGACCAGCTGAGTGACCAGTTTACCAGTTGAGTGACTAGTTTACCAGGTGAGTGACCAGTAAACCAGCTGAATGAATAGTTGACCAACTGAGTGACCAGTTTACCAGTTGAGTGACCAGTTTACCAGTTAAGTGACCAGTTTACCAGTTGAATGACCAGTTTATCTGCTGAGTGACCAGTTTACCAGTTGAGTGACTAGTTTACCAGGTGAGTGACCAATTAAGACAACTGAGTGACCAGTAAACCAGCTGAATGAATAGTTGACCAACTGAGTGACCAGTAAACCAGCTGAATGACTAGTTGACCAGTGGAGTGACCAGTTTACCAGCTGAATGACCACTTTACCAATTGAGTAATCAGTTTACTAGCTGAATGACCAGTTTACCTGTTGAGTAACCAGTTTACCAGCTGAGTGACTAGTTTACCAGGTGAGTGACCAATTCAGAGAACTGAGTGACCAGTAAACCAGCTGAATGACTAGTTGACCAGCTGAGTGACCAGTAAACCAGTTGAGTTCCCAGTTCAAACAGCTGAATGACCAGTTTACCAGCTGAGTGGCCAGTAAACCAGTTGAGTAACCAGTTTACCAGCTGAGTGACCTGAGTGAGCTGAGTTCTCAATAAGTGAAAACAAAATGACAGATTAGCAAATTAAATAAATTCATGGTGATGTGAATTATCATTAATCATTAATTATTACAGACTATGATAGAAGGCCCCAAAACTCAACTTTTGCTTAGGGCTTGGGCCGGCCATGGATGCAGCCAACAAATCTGCACAACCTGTGTGATGCTATGTTGTCAGTAAAAACCTGTCATATTACAGATAAACAGATATTCACAGATAAACAAAGCGTGACTTTAATCTTCTTCTTGTGTTTGGGTCGGTGAGTATAAGAACCATATAAATATGTCTCTAGCATCTGGGCTTTTTGACTTGGTCAGGAACTTCTATTTTAACAAAATAAAGCAAAGAAATTTATTTTCTCAAAATTATAAAACGTTCTTATAACCTTTGTGTTGTTGGGTGGGTTTTGACCCAGTTGTAAAAGTAAGATTATAAAGCAATATTTAGAGCTAAAACTGTAATCATAAGCGCCTGTCATCCTACACACTGACAACCTGCTCCTCCGCCAGTCATTGGAGCTTTAGAGGATTCTGTGTTGTTTTCTGTCAAGGGTGGCTGCTATCCACTGGTCAGAGGGGCCACATCAACATCAGAAAAAAAACGAAAATCAAAGTACAGACAGACCTAGATCCTAGATCCGCTTATACATATTTATCCGATGCAAAATTCCACTACTTTTTTGAGTTTATCCCAACTATCCAACTGCAGCAATGTCTGTACACTAAAAACTGTCATGCCAAGCACTCCCAGCTCTCTAAACATTCTCCGCCTTTGCCAGGTGTATTCTTGCAATCCATAAGAAAGTGTTTAACTGTTTCTGCACAGCCACAGTCACATTTACCATCTGGATACTTTCCTACCAAGGCCAGCCCACTCCTAAGCCCACAGTGACCAAGCCTCAACCTAGTCAGGACTACAGAATCCCACTGCCTGTCAGTAACCCAGCTGATAGTGGTCCTCAACTTCTTCTGTACTGTAAAATAAGCCCTGCCTCTTCCTTCCTCCTCCCACAACCTTCGCCACTTCTCACGCAGAAGCCTAGTGAAAAGCAACTTACACTCTGAGGACCCGTATTGTTAAGAAAATCCTACACTTACATCTCCCAGTGCGTCTTTTGCCAAATGGTCAGCGCATTCATTCCCTGTAACCCCCACATGCGCCGGTACCCACAGAAACCCCACCTCACACCCTGCTCGATTTACTCTGTACAGCGATAGGCAAAAGTATGCCAGGCCTGGTCTTAAAGTTTCGGTCCTGAATAGCAAGTAACGCTGCAACCGAGTCAGTACAGATGACCGATTGACATTGTTGATGTTCCTCAACCCACCACACTGCCCTTAAAATCACGATCAACTCTGCTGTAAACACTGACATACAGTCAGGGAGTTTGACCCCCTTTCCAACGCCTTTTCCAGGTATAAATAACTAAAAGCCGTTTTATTACTTACTGGATCCTTTGATCCATCCGTAAAAATCTGCAAATGCACCTTCCAGCACCGCTCCAGCCGTGAACGAGTCAGTTCTACCACATCCCTTGAAGTAGCTCTCCTTCCGCTATGGAACAGATGCAAACCAACAACAGGAGCTGACCCCAGCCATGATGGAACAGCAGACCAGCAGACCGGAGGACACACATCCAGATCACCAACAAACCATAAGGATCTGACAAGAGCAAACTGAAAACCATGAGGTATGTACAGAGGTAGTAACAAGGAACAGGTGACGTGAATGAGTAATTAGACCAGGTGACCTATCGAGCCAGAAACAGAAACCACAGAAACACAAGAGGGAAAAAGAGAAAACTGAACTAAATGTGACAAAACCCAGAACTATAAACCAAAACTCAAGACAACAACTAAAACGTGACTCAAACGATGATCCTAACAGAAA
>JBAFSY010000008.1:37220314-37231783 GCA_036919915.1 Melanotaenia monticola | reverse complement strand
TATATATATATATGTTTATGTTTTTACAAAAAAAAAGTCATGTATTGGTCAAACAAGGGAATACTGTAGCTACTCTCCACTCTCCCTCTTCCTGCTGCCAGATGTACTCAGTTCAATCTTCTTATGTGTTTTAATGTGACACACAGATTACAGAAGAGTAGCTTTGATGCAATGATGCTTTCCCAGTTATCTTGACCTCTCAAAGGGATATTCCTTTTTTTAAAGTGGAGCTGAAATACATATGAGTAGTTAGTGTCTAAATTGCAGTAGACAACAACATATACATTTTTTAAGATGGCAAACGTTTGCACTTCTGGTGTTCTTGTTCTGAGCAGCTGTTGGGTGGGGACAAATAGCATTAAAAGAGGAAGTGAGAAAAGAAAAAGTGACATAGCACAATACAAAACAAGAGTCAACATCGGACTAGCTATTACTACAAAGACACTGTAGCTTGTAGTCCTCTGCAGGTCTCCATCTAACCATAAAACAATAGGTTTTGGGCAAAGCTGAAAATTTGACCCAGAGAAGACAACCTTACTCTAGTCTTCTAAAGGACAGTAGAAGACTGGAGTAAGACACCAGGCTGGGGTCATTTTCAAACCTCAGCCTAGGGTCTTTGCTTCTCACCAATTAAGGTGAGTTTTGCATGACTGCAGTCCTGTCTGTAGGAGCCTGTTTCCAGCTGTTCTTGCCATGCACGTCACCTGTTTCAGTTTTCCACTGTGTTTGACGGTCACTTGATGTCAGCATCTGGTCCTTGGGTGACGTGTTTGCAGTCATTCCTTTTAGTTCAAGTTGTTTTTGCCCTCTGCCAGACTAGTTTTTAATGTCCTGGTAAATCAGAATGAAATGTACTTGTGTAGGAATTAAATTTGTTGTCGATTACTAGCCAAAAGGCAAAGCTCTCAATTTACCGATCAAGCTATGTTCCTACTCTCATCTATGGTCACGATCTGTGGGTAGTGACCAAAAGAACAAGATTGCGAATACATGCAGCCGAAATGAGTTTTCTCCACAAGGTGGCCAGGCTCTCCCTTAGGGATAGGGTGAGAAGCTCATTGATCCTGGAGGTGCTTAGAGTAGAGTCGCTGCTCCTCCGCATCGAGAGGAGCCAGAAGAGGTGGCTCGGGCATCTGGTCAGGATGCCTCCTGGACACTACCCTATAGTGAGGTGTTCCAGGCACATCCCACCAGAAAGAGGCCACGGGCAAGACCCAGGATACACTGGATGGACTACATCTCTCGCCTGGCCTAGGAACACCTCGGGATCCCTCGGATGAGATGGTGAATGTGGCCGGGGAAAGGGAAGTCTGGGTTTCCCTGCTTAGTCAGCTGCCCCAGCAACTCGACTCTGGATCAGTGGAAGAAGATGGATGGATGGATGGAAATTTAAGCTGGTGATATTCTAAAAATTTAGTGTTGCTGATTCCATATTGTAAAGTCAGAATATAAATGACAGCAAGTTTTCATTTTCTATTATAGGTTCTGGTTTATTCCTTTATTTTTCCATTGAGTGACGTTATTCATTGTTTTGTTTTGCAGGATGTCCGGGTTGTTCCAGACGGGTGTAGCTTACATGGAAAAAGTGAAGACTTGGTCCTTTTTAGAAATTACCACCAAGCCATTAAAGAGGAGCATCTCAGATGTTAGATCAGCTTTTGTGTCTAAACAACTGTGGTCTGAACTTCCTCCTTTATATATATATATATACATATATATACATATAAATCAGTACATGTACATTCCTGCTCTGATCGTGACATCCACCACTTTGGCTTCCCCTGCCGCTCATCCATGGTCAAACTGCTTCTTGGTTTAACATTAGTCAGCAGCTTGTAACTATCAAAATATGAAGGCTGTGAAACTGTTTCATTCAGCTCATTAAAAGATAAGTTCTGAGTTCAGAAATGATTATGTTGGTGGGAGAATGGGCAAGAACAGGAACTGTTCTTATTTTTATGTATTTATTTATTCCCCACCATTCAGCATTGTAGAGGGCAGAAAAACTAAGTGTAGGAATCCTGTTAGCATCCTGAGTGCAGCAGCCAGCAGGTGATTTCTCTCTTTCTGTGGGTGTGCACAGCATGAGTTATTAATGGAGAAACCAGCTAGCATTTGCCTCTTCTGTCTTTGAACCTGCCTGACTCATCTGCTAGAAGAAAAGGGTGAAAAAAAGGAGAAGTTGATCAGGATTGGTCCAGATCTAATTTCCAGCTCATGTGGAAGAGCACAATGTGTGTGGATGAATGAAGCAAAAGGGCAGAGTCTGGACTTCCTCTGAAACCTGCTGTCTCTGTCTTATCAGAAAAAGGTCATCAGTCTATCAGGACTGACTCGCAGTCCTGCTTTTATTTCTTTCTTAGCACTAAGAGAAGAAAAAACTCAGTATGTTGTTGATTAATGGAAGGAATAAGTGTATTTACCTTCTGCCTGGGTGCTGTGTGACAGCTTGTCCATGGATTTATAATGTGGAGGCCACCAGTGAGGCCTTCTGCTTGTTTCAGTTAACCTTGGACTTATGAGTATGATTCATCATCCTAGCTCCTCATACAGAACCCAGTCACACAGAGAGGCTTTTTCTTGTGTTTCGTTGTTCGCTCTCCACATGTCAGTTTCATGCACATGAACGTAGGCCTACCGCGATATGCAGTAAGTCAATTAATTGCACAGTAAAAAAATAAATGTTTTTTTTCTTTCTATCTTACGTTACCATAGACTTTGTATGACAACAGGGTTCACTTTGGAGTATCTGGACTAAAAGCTCTCATTTCCTGCGGACTGAACTCTTTCTCGTGTCATTCTTGACAGCAGCATGTTGCAGCAGGAGACCGTGGTGAAGCATTAACCTGTGCGAGCTGGTAAGCCACGTTTGTTTTACAGGGCTGCTAACTCTCACGCATCGGTCATGAGACTCGTGCAATTGACTCACACTAAAACTCTGATTTCTCACGCTGAAATACACATCAAGAGCAATGCCGACTAATTGAGAAGTTCAGGAGGATTCCCAGTGGGCCGCGTTACTTTTGGGCCGATGTCCCGGAGTATGTCAAAAAGACGCAGGAGCGTGGCAGCAGACTTTAGTGGGTGGTGGGAGGAGTTTGTGGTGGAGCTCTGTGGGTGGTGGGAGGAGTCTGTAGCAGGCTGCTGCGGGCAGAGGGAGGAGTCTGCAGCAGAGCGCTATGGGCGGAGGGAGGAGTCTGTAGCAGAGCCTTGTGGCTGGAGGGAGGAGTCTGTAGCAGAGCACTGTGGGTGGAGGGAGGAGTCTGTAGCAGAGCTCTGTGGGTGGAGGGAGGAGTCTGTAGCAGAGCACTGTGGGTGGAGGGAGGAGTCTGTAGCAGAGTGCTGCGGGCGGAGGGAGGAGTCTGTAGCAGAGAGCTGTGGGCGGAGGGAGGAGTCTGTAGCAGAGCTCTGTGGGCGGAGGGAGGAGTCTGTAGCAGAGCTCTGTGGGCGGAGGGAGGAGTCTGTAGCAGAGCTTTGTGGGCGGAGGGAGGAGTCTGTAGCAGACATCTGGTTACATCTGCTGGTATTTAAGGAGAATTGGCCAGGTGCTCCCGATCACCTTGATGGGCTCCACCCACCAATCCTTCTAAAGAAAGAATCAACACGTGTAGAAGGGAAAGAAAACTAAACCCAACCTTTGTCACAAAATCCCAGTCATGGTGAAATTAAACCTCCTTGAAGGAACCTGATCTCCACTCAGATCATCAGCCATGAGTGGATGCAGAAACCCTCCAGTTCAGCCACTTGCATATAAAAGCATTCCAGCACTAAAGGAGCATGACGATGAAAGCAGCAGTAAACAGGAGCTGCAGTCTTATGGAAGACCAAATAGATTCATCACAGAGGAAGTAAATCTGTTCCTCTCGGCTGAGGAGTCTCAAACTGAAGGATAAATACTTCAGAAAAAAGTAAAATGGCTCCAACCTTTTGAGTTCAGAACACAAAGCTTATGCAGAACGTATAAATGAGAAGTAATGAAATTTAAAATGAACAGCGGACATCAGAGCTTCAGTCAGCACCTGCTGTGCATGAGCTATTTATCATCCTGGGCCAGAAAATGGCAGCAATCTCTGGATCGCCCGCTAGTTTCACTTCCTGGAATCTGAATGCAGATGTGTGGAATCTGAATGCAGATGTGTGGAATCTGAATGCAGATGTGTGGAATCTGAATGCAGATGTGTGGAATCAGTGCACAGCTGCAGTTCTCAGCAAATTATACAAACTTGTGGAGGGAAAAACAGCTGCGAGCATCTCACACGTTTAGTTTTGGGTTTAATGACGAAGCCGCTTGCTTTTTCTGCAGTGTGCACGTTATCAGCACATTTCCCTTTATAATGACCGGTTTGTGTGGAAAGATGCGTGCGCGTGCGCACACACACACACACAGAGTTTATGAGAGTGTTCTTTGTTTATGCATGTGGCTACAGGCTGGCGGAGGAACACACTGCCTCGCTTAAATGCACAACTTGTGTGAAAATAGTGCTTTTCATACAGAAATAAATCGATTTGTTAAAAATCTTGACAAGGTCAGCGGGACATTATTAAAATGTTTATGCTGAACTTTAAAAAAGAAACCTGAGTAAGTGTGAAAGCAGAATGGATGGGTTGACTTTCTGGAGGACCAACCCAGAGACTCATTTCTCTCACCCTCTCATGCTGCTGTGCAGCACAAAATAAATATGCTCGATAAAACCCAAGTGCCCGGCAACAGAGCCAGCGAGGCCGAGACAGCCCTTTTATTACAATAAGAAATAACTTGAAAGAGAAGTAGTGACTCCAGGATTGCTGCTATGGCTGTCAGCTAATCTATTCAGCAAATCCCATTTAAGAAAATATCATTGATTGGTTTTCGCGTTCTTAGCTGCAGGCATGTGTTAAATCAATGCCACAGACTGCCTGGTGAACACAAAGGCCCATTCATGGTCAAGCACACAGACCAAACACCCACTCTTATATAAGAGGAGGAAGTGGAAAGCTTCCTTGGTGAGGAATGGAAATAAGCTTTATTTATATCCACAATGGAAAAGCACAAAGACTCTTCAGGAGGCGCTCATCTAGTGAACAAGGCAGGAAACCTTTAAATGACATATTTCTGGTTTGACTCTGAGAGAAAAAGAAACTTTAGAAATTGGCTTATTTAACAATGAAGATTTTTTTTATCTCCAAGATTCTGATTTGCATCAATTATCATTGTGTTAATTAGCAATTACCCTCATTTTAATCCTTTTTAACTCTTTTTCTTCCAGCTTATTCTCTTTTATTTAAAGTGTACATTATTAGTAAAGACTTGAGCTCCGTCGTACTGTTAGATAAATGTGTCTTTTCATGGACTCGGGTCCAGATTTACTATTGTTTTGCTCTTAATGCAAATCTGTTTCAGTGTTTCATCATCTGGATCCTAATCATGCTTCTGTGTATGAATATATATTCACTCAGCCTGGTTTGAAGGGAAGACTGCTTCCTTTCTCTCCAACTCTGGAAGTGTTGATGCAATAAGGATTGTTGCAGCTTCCGAACACATCATGTCTAATTCCTCTCGGTGGTTGTGCAGCAGCCCACCTGAAGTGGTGGCGTGATGCGTCTGACATGTCAAACCTGTGAGAAGTAATTATCTGACTGCAGGTCATGTGTGAATACAGGCATGCTGACGTGTGCTGTCTCCTGCCGGGAAACTTTTCCCGCCCTGTGATGGATTGATGACTAGCCCTGATGGTATCTGTATAATGGAGGTTGTCCACGTGATAACCCCTCCCAGCATGGCTGCACTCAGGCTCATATCAGGGTTGTGAATGAACTCACTTCTAAAATCCTTGCAGCCCCACTTTGAGTCATCCTGAGAAGCAGCCAGGTGATCCTGGGGGAGCGTGCTTCAGCAAAGCTTTGAATTAATAACCTCACCTTGTGTATCATCCATCCATCCCTCTGCTCATTCTTTCCCTCTTCTCCTGTGCAATTTATGGCTTTGAAAGAGAGGACAGAACCCAGGAGGAGACAGACGGATGGTAGGGATTTTATAATCTTGCCTCTGGTGCTGCTTGTGTGGGAGGCATCCTACTTGATTATGCCAGAGATGCACCTGCTCTTAACCTCATTTCCCTTAACATCTGTTGGAGGTTTTTAAGTTAACTACATAATTATGTGCAATTATGGCCCTTTCTACACCTGGTGGCTGAGTCCCTCTGCAGAGAAAGGATACTGTTCATGTCTGAATGATGCTGTGGATGCATGTGTCCAAGCTTTGGAAAGAAGTTATGAATATCTTAGGGGAGATAGAGCAGCTGTCTTTATGATCCAACCAGCCTAACAGGAGTCGTGCTGAAGGCTGGTTGAGATGCACTTCTCAGTGGAAACAAGAGTATCTGCTCTCATCTGCCCTTTAATGTCCAAGATTTTCCACTTTGCTTCCACGTCTTGGTACTTTTATTTATTAATATTATGTCTCTGACTGCTGTTTCTATCAGAAATTTTACAATGGACAAAAACATTTTCTAATCTTTTAAAATAAAGGGGAACAGGCTAAATGACTTCTCCACATATTGGAACTGCTCTTAAAAATCAGCATTTTTGTGAAATCATTTGAAGTCACTAATCAAATTGTTTGCTAGATTTTATCTGGGTGACCTGCCGGCAGGAAATCTGAAGCTAAAATGATCACATGGCTGCAGTCTGACCCATCCCAGCCGATAACTGAATCATTACACAGAAAAACTGACCCTGGTGGAGACCGAGAGCCATTCGGTCCAACGGAAGATGGTCCAGATGAAGAACTTGGTACACACTGGCCAACCCTGACCGAAACTGGCACATCTTTGACTGCTACTAACAGAGGCTCAATGGGGGACCACAGGGGGCTCTGGCTGGGGCCTTCCTCTGTCACCCTCTGGGCAGGTCCAAGGTGGTCTTCGTGGTGGGGTGGTTGGGTTGGTGCTCCGGGATTGATGCTGATGGCCCGGGTCTCTGGGCCGCCCTAGTCTGCCTCTAGCCTCTGTGGAGGCGTGGCCACATCTGCAGGATCACACTCATCTCTGATCCCTCTTCCTTCCTCATCCTCTGCATGCTGACTCAGCACTGAGGTGTCCAGTGTGTTCATACACTAACCCGTTTTACACCGGGTGCACCGCAGTGCGTATCAGAGGCGTCCTAGAGGCGCGTTGTCGTGCCGCTCCGCTCAATTTACACACTGAGTCTACTTCTGATGCTTCACGCACCCAGAATGCGTCAATTCCCCAGTTCAGATAGGGGCAGACAGGAAATCAGACAAGGGAGCAGAGTAAAAGCTTCTGGTATTTTTCAAAATAAAAGCCCCCGTGCAGATATGCGCTGCTGAACTATGAAAACATGGCGTGTTTAACCGGTCAGGAGGTCTGTGTTTGTTTTTTTTTTTGTTTGTTTGTTTTTGTCGTCATAGACGACGAGACGTTTATCCTGGAAATGGAGATTCTGTGATTTTGTGATCTCACGGATCCTGTTAGTTGGACTGCAGTCGTGGGCGCTCCACACCTGACGCACACTCCCAGTATAAAACGCCGCGCCACGCAGGTTGGAACAAAACCACACACGCATCCAGTATAATTCCGGCGTAAGAGATGCTTTGGTTCAGGTGAGTGTGTTTCTGGTTCTTTGGTTGTTGTTGTGATATGTTCCTTGATTTGGTTGTTTAGGAACTTGGTTACTGTCAGCTGTTTTTCTGGAAAAGCTGTAGGAAATTCTCGGCTGTGTTTCTGTACAGGTGTAGCAGCTGGTTGTCTGCTGTTAGGTTGGATGGAAGCTTGTTGCTTCTGTCTGTGGTGTTTCTGTCTCCTCTTTCTTCTTTCTTCTTTCCCTTTCTGCTTCTTTTTGCTGTTTTCCTTCTTTTCCTGTCCCCTCCGGTCAGGTCCAGCAAGATTACATAGATTCCATGATTGAAAGTAAATAAATAAATAAATGAATCAGCTGATCAAGAGGAGCCTTACAACCATAAGCTCCTCTTGGCAAAGCACATTTGTTTGACACAACACAGCAGCCAGACCATCATTCTGCCGCCACCATGCTGGACAGGACAAGGTAAAGAAATGAAAAAGTCTGAAATACAGCAGATGTTCCTGGTTAACTCTTCTGTATGTGTTCAACGTGTGCGTACTGGTTTTGTGAGGTTAACGGAAGTAGGCGAAGAGTGCTGCTGTGAATATGGCGGCGGTGAATAAAGTTGCCGTTCTTTGTGTGCAGCACAGTGAAGTCTCTATTAACAATCGGATGGCGCGCTTTCATCGGTGTTGTCGAAGCTTTTTGACACACAGCAGTTACCGTTGTCACAATACGTGTTTGAGAAAGTCAGATGCTAGAATGTGTTATAGTTAGCACGCAACACACGATTACAACACTAGATGGCGGTAATTCTTACACAATGTCCCTTTAAAGCAACTGAACGGTGTGTAAGTGAAGTAAATGGTGATGAAACGTGGAAGAAATAAAGGCAAACGAAGTGCAGAGTGATGTGAAACTGGATATGTTCCTTCACTAAACAACGCCGGAGAGGTTTATTGTCTTAATATGCAGTGAGAATATGAGTCATTTCTGGTATTATGAGTCTGTTAAAGACACCAGCAGTTATATGTCAGCACATTCACGCAGAAGTGCTCTGCTCTTTCCTTAGCCTGCATCACTGATGGATTTTAAAACCTATTTTACTGTCAAAGCCTTAGACAATCACCACTGGGGGCCATTAGGGGCACTGATATCCATTTTTATATCAGTTTAACTAAGTGTGAGGGAATTCTGCTGGCAGGTTTATAACAGCGAAGGTCTGCTGGTGGCATGTCGGTAGGTACGGGACTCCGTTTCATTCCTATCTGTGTTCCTTCCTTGTGTGAAGTGAAACCTGCAGTTCAACCAGCCCACAAGGAGATTATAAAGATGATAAACCACAGCACATGCTGGGACCTGATGGGTGACTACAGGATCCTTCAGAGGGAGAATCTGTTTATGAATATTCATGTGTTCAGTTCCCAGATGTTTACAGGATATCGGTGAAGCAGGGGGATGCTGCGCCCTGCTAAACATGGCCGGGCTTCTTCAGATGCACCTGAAACTGTGTCAATATCTGATTTTCTTTTATTCTGAATGAAATATAATGTGTAAATTTGATAAATATATTCATTTTTCATTTAGTCAGTTTGGGTTCTTGGATGACAAATTGTTGAATCATTTCAGAAAAACTGTTTGGCCTGAAGGTTTGTTTTTTAACCTGTTACAACATGTCTTCATTTGAAGCTGAACATGAGCCTCACGAGGAATTACAGGATAATCTGGTCGACCTGCGTCACACCAACACGGGGAAGGAAAGACCAACTTCAGGTATAAAATAGGATGATGCTTATCCTTCACCCTCATCCACCTCTCGTCCACCTCTCATCCACCCCTCATCCACCCCTCATCCACCCCTCAGCTACCTCTCATCCACCCCTCATCCAATTCTCATCCACCTCTTGTTCAAGAAACATCGTGGACCTCCACCCGAGAAGAAGCGGTGCATGTAGCCTCGGTGCAGCTGCTGCAGACGACTGGTCTGCGTTGTGAAACCTCAGCTCCATCTCCCTCTTCGGACTGAACCAGTAACGAAGCTGAAATCCTCGGACATGTGAGGATTGTCTAGAGTTGCTCCTGGTCTCAGACGTTGTTGTACACTTCATCTGAGATACATAAGCACATAATGAAGAGCACTGACACGCTCACCAGACTGATCCTCACCCCTCCTCCATAGATTCAAGCCTTGAGCAGATTTACTCCTCATGAATAAATGAGCTTGCTCTTTTCATTCCACTGTTTGACAGACTCGGATGGTTTCCGCCTGATTTAAGACATCAGTTTTACAGTTGCTGGTCTTGGTAAATACATTTTCATGGCCAGCTCGCTGTCTGAAACGATGCGTTGAGTCTTATTTATGTGAACCTGATCAGATGCTCCGTAACGTCTTCTTTGTGTTTGTGGGAAGATATAAAAGCTGTTAAGATGCAGATTCTTTGTGTTTGTAAATGCTGCAAATCTGCAGGAACATGTTGATGTTTTGTGTTGCCTAGTTACCATTTCATGGTATCATTTCAACATGTCTATGAAGGGGAATTTTTGTAAACATATGAAATGTTCAAGCAGAATATAAGTCCATACTCGCATGGCTGAAAGCCCTCATCTGTCCCTACTCCGTTACGTAGTTGAACTGCTTTTCATTTCTGCACACTGGCTCTAACCAACAACAGGATACAGGATATTTGGCTAACACGGGGAAATAATAGTTTTACTTCCAATGTAGGCCATCAATGTGTAATCGAGGGCAGTGAACGTCGCTCTAACAACCTTTGGCTCTTCCCTGCAGTGATGAGTCCGAGGCAGCTCTCCTGAGCTCGGAGGATGAGCCACATTGTGAGGAGCTTCCTAAAGCTGCAGGGTTTTGTTTTAGAGCTGGTCTCATGTTTCCTAGTGGAGGCTCCCAGCCGATAAAGCCTCGGCTCACCTGCTGTTAACTGTTTAACAGGTGTGTCGTTCGCTGGCACAGCCGAGAGGAGTTTACTGGCACCACCTCACTCTCATTCAGTTCCATCTGAACCTGCTCAAAATGCAGCGCTGCAGTTTAACAGAGATGTATTACTCCATCAATTCTTCTTTTACAGACGTACCTGAACAGGAAGGAGAGGGAGTGTCCCGAAGGCCGCCCAAGCAACAAAGCCATGAATTGATAATCTGGCCCTCAATGGTGTTTCTGTAGTACCATATGTGCTCCAGCAGCCTGTGGGATACAACACGGGAGCTCTGAAGCCTAAAATAGGGTCGGCCTTCTCTGATATTACAAGCCAGGAACTGGAGTTGGACGACAGAGAAAAATGGGAGCCGTGCTCACCTGCACGCCAGCAGGTCCAATCGTAACGTCAACACAAAAGTTCTGCTTTGCTGCTTCATCAGGACGAGGAAGACAACGGACGATTATATCTGTGTTGCTTTAACTGGAAAACGTGATCCTGTGCAGGCTGTCTGAGAGGCAGAGAAAAGAGGAGAGCGTAGGATGGAGACTGCTGGAAAGCCTGCTCACATGCTTTCTGTAGGCCTGCATGTTGTGCGTCACATTATAACAGCTGGTTAGACTGACCTACCAAGTCTCCTGATCTCCTGATCCTGTTCCAGTTTGTCATGCCACAGCAGCATCAGGTAGAGATGCTACCAGCTCAGCTATACCTCCACATCTTTTCTTTCTTACCAATCTGTCATCATCATCACTGCTGACGATGATGAGGAAGTTTAATTGTTCCAGTAAACTAAGATCTCTACAAACAGCCCTACGACACAGTGGGCCAGACAGTCAGTGGGTCTATATATAGGCTACAGGTGGCCACTGTGCTGTTTGGTGACATGGTGTGTACCACAATCAACATGGACCAGAGGAAGCAAAGGAAAGAGTTGTCTCAGGAGGTTAGAAAGAAAGTTATAGACCAGCATGTTAAA
>JBAFSY010000008.1:37019229-37029296 GCA_036919915.1 Melanotaenia monticola | reverse complement strand
GGATTTACTCTCTCTCTCTCTCTCTCTCTCTCTCTCTTTCTCTCTCTCTCTCTCTCTCTCTCTCTCTCTCTCTCTATATATATATATATATATATATATGTATATATATATACACACAGAAAAAAATATAAATAAAAATAGAATAAACTTGAGCAACATTAGTTCAAATTTAAGTCAACGTTTGGATTAAACTGAGAGTATAAATGTGTCCCAATTCAGGGTCTGCACACTTCAAAGTCCGCTAAACGTTCGTGAAATGGGACAGTCTACCTACTTACCTACCTACCCAACAAGAACTTCCCATAGCAGCAACATAGGATGATGAATCACTTAAACCTCTGAAATTACTGTTTGCATATCATAGGACACTTCAGCGAACGTTAACACCAAAGGAGTAATAATGTTTAAAAAGAGAAAGAAAGAAGAGGAAGAAAAAAAGAAACGTTTGAGGCTCTGTTGTTTTCCAGCCAGTACACACTTCATTAACCCCTTAAAAATCCAGAAATATCAAATATTACAGACTTTTAATGTCACCACTTAACAAACATCCTTTTAATGTACTTAGTTTTATAATGTTTTCACTAAAGCGTAGTTAAAAAAAGGTACTTTTTCTTTTACAAAACTTTATTGAAACTAAATTGTACTTCTGAGCTTAGTTCCTCATTCGTCTTGTGTGAAACTAATTCTGGGAGAAAACAGGCCGTAAAGGATGCATCACCTGCAGTATGGTTTGAGGCCAAACGAAGTGCGAATTTGTAGGGTGGATTTAGAAGCGCCTTCGAATTCTCCAAATTGGGACAGTGCTTGGCACACCACGATGACGTATGTAGCCAACAAATCTGCACTTCGATGTGTCCAGACACTGAATTAGGACACAGCCTATATGTTTGCGAACACTAATTTCTGCCCATCGATGCATGATGTGAATAGAACTGTTGGACATCAGTCGCCCATGATGGCACACACGTGAAGGCAGTGTGGAGAATTTGTAGACAAAAGCTAACTGCAACTGCGACTTGGTTCCCATCATTCGTTTAAAAGAGTCGTTCAAAAGAATCGATTCGTTCATCATGTAACCAGTTACTGAACATTTACTTGTTCTGCAGGAGGTGAAACATGTTGGATGGATTTCCTGTTTTATCTTGTTTGTTTTTGGCTCATTTTTTCTTGAGGCAACAAAATCCAACCAGGAGGATTTAATCCGTTATTTTTGAAAGAAAAAGCCTTCCTTTGCCGTACTATCCCATGAACACAAGGAAGGAAAACAGAGCATCACAAGCACTCCTTTCTTATCTGATCACATGGTTCACACATGACCCCACATGGAAAGTCAGGTTATTGAGGATCTTTAGGAATAATTAATCATGGTGTTTAATACTGCGATTAGTTGTGAAATCAGGTACTCATGGCGTCCAGTTCCTCCGTGAATGGACCTAACAATCTCAGACTTGTGTCCACGTCAGCTTGTAAAACATTTCAAACCTCTGACCAGCTGTTGTGACATATTTGCAGCATCTATGATGCATGGTAAAGATGCAAGTAAATTTCAGACTTGGTCAGCAACATTTCATCATTTTTTTTCCTGTGAGCTACATCTGGTCAAACTGGTCCCTACGTTGCCCTCTACTGGTTATAAAAGTGTAAAATCTCTGCTTCAAACAAACAAAATACTTTGAGGCAGCCATGATGAACACGTCTATGCGGATGTAAAAACGAGTATATTCTGGGTCTACCCCCCGCCCTCTGACTGGGTCCTGTATTAATGTGTATATAGAGGGAGTCATTTATACAGATCTACTATTGTACAATAATCTTGTCACGTTTTGAGCTAGTTTTTATACCAATACTCATAACACTTGTGCAATGTCTGTTAAGACTTCAAGATCAGATCTTTAGCAGGTTTAAGGTAGACCTTTGCCTCTGTAGCATCGCAGGTCACATTTATTCAGCAGAAGGCATTCACACAGCTGATGCAGAAAATCCCTGTAATTATTATTAATACTGGGATAATTTTCAGTTTGTTGAATTTTCCCGTTCAGGCTTATCCAGGTGTTCAGCCACACAGGACGTCAGACAGCGCTGCAGCGATCCATGTCTGCCTGTAGAGGACGCTGTTATAGCAGAGACGAGGATGATCACCACAGCTTCATCTCCGAAAAGAGAAACACCACTTTCACCGGAATGGAGCACACTGAGGAGAAAGACGGAGGACTCTGTGAGTTCCTTCAGTAGCTCAGCAGAGAGCCATGTGATTGGCTAACCTAATAACTCCCTAATGACTGTCTGCGCCCTTTAAAGCAGGGGTGTCGTACATTCATCTGACTTCCTAAATGTATGATGAGCTGAGTCAGTTCAGGAGGGCAGGATTACTACACACATGTGGAAATGTACGTATGTACATTTAAAATAACTTCTAGATCTGGAAAAGTTCCTCTGATCATCATGTGGAATACTGGATTTTCCTCTTCCAGTTACTTGGAACTAAACGTTTGCTGGTTTTATAGATCCATGCTGGTCCAGGGGCTGGACTACACGTGGAAATAAGTAAACGTGTAAAATAAATCAAATGTGTCAATGAGGTAAAATATTGTGGAAACTTGATTTATTTTCCTAAAAGGATAGATCATTGAATGTAAACATACTGATAATGTACTTGTACTTTATTGTTCTAAAACAGGAAGAAAATGTGGAGTTTAATTTTATAAAGGTTATTATGTTACTGGTCCGACGTGCTGGAGACCAGATGAGTTGGACTCTCTGTTTTAGACCAATCAGGACAAAGTCTCCAGACTTGGTCGAGCTCTGTGAAGTTTTCTGCTTTCAACTTAGAAACAAGACCAGTCTGACTCGCTGCTGGTTTGTTCGGTTGAATAAGGGAAGGAAAAGGAGATCAGGATCTAATCTCCGGATTAAACCAGAAGAAAGTGAACTGGAACAGGTGAGGCCACAGAAAGAAGACACTCCCACTGCGCCATGATTTATCAGCCTGTCAATCAAACTTCACATCCAGCTGATCAGTCAGAACTGATGAAACAACAGATGGGAAGAAAGACAGGATCAGAGTGACGAGGTCAGGACCGGACGGATCTACGTCAGCAGTGGGAACGAACCTTTGTCGTGCATGTTCAGCTGCTTCAGCAGGTCGTATCGAACCGGCTGGATGGCTTTCAGACAGAGCCGATGCACGTTGGAGGGAGTATCATCTCCAGCCAGAGTGGTCAGGTCGATGCATGTGACAGCCTTCAGCAGCCATGCCGTCTGAAAACAGACATAAACAGTCTGACAACAATGTTCCTGCAGCATCACCTGCTCACAGTTTATAGAGGTTCATTGCAAATTTCTCTGCTGTCAGACATCTTCTCAACTCCCTCCTAACCTCCTCTTCACAGACCACCTGCACAGAGGGCAGCATGAAGACTGCACACGCTAGAAAGCAGCAATCCTGACATGATGCAGAGAAACTCAGACAAAAGCCTCCAAACCAAACACACTTCAAACCCCAGCAGTTACATATATATATATATATATATATATGTGTGTGTGTGTGTGTGTGTGTGTGTGCGCACGTGGACAAAATTGTTGGTACCCTTCGGTTAATTAAAGACAAACTCACAATGGTCACAGTAATAATTTGAATCTGTCAATTCTATGAAATTTAACCGATGAAAGTCACACAATACTTATATATATAGAGAGAGAGAGATGGGTGGAGACAGATGATGGGGGTGTCTCCCACCTGCCATTGTTTCTTTGGGATCTTCTGTCCTTCAATCTTCTGAGCTCTTCTAAGGACAGCCTGGGTGTTTACCCTCACTCTGGAGATCAGATCCAAGTCTGGAGAGACCATAATGTTTTAAAACAACATAACAGTCATCAGCTTCAACTACTTTGGTCCTCGAAGACCAGAGACGGAGATCTCTGATCTAAAACCTGTAGGACGGTGATCTGGAGGACCAGAGACGGAGATCTCTGATCTAAAACCTGTAGGACGGTGATCTGGAGGACCAGAGACAGAGATCTCTGATCTAAAACCTGTAGGACGGCGATCTGGAGGACCAGAGACAGAGATCTCTGATCTAAAACCTGTAGGACGGTGATCTGGTCTTTTCCCACATCACGTGAATGTTTCAGATCGTCTACTAACGTCTTTTATAGGGATAAAAAAAAAATGTATTCCTGTTTTCAGACTAAATTTGACGTTTTGTTAACTGGATGGACTGAAACTGACTGCATGTTCTGTCATAGTGAACTGGTTTAACACCAGCTCCAACTGAGTTAACTGGTCAGCTGACTGGAACGGATGGGTTGTCACGAGGGATCAATAATATCCCTCTGCAGTCAAGAAAAACAGTATAAAAACAATCATTTTCCAGCTGGCACGTGAACGCACCTCCGGTCACTGACCTCTGTTATTTATTTATTAAAGTCCCGGATATTAAAGATCCACTAACTAAACTAAACTAGACTAGACTAAACTAAAATAACATAAACTAAACTAAATGAATCGTTCGCCTCTGATATTAAACGATCGGATGTAAATCTGACCTCGGAATGAAACTGTTGAGCTGTTATCGTGTCTCTGTGGAATAAAACGGGTCCACGTGCTGAAGAGGACCTCGGAGGACTAAATGTCACGCGGGCCCACTCACCCAGGGACGTTCCCACATTTCGGGCCGACATGGTTCTAGTCCTACACGGGAAAGATGTTCCGAAACAGCTCCGAGTGATCTGCTAGATGAAGAGGAGGAAAAGGGTCCTGAACACCCACTTCCTGTGTTTGTGTCACGTGGTGTCATCAAGTAAACACACCCCTAAGACCAGCGGCCCGTCTTTCTCTCTCTCTCTCAAACACACACACACACACACACACAGGGGATATCGTTACTAGAACAGAAAAGGGGCTCGTTCGACTTGGGTTATGCAGCGCAACCAAGCAGCAACCTCCGCCTGTAAAACATGAAGCCCATGCGGCGGTGCAAAAAAATTGCAGTTCACCCCTCATCCGCTAGGGGCTCTAAAACAGAGAAAATCCCCGTAGACTCCCATGTTAAAAAGACCAACTTCATAGCAGAAATAAACATGTTTAAAGCCTGGTACAAAAATACATTTCAGGATTAACAGGTCAAGTTTACCTTCATGACAACTGTGAGGGGGGTGATTGTTTTTTAACTCATCTGTTTGGATGTTATTTGATCTTGAAATTTGGCATAATTAGGGGTGTGTCCTTTTGATTGACAGGTATCCAATATCTGCAGCAAGAAGGGAGAGTGCAGTTTTTAGCCGGCTAACAGCACGTCTTAGCATTAGCCCACCTACCTTCATTAGCCGGTTAGCTACTGTTAGCTCCGCGTTAGCTCGATTAGCTCTTAGCTACAGGCAGCTCGGAGTTTGATAGATGTCAGTCATCCACCCTCTCTCAGCTCCAGCACTTTGTCCATTTTTGTATAATCCAGGAGCGACGGCGGGCGCGACGCTGCCAAGATGGCGACGGTGGGAAACGCCCAATGAGCTTCACTTTTGCTCTTCAGAAAACTACAGGTGATGTCACGGAGGCTCCGCCCATCTTTTATATACAGTCTATGTTCATCACTGCAGCTCCATGTAGATCAGCAGTAACCAGGAATCAGGACAAAATCCTCTCCTCCAGTCAGACAAAAAGAGTTGGTTATCCTGTGCTCTCAGTTCAGTTTGTGTAAAAGAAAATTCCAGATTATTTTCCATGGCTCTTAATTTCAGATGAGTTCAGGGAAAAAGAAGTTTAGAGAAACGTTGTGGGTGAGGATTCTCTCTGACCTATCAGTGGTCTGCAGGTCTGTTTTGTAGCATTTGATAAAAGATGCTAAGCCAGGGGTCACCAACGTCCGACCTCTCGAGCCAGGATCCTGCAGGTTTCCACTGTGTCCCTGCTGCAACATGCCTGGTTCAAATGGAACAGTTCTCCATCAGCTAGTTTTCCAGGTCTGGACCAGCCTTCTAACCACCCATTATCTGAGTCATTTGTGCTGCAGCATGGACATGAAAACCTGCAGGACTCTGGCTCAAGAGGTCTGGAGTCGGTGATCTCTGGTCTAAATGCTGCGTTCACTGGAGTTTAGTTTGTTAGTTTAGTTCAGTGAAAGTAGCTTAAACAAAAAGCTGAATTTACTTTTGCTGAGGTCCAACACTTGGCTGGATATACACAATAAACTAAATCTAAAATAGATATTACATGTAAATACAATGTCATAGATTAAACAGATTGGACATTACTAGTAAACTATACAGTCAGTAATTCTCGGTTGTGTTTCTGTACAGGTGTAGTCTGCTGTTAGGTTGGACTGAAGCTCGTTGCTTCTATCTGCTGCATCTTTGTCTCTTTTTTTCTACTTTCCTTTTCATTTCTGGTCATGCTTCTTTTTCTGTCCCCTCCAGTCAGGTGCAGCAAATTTATTTAAGTTCTGTAATTCAAAATAAATAAATAATTTAAATAAAAAATCACATTATTAATCCTTATTCACATAAAGCTCCTCTTGGCAAAACAACACAGCAGCCAGACCATCATTCTGCCGCCACCATGCTGAAAAAAACAGATTTTGATAAATTGGATAATAAAAATTTGCCCCCAAAAGTAAACTTTTTTATTTGAAATGGATTTTAGTTGATATCTGAATTAAATAATAGAGACAGACAATAATTTTGTAATCCCAAACTCTAGTAATGTTTGGAAAAATTCAATTCCAAACAGTAGAAAAAGAAACTGAAAACATCCCTGGTCCAAAATGAACAGACCTGGAGTGAAAGAGTCATGTTCAGTCCTTCAACCAGCAGCTGTTCTCTGGTCAAGAGTCTAGAACATGTCACAGAACTTTGACTTTCTACATGTTTTCCTCCACACGCTTCATTAACATATGCGACGGTAAGCAGGCTGGGATCAGCCAGCAGCAGCTTCCAGTCTGGTCCTGGAGCAGAGGGAACGTCTCCGGATCTGGAAGCTGATGGATGGGAGAGGGGCGGAAGCTGCTCATTGAGAAGAAGGAAACCTGCTTTCACCTCAGTTTCCAAAAGTCTCCACTAACACCAGGAAATGTCTTTAGATGTATCGCTAGTCGCTTTTTAGAAATAGAGTCACTACATGGGCCTGAAAGCTCGCTAAATGTAGCGCTAACGTAGCTAAGTTAGCATCACTGATTTAGCCGAGCTCTGACGCGTACCAGAAACTGTGCATTAATAAACGTTCCATATTGACTGCACTTAAATATGTTCATTTATTTAACACTTTAATTTTTTTGTAATGAATTAATCGCAGTGTTGTTTTCGTCAAGTTTATTTCGTTGACGAACCTTTTTTTCATGACGATAACGAGACGGTGACGAGCTAAAAATGGCTCTGATGATGAAAACATGAGATTTCGTCGATGAGACGAAAATGTTCCATAGCTGATTGTCCGACAATAAAAACACGACATTTCTGCCCGTTGTGAACGTGATCTGTCAATCAGCAATGCCACTGCACTTTGGCCACGCCCACCACCAGACGCTCAGCGCACACAGACGATCAGTTCATTCGTTCACAGATGAATCATGATGCAGCGTCGACGAAGGGGTTGAAACATATGGACATATTTTAACTATCATCCATCATAATTTACCAGGTCACGTTGAGCATGTGTTCCTCATCCTTTGCTCATATTTTGGACGTGTGTGTGTTCAGGGTGGAGTTTTACACTTCAGAAAATTCTGAGAAATAAAGCCACAGTTACCAAAGCTCTTTGCTTTCTAGGAAGAATTGAATTCACAATTAGAAGTTTATCTGTGTAAAGCATCACCCTGAGTAGATCAGAAAGTATCTGCTGTTGGTTGGAAAGCTTCTAAGCCTAAAAACATTCCTTTTAATTTTTTAATTATTGAGGAAAATAACCAAAAACAAGCTCAAAGAAAGCTAGGTCTTTATTGACCTAAATTAATTTGTTAAAAGCTCAGACTTTTTTATTTGACTAAAACGTGACTGAAACTAACATTTCGGTCCTGAAGACTAAAACTGAGCTGCTGCCACAAACAACGCTGATTAATCGTAATTAATGCATCAAATCCCCCCAATGAATAATAAACCTCATTGGTGAGTGTATATATGATATTTAGTGACATATTTATTTATTCCACAGTGAGTGGCCGTGTGTTAGACGATCCATTAATGTCCACTGGAGTGGTTCATTTTCAGATACACCATCCTGACCCATGCAGATACTACAAACAGCCTTTAAATAGGTGACTGTGCATGAAAGGGTTAATGAATTAACTAATTAGCACCTTATGTCATCAGCACTTTTCCATTATGCTGTATTTTATCAACACGTAGAACAAACTGCGTTGAAATGAATGGCTGAGTAAATTCTCGTGACTCCTTCAGGATGAGCTTCAAAGCCTCGACTGGAAATGTGTCCCCACGTGGATGAATTTTAGATGGTATCTTTACTTTTCATCTAGTGTAATTATTGGCTCCAAATGAGATTTTATCTGATTCCTTGGTTTTTATTTCTAATTAAACCTGAAAAACTCATTAAATTTCCCTCAATCACAGCTGTACTTTTAATTTAATCTGGGAGAAAGTGGGACAAGTGGCTGACGAGAGTAATGTCAGAGTTTTTTTACCAGGTCAATATTGATCAAAACTGATTTCATTAACAGCAAAGAGGACACTGTCTGCATCCACAAGCTGGATCTTTCTTTTCCACAGGAAATCATCTAACATTAATAACCAGAATTAGCTGAGGCCAGATTTGTCTGCACGGAGCAGCAGGGTCCAGCAAACAACGAGGTGGATGAAAGGAGGGAAAGATCTTTTGAAACTTGATGTAAAAGGAGGGCAAAGAGGGAACTACTTTTCATGTGAAAAATGCTTTCCTTTCACATCCCAGAGTAATAAGTTGTAAGCAGCAAAGTACTGCAAAGTGCAGAGGGAGGACACAGAGGACTGGAACAGCCAGATAGCCTCCACTTCCTCCTCTAAATTATTCAGGGGGCTCATATTTTTCAGGGCAGCAGCCTTTTTGTTGCGGCTTCATGGGGACCAAAGCAGCTCCACGGGAGGCTGGAACAGTGACAACAACAACCGGATCTTTTCAACCATAAACATGCAGTGAGGCTACATCTACGGCACCCCAACTGATCAGTGTCATTAAAACATTGATTAGATTTGAAAAAGGAAACAATCCAGTTGGATTATCGTTGCTTCAGATTTATTGAAGTGGATTTTTTAGATGTGGCTATAAATCAGCTTCTTGGAAGATGTGCAGCCATTGTCCCATTGTTTCAGGATTTACTGGATTAATCCTCTGAACAATGAAAGGGCTTCGCTGCAGCATTTTTAAGCCAACTAGATCAGAAAATCTCCTCTCTTCCCTCCATTTTCCAGCTCCAGTTGTCCACTTAAAGCCCTCTTAGCAGCTGCTTCACGCTGCATGCAGTCCCACATACGTTCTTAGTAAACATGACTGAACTAGCTGATGGCTGGAAGTTAAAGAAAAACAAGTACAATCAGGAAGGGTTTATTTGGGATGAACACACCTTATTGATTAGTCAATTAGTGGAAATGGCTCATAAAGTCGGCAGCCATTTCTAAGCGCTGACCATCGTTGTTTGGAGGAGAGTTTTGTTTCACTGGACATAAACTGTTCACAGTGCTGAGTCATGACAGCCGACGTCTGAGTCGGACATGCAGATCCGGTGTGTGCAGAGCAGCAGGAGGCAGCCAGATATCCACCATGTTGATCTGCATCATTTCCTGTCTCTGGATCACAGGAAGAGAACCCAACCTGCAGACCCCGGTTTTCAGCCGGACCAGAGTTTGTTTCTTTGGTCCGAACCTGGAGACCCTGGTTTTCAGCTGGACCAGAGTTCATTTCTTTGGTCCAAACCTGGAGACTCCGGTTTTCAGCTGGACCAGAGTTTGTTTCTTTGGTCTGAACCTGGAGACCCCGGTTTTCAGCTGGACCAGAGTTCGTCTCTTTGGCCTGAACCTGGAGACCCTGGTTTTCAGCTGGACCAGAGTTCATTTCTTTGGTCCAAACCTGGAGACTCCGGTTTTCAGCT
>JBAFSY010000008.1:36896746-36907604 GCA_036919915.1 Melanotaenia monticola | reverse complement strand
GGAATGGTATGGTACAGTATGGTACGGTACAGTATTGAATGGGATGGTATGGTATGGTATGGTATGGTATGGTATGGGATGGTATGGTATGGGATGGTATGGTATGGTATGGTATGGTATGGTATGGGATGGGAACGTATGGTATGGTATGGTATGGGATGGTATGGTATCCATCCTTCCTGAAGCAGTTAGACTGGAGACCAGCGCTGTTCACAGTAGACCCAAAACACACATCCATACGCAGAAAGACAGCAGAAATTATTATTGTACAAATTGTTAATAATGAAAAAAATTAAAAAATCTTTATTTCTTAATTCTTCTCTTTTCGGTAAATAGCTCAACAACAGCTTAGTGTTGTTTTTATTTTGTGATTTTTACTGCTGGTTCTTGTCTTGCTGCTGCTGCATCTCCCCTGCTGGGGACAAATAAAGGTCTTAAATGAGTCAGCAGTATTTATGAACCCTCAGGGACTTTGGGTGACCTGACGATCCTTTTGACGTCTGGACATTGTTTTGGATTTAGAGTACACAATTCCCTCTTATTGCTCTCAACAGCCTTATTTCCAGCAGCAGCAGGCAGCTGGTTGCTGCACAGAGGCACTAATAAACCAGCTGTGAGATATATGAGCAACACTCAGATGCAACAGCACAGGGTTGCAACTAGCTGCTGAACACATTGCACCACTTCTTAACCAGGTCTCACCAGAACCTGAAGCACAATGTACTGCTAACATAACACAATGGCTGGATAGGAAAAAAATAAAAAGGCACATTTATTGGCCATGATGGTGTGTAAATGTTATGGTTTATGATCTCACCACATGACTGGAATGTCATTGTACAACTGCAAAAGTCTTTCATGTTTCAAAGGAGGTTTTTTTTACAACACAAGCTTGATTACTGTCAAACTTTCTAAAATATGGATATTTTATATTATTAAACATCATAATCATGCACACAAATTCAAATAGAAATGAAAGAAATGTTTCACATTACCAAATCAAATTTTATTTAAAGAGCCCTTTTCATGCACAAAAAACCCACAAACTGCATCACACAATAAAACTAATTCTATATATTAAAAACAAAATTTAAAAGCCTTCACACACCAGAGTATATAACAGGAAGTTAAAACACACCTCACACACACACTCACACACATACAAAGTGCATATACCCTCCCCCTACACGCCATTCTGTACCAACATGACCTCCATCCCAGGCTACCGTCTCTGAACTGAGTGTAAGTAGAAACATACCAACGGAATGAAAATATGTGGCTGACACTACTGAGAGGAAACGGGATCTTGGGGATCCAGTCCCACTGGAAACCAGCCCACTATGACCACCGAGGGCACCACCACAGGAAGCACATTACATGATATAAAGCAGTGTTTTATGAAACATTGTGGAATAATTCATTCAGTAAAGTACTCGCTACCACAGCGGAAACACGACGTGAAGTCACCTTAAAGAAAAGTAAGATTTCAAACATTTCAGAAGAACATGTTTCAGTCATGTAAAATACAACCTGGCCAGAAGAAAAGTCCCACCCTCTAACATCTGGTTGGACCTCCTTCACCTCTGATTCCAGCAGCTTCTCTGAGGCATCGTCTCTAGAAGCTTCTGCAACGTCACCAGATTTATTTCCATTCAGTGTTGCATTCATTTCTCTCCAAGATCTGATGATGATGGAGAGTCGACCACTGAGCAAAGTCTTCTCCAGAACATCCCAAAGAGCCTCCATGGGGTCCAGGTCTGGACTCTGTGGTGGCCGATCCATGTGTGAACATGATGTCTCCTGTTCCCTGAACCGCTCTTTCACAGTCTGAACCCCATGAATGTTTCATGTTTCAGTTTCAGTTTATTCAGCCATTCTGGACAAAAAAGAGACACAAAAACACCACATAATGTCTGAAAAGGAAAAGGCAGAAACCGAAGCTCATTCACCCACCCAGAGCATCATTAATCACAACTCTTGTAGTACTAGCAGAATATCGACTGTCATGGTCATTTTTCAGCTACACTCAGCGTTCAGTGTCAATGCAGGACTTCATGTTTTTCTTGAACATTTTTTAAACTGAATTAATGTTGAGCAGTCTTTTATCTCTGGGTCCAGCTGGCTCCATACGTTAACACCAGCAACAGAAAAACAAAGCTGCTTCACATTCGTTCTCACTTTAGGCTTTATTTCAAATTTTACCCCCTAAAATTCTAAAGAAGTCTCTTTGTCCTCATCCTCCGTTGTCATCCTGGAATATGGCTGTGATGGAATAACCTGCTTCAGTATATTCAGACATGAACCTAGACCTGACCCTAGACCTGAACCTAGACCTGACCTTATACCTGACCCTAGACCTGACCCTAGACATGAACCTAGACATGAACCTATACCTGACCCTAAACCTGAACCTAGACCTGACCAACTGCAGCAACTCCAGGTCATAGACTGCCCCCACAGGCTTGTACAGCAGCACTAGACATGATGCTGCTTCCCTTCATCCTCCTCTCTTCTTACCCTGATGCTCCATCACTCTGGACCAGGGTAGATCTGGACTCATCAGACCACATGACCTTCTTCCATTGATCCAGATCATGTCCGGGCTGGGCTGCAGTTCATGGACAGCTACAGTCCAGCTATGTTTCCTGCTCTTGCAGGGAACTGTGATTGACAGGTGATTAGCTGGTTCGAGCCTGGGTGACCTGCGTTTGTTACAATGAATTAAACTAAATACTGTAAGTGAAATTTAGTTTATGAACCTACATTTATATTTTATTGATACGTGGACACCGCGGTGCTCCATGCAGACCTGCGGATGGCGGAGCACCTGAGCACCCTGCCCAGGTTACATCTGACATCAAATCTAAGACTCCTAGTTTCCTCTGACTTCAGGTCTGGAACAGAAGATAGAAATCAGCATCTTACATACCCATCATTTTCTCGTAGAAGCTGCAGTTTCCATCCTTTTTAAGCTTTTTGGTCCTATAGCTACACCACAGTTTCAGCTTCAAACATCATCCGCATGTTTTTCTGAAACATGGACAGAAGGACATCAGACTGTGGAAGCCTTGAACTTCTGCTACAGCCTTTTGTGTCGGCTGTGGTGAGACGAAGACGCCTGCATGTTGTAGTGATGTGGAGACACGAGTTTTCTTCTCTTACAGTTTTACTCTTCAGACAAATGTTCTTCAGCTTGTGGGTTAAGACTGGGCTTGATATACATATTACTGTAAGGTGTAATAAACTCTCTATGTTGGTGTGCTATTGGTAGCGGGCTCGTTAGGTTTTAAAATAAGAGCCGATCCTGTTGAAAGGCATCCTCACACATAACTAAAAGAGGTTCAATGAATTTATCTTTGAGTATAAAAAGCTATCAACCGTGGGCCATCAGGGCTGCAGCTTGACCTCCTTCCTATTGGTGGTGGTGACAGGGATCTCTGGAGCATCTCGTTTTCTAACCACATGCGCTTTCCGGTATGGAAGGAATATAAAGATTGTCCAGAAGTACAGTTTGAGCTTCTACATTTTCTGATGATTCAGATGCATGTAATATTTTATAGCGGGTGGAAAAGGTATTTTTAATGTCCTGAGGGTCTGTTGTTGTTGCTCCACTCTGGGTTGGACCTGCAGTAGTCGCTCTGCCTGCATCCACGTTCTTTAATCGGCAGGCCAACAATCTCACTGATCATAGTAACTGAGCCGAATTTAACTGTTTTCTGCTTTCGATGTGGACAGTTCCTCAAACTGGGTTTTAAGTGGAGCCATCCAAATACAGCTCTTTCCAGTTGTTTCATTTTTATTGGAACTGGAGTGAGATATGATCTCTGATGTTTGACGTAAAGGCCTTCCATCTGACAACAGCGGGGTGTCATCCGAATTTGTAATAAAGAACAACTTAATTGTGTCTCTAAAAATGATGGAAAACCTAATCAGAAAGCCATCTGGGATGAAATCTCCATCTAGAAGTGCCTTTAACGAACCCTTGGGCTCTATAACAAGTGAAGTAGGACAGTGGTCTGACAGTAGTGTGCTGTTATAATAACCTTCTATCACAGAGGACACAGAGCTGGAGATTAGGAAATAATCTATATGTGCGAATAGAGGAGAATTCCAGTTAAATCTCCTCCAGGTGTCACACGAGTTCACATCTTTTACATACTGTAACAGCTGCTTCCTGCTTCGTCCACCTCAGCCGACCGGTCCAGTTTAGGGTCTAAAGTGCAGCTGAAATCACCTGCTAGAGTCTTCCCTGCAAGAGAGGAGCTTAAAAAAATTACATTTACAAAGTATTTGGTATTGCCATAGTTTGGGGTATACATGGTAATCATATTTATCTTTTCATTTATCAACATACCCTGGACACTCGGGTAGCCCCAGTGTCACGGATAAAGAAGAATCTCAATGTGGAGGAGCAGCGACTCTGAGCCCCTCCCGGATCACCGAGCTTCTCTAAGGGAGAGCCCGGCCGCCCTGCGGAGAAAACTCACTTCGGACGCTTGTTCTTTCGGTCACTACCCACAGCTCAAGACCACAGGTGAGGGTAGGAACGTAGATAGACCAGTAAATGGAGAGCTTTGTCTTTTGGCTCAGCTCCTTCTTCACCACGACAGACCGATGCAGAGTCCGCATCACTGCAGACGCCGCCCCGATCCGCCACCTCTAAATGTATATAACCTCTAAAATAATCCCAGCATGTCTCCCCAAACGAGATGATGTACCTTCCCTGGTAGCGTGACGAGCTGACTAGTCGCCTAACTGATGACGAGGGGCAGTTATGGACTGAGAATCTTATTCTGAGCCTTTTTGTCAGACAGCTCAAGTCAAACTGGACTTCTTTGTTTTGCTCATATTGAAATTTGAGCTTCTGATCCACCAGAATTGGGGAATTGAACTTGGACACACGTCTTCAGTATGGACACATCCTGACGACAGCGAAGGCGCTCATGAAAGGAACCCTGCACCATTAAAGGTGGGGTAGGAGATGTTTTCCAGGAGCAGTTTTTCTCATAATGATTAAAAATAAGAAGGAAGGAAAAACATCCCTGCGACCCGCCCGCACTAAATAAAAACCTGTCTGCACCTGGAACATTTTCTTGATGCCATTTTGCCTGCACACCAGCGTTTTTGTGGGTTATGGGTCGGGTACCCAGGGAACTGGGCCCCAGTACAGCTCTGTCTAACAACACCCCTGCTAGTAAAACATCCGATTATTCTTTCTTTATTTGTTTATTAGTAAAAACATGATTTTGTGGTGTAACGAAAATAAAAACAGAGGGAATTCCTTCCCTTCCGTCATATCTGATCAGAGTAAAACGAAGATCTTGGTCTTCGTGGTGATCGTAACATTGGGGATAATTTAGGCTCCGTTGATCTCTTCATTAGCTGCACATTAATCACAATATTTTCTAATTACATCTCCACGCTGACAGGATCTCACACTACTTCAATAACTGCTGTTATTTAGCAAACTGCTGCTTAAAGACACGGATGCTAATTATTTGCTCCAGAGATTCACTGATTCACCTCTTATAGGCTCATTAGGACAGTAAAACATCACAGCCCCAAATTAAATATTTAATAATGTCTTTACTTTTAAGCAGCTTTGATTAATAATGAAGTGTTTTTATCTGTGAGTATCTGTATTGATCTTTTTATCCTTGATTATCTCTGATGTACTAGAGGCTCATTTAACTGAACCAACAAGACAAAAGAAAGAGAAAAACAAACATGATTTACATTTTTTATAACATCAGTTATGTGTTGCATCTGGTGTCCCTGGCTATGTTGCCATGGAAACAGCTGTGAAATAGAGGTTGTGGTTTATAATTTCATGTTAACGTTTTACTACTTCACGGTGTCTCAGATTTAACATGTAAAATTTGCTCTCATGTGTTAACTGCTTCACCTGCTCAGCCGTGGTGTGTTCAGGGCCTGCGGGATAACTTGCTTTCCTGCTATCATCGTTCTGACTGAACATGACAGGATGTGAAGCGACGAAGCTGCTCTGTGGAGGAGACGAGTGTCAGAGAGGCTATAAAAGAACAGAGCTGCAAGGTGTGTTGTCTTAGCGGTCCGTCACCGGCTGCCATGGCGTGTTCCTGATTGTGGTCATGAAAGGTAAGCAGCTCAAAATCAGACATGAAAAGTCTGATGTGGACTCTTGTTTTGTCTCTGTCCTCTTTTTCTGTCTTCTTGTGTTTCTTTGCTGAATCAGCCACGGTGCACGTTCAGATTGACCAGTGTATTTTTATCTGCTTGCTAGCGTGTGGCTAGTGTGTGTTAGCGTGTAGCTAGCGTGTAGCTAGCGTGTGGCTAGCGTGTGGTTAGCGTGTGGCTAGCGTGTGGCTAGCGTGTGGTTAGCGTGTAGCTAGCGTGTGGTTAGCGTGTAGCTAGTGTGTAGCTAGCGTGTGGCTAGCGTGTGTTAGTGTGTAGCTAGCGTGTAGCTGGCGTGTAGCTAGCGTGTGGCTAGCGTGTGGCTAGTGTGTGGTTAGCGTGTAGCTAGTGTGTGGCTAGCGTGTGGCTAGTGTGTGTTAGCGTGTAGCTAGCGTGTGGCTAGCGTGTGGTTAGCGTGTAGCTAGCGTGTGGCTAGTGTGTGGCTAGCGTGTGGCTAGCGTGTGGTTAGCGTGTAGCTAGCGTGTGGCTAGCGTGTGGCTAGCGTGTAGCTAGCGTGTGGCTCGCGTGTGGCATGGTGGTTTCTCAGTCTCAGGACGCTCCTGGATGTTCCTGAAATGTAGATAATAGACGTCACTGAGGCATCAAACGAGCTGCATGGACTTGCAGAGGCTTATTTTGGTGCTCGTCTCATGACGAACCAGGTAAATACGACACTGTAACTTCTTGTTTGGCCAAAGACAAAAATATTGTCTGTGATATCATAACTATAATATTTTAATATAATATCATCCACCCCTAATCTGGAGGAGAGTAAAAGTACTGTTCTGTTCCTCAGGTCTAGGGATTGTGTTCCAGGTGTGAGCTTTGTGATAAGAGGAGGCTGACTGCCTGAAGGGTTTCTTCCTGAATGCTCATTTACAGTTCCCGCTGGGTTGAGCTCTGGTAGAGCAGTTGGGGTTGTATGCTATGATCTTTCTCATGGTACCTGTAGAAAAACATGTAAAATGTTGCACTAAAGCTAAAAATCTGCAGCTTTGGTTTAATAAGACCATCAACCATTTACAGAAAATTATTACATCAAGTTATGACCAGGTAGTTTGGTAAGATAAGTCATTTCCTGGTGTATCGTGTCACGTCTGAAGTTTCACACTATTTATTTAATTTGAAAATGTCCGTAAACCCCTAGAATTGAAAGAGGTTGTACTTTCCTGTATTTAGCCTTTTCAGTTTAGCAAACGATCCAGGCTGTGAGATCTTTTATGGTGAGTTCTGGGCTGGTTTGGACCTACGACGGCTCTGTCTGCTGTCCAGTGCTTTTATGTGCTGCTGAAGTGAGATGCACCAAGCTGTTTGTCTGTCTTTTGTAGGCTGTCACCAGCTTTGAGCATAAAGCCCCAAACAGCACTCCTCTCACTTTCTGTTTAACTCCAATTCGCCACAGTGAAAAGCTTTGTGGGCGAGAAGCAATCCCTCCACAGTTTTATAGCATTTCCCTCCACATCGTTCTGACAGTCAGATAAAAATAATAAAATGATAAAACCATGGAAGTGAAGGCCATTACATCTGGAATCAGTCTAAACGCATCCCATCACTCTGCTTATCAGCTGTTAATTACCATTGTAATAGAGCAGAGCAAAGAATCCAATCTTGTCCCTGTTTCTTCTCTCGCTGCATGCTCGCTGCTCTTTATCATGCTTGGGGACAAAGAGAAATGCTAATACGGACCAATTTATTTCAGATCTGTTCTGTCCTCTCAGTCTCACACAGATATGAGGTATAGCAGCTGGTTGCCCTGCTTAGATGAGCCATATTTTCTCCTCTCTCTCCATCATAATACCAAGCTGCATCCCAGAGACCCAAATTTATATCAGCTTCATTTAGATGGTTGTGCACCAAAAGCGGCTGACGGATGGCAATATGTGGTCAGTGAGGTTTGACATGGATGTACCTTCACTAAAGGGAGGAGGAATGAGGCTATAGCTTCATTTCAAACCATGAGCGTCTGTACTGTTAACTGGGACCAGTGTAACCCATTTTCATGCCCACTTATTGTCCTGACTGTTCCTCATTAACTCCAGTCAGGTGTTTCTTTCACTCCAACCTGATTGTTGCAGAAAACTGATGTCGGCATTGCATCAATAAAGCCAATGATGTGATTAATGGTATCAAACAAAATATAGACCATGGAATGCTCTGGTTAGTAAACAGATGGATCTTTTACAGTTTTAATTTGACTTCCCTCACTATTCATCATCATTTGGTGTTCACTGCTTTTATAATACCACATTCTACGCATCAGCTACCTGGGTGCTAGCTAGCTAAGCAGCTACATATGTATTTATAAATTTGAGTAATGTAGCTGAAATTTAATTAAAATGCGACAATGGAAAGAAAAAAAATGCTAGCACGCTATCTGTTAACCTAGCTAGCTAAGATGAGCAACTTTAGGCCTAAACAGATTCCAGTAATGTGGTTTCACTTTGATTAAACTGGCCTGTAGAAACAGAAGAATAGAAATAATTGATGTGTAGTTTATTTATTTATCAATTTCCATCTTTAGTAATTCATTCATTCTGCTCTTGGAAATTTCTCACATTTAATCATTTTAATACTCAGACTAAAGTTCAAGTTTACTATAAAAATGTTCCTGATGTATGTAACTATATAATAAAACAGAATAGAATCAGTTTTATTGCCATTGTCAGTAAAAGTTTCATGAACTAGGAATTTTTCTTGGTGCAACATGGAACATAGACTAGTAAGGGAAATAAAATAAATGATAATGAAGACTTTAAAGTAAGTTTCTAAGGACATGCAATAAAAACAGTGTAATATAGAAAATACTCTCCCTATATAAAACAGAATATACATGTAACCACACCAGGAGCGTGGGATGGTGTCCTCTTTTTCCTCGTGCTGTGTATGATCTGTTTCTAACTCTAACTCTGGCTGATTAACAAACTCTTCTCCAGCCAATCCGGAGGCTGGAACTGGGAACTTTAGGGCCCGACGTGGGAGCCTCCACCTTCTGTCTTTTAGTGCTCTCCCCCTTTAATCTAGTAAAAATAATGCTGGACTCTTGACGCTGCCTTTTCTATCTTTTTTCTGTTTCTGTCCTTCGTCTGTGATGCACAAGGGTGGGATTGTTTGACTGAGGGAACCCAGAGCCGAGCAGATGAAGCCAAACATCAAAGACAAGCACATAAATATATAAAAATAAGCTGAAAAGGGAAGAAATCTTGTGAGAATAGAGGGAGGATGAGGGAGTGTGACACAGAACACAGCAGTTATTAAATACATTATAAAAGATAGAAACAGCTGCTTCTGAACAATGAGCTAACCTAGCTAAAGTTTTTAATGAATAAAGTTTAATCCTAACAGCAGAAAGTAGAGCTGCCCGATGAATATTCATCACTGAAGTCGACAAACTAAAACGTGTTGTGTGCTACTTCTGTTTTCATAAATTACCCTGTGCCTGGGGTATTTGGAGAGAGTCCAGGGGTTTTCTGGCTTCATAGACGTGGCTTCAGTTCGTATGATGAGGCGATGCACACGTATGTACATTTAAAATAACTTCCAGATCTGGAAAAGTTCCTCTGACCACGTGGAATCCTGGATTTTTCTCTTCCAGACACCTGGAACTAAATGTTTGTTGGTTTATTGATCCGTCTGGAAGCTGGAATAAACCTGGAAATACGTGAATAAATAAATGTGTAATTATGTCGAATAAATTAAATATGTAAATAAAATAACAAATAAATAAGTAAAATAAGTTAATAAGAAAAATAAAAAACAGAAAAATCATGGAAATAATAAAAATATAAGTTAATAAATTAAATTTATCAATTTATGAATAAAATTTAAATAATAAATACAAAATGTAATAAACTGATAAGTTTGTAGGTTTTTAAGTAAAAGAAGTATTTGTAAAATTTTAAATTTGTTATATATAAAATAATAAATATCAAACCAAATAAATAATAATAAAACAAAAGTGTAACTGTAACTAAGGTAAAATATTGTTTCTAATATTAGTTTTATAATATTTTCTAAAAGGATGGATCGTGTAAAAATCTGGATAGTACACTACTTCGTACTAAAACATTCATAGGTTCTCAGATTGTGTTGATTGGTGCAGATTAAATCACTACGTATGTGGTGTAAACTGACTCTGGTTTAGGGATAGTGGGCTGAAACATTATTCCTAATCCTAACTCCGATCAAAGCCGAGATCCTCCCTTTCTCTGCCTTCCTATCCAGGTAAACCCTCCATCCTCCATGTGGCTCTCACACAACTTCACCTTTTCTTTAGCTGATCTAATAAGATTATAAAATAGTTCTTGATTCATCCGACCGCATCCATCCGTACATTCCTCATCTTCAGAATCTCTTCATCCAGCACCCCAACATCCCAGATTTACACCGACATCCCATATTTACCCCAACATCCCAGATTCCCCCCAACATTCCAGATTCACCCCAACATCCCAGATTCCCCCCGATATCCCAGATTCATTCCGACATCCCAGATTCACCCCAACATCCCAGATTCCCCCCAACATCCCAGATTCATTCCGACATCCCAGACTCCTTCCAGATCACATGGGCTGACAACAGGGGTGCCTCAGGGCTCGGTGCTTGGCCCTCTTCTCTTTTCACTGTACACTTCCTCACTCGGTGCATCATTAGCTCTCATGGTTTCTCCTACCACTGCTATGCAGATGACACTCAGCTTTTCCTTTCT
>JBAFSY010000008.1:36886338-36896646 GCA_036919915.1 Melanotaenia monticola | reverse complement strand
ATTATAAATGGATCTTATTTCACTTTCAGCTTTGAAATCTTGCATGAGGTTGTTAAGTAAGTCCGACGTGCCTCCTCCTTAAATATTCGAGCATGCGTCCTAGTCCGCCGCCATTTTTTACCCCTGGCGGACTTATTGAGCATGTGCAACTCTCAGCAGAGGTAAAAAAAAAGAAGACGATGTCTCACTCTGTATTTGTTTTTTTTGTTTGTTTGTTTTTTTGCCGACAATAGTCGACGGCTAAATTCGTTGTTGACTATTTTCATGTCGACTAATCGTTGCAGCCCTAGTAGTCAGTCACAGCTAAATGTTCAGTATGTATGTTTTCTGTCTGCTGCAGATGTTTCCTGATGTTGTAGAGCTGAAGTTGCCCAAAATGGACCAGGATCAGTTTGGTTGAGCTCTAGTTGCTCTGAGACCAGCTTATGTAAACTTGTGCAGGTTAAACCTCTGACAGTCTGTTATTTAATTTCAAAGTCTGATTATTGGTTAAAATGACTTGCATTGCTTTGTTATTCATAAATTCAATATTCTACTTTCCGTTAAATCTGTCCTGTTACATCTCATATCTGCTGGATCCAATTTTAGTGTCAGCAAGTTTTTTTTCTTCAATAGTAGAGGAAAAATAAAACCTAATCTGCTTCGACATGGGTGAGATATTTCATTATTAAACTGGAATTAGTCCTCCTATAAAAGTCAAAATTCATTTGATAAATGGGGCCCGCCCACAGCGATCAACCGCCCGCCCTGGTTCTCTGTCCTGACGGGCAGCAGGGAAACAGGACTGCAGCTGGACGACTGCTTGATGGACACGTCCTGCTGTCAAAGCCGACATATAACACCAATCTGTGCACCATCTGTGTCTCAGTATCCTGTCATCCACCCTCTTCTCCTCCATCTCCTTTTGTTGCTTTCTAAAAAGGCCAAAATACCCAATAACCCAGAACGGTTAAATAGGAACTGATGAAGAGGAGACAGGGGAATTATCAAATGTGCATGATAATTACAGATCAGAGCCAAACACTGCATGTGTGCATGTGCACTAATATGTGTTCATGTTGATACAAGTTGGGTTAACGTCATAAACCAGAGCTCTGTTTAAGGCCTAATTATCACTGTCTGCTACAAACAGGCTGCACCGTGTAATCAGCTGGAATTATGCAGGACGAACACACACTCACGATGCATCACAGCAGGCAGGTGAGAGAACCTGGTTCATGCCCCTGTTTGTGGGTTTTACAAGAGTTTTTCAAGAAAAGCAGAGTGAGATCAAATGTCAAAAGGAAAGTCATTTTTTAATCAAAACTATTAAGTCCCATCCTCTTAAAGCCTCTTTCTATTTTCTACATCATTGTTGTCAGCTGTCATGGTGACATCATCAGTGGCCTCCGCCAGCAGCATCCTCCATCCTTTAGGCCCATTTATGCTGGACGGATACGCAGACGGACGGACAGTTTCGTCTGTCTTTGCGTTGGTTACGAGCGTAATTTGGTCCGTTGCCAGGGAGCTTAGCTATCCGTCGCTTGATGTAGAAGATGGAGACGGAAATCGCGGGGGCGGTGCTGCTGACATGTGACCAGTGAAAGAAACAAACCAGAGAAGAAGAAGAGAATCAGGAAGAAAAAAAGGAGAAGAAGAATGAAGACGAGGACAACAACTGTAGAAATTGCTCAAGCTTTTGAAGTAAGACTGTATGTGAATGTTTAGGGCATGTTGGGTGGTTGGAAACATCTTCATAGCGACACATTATCGCTGCTAAACATGTCCTACGTCTATAACTGACGTCAGCTCGCCAGAGTGAACTCTGAACTCAGCACTGCCCACTAGTGGAGGAACTGACTTCACAACCAATGCAACAAAAAGAAGCATGGAAGAATGAGGACAGAGACGTTTGAAACGGACATCGCTATTTAAGCTGGATTTATACTCTCGCGGCGTCTGTGTGAGGTCGGCCGCCATATGCGCCGCGTAGGCCCGCGGAGGCTCGACGTGCACCTCTTCCAGACCTGATGTGCACCATGTGTTTGCAGCTTTGTGGAAGTACTCCTTTGTGATTGGTCGGTTTGTGATGACGTGCTTCCGGATTTGTGGAGCTTCTTGCTCAATTTGTGTGGAAAGAAACTGCAACATGACGGCGTAACTATACGCTCGAGTGCACCTTTCACCGGCGTCAGCTGCGCCAACCCTACCATACGCATACGCCACACGAACAGCTTCCTTTCATGTGAGAAATGGAAAAATTAAACTTGCCAGACTGGTCATGACTCACGCACATACAAGTCACATTTTAAACTGCCAGGAAAAGGAGTTCCCACGCTGTCTCTGAAAACATTTAGTTTCCTCTTATGGCAACTTTTCAGCGGATGGAACAGGAAATGGGAATTCATTAAGAAATGAATGAGCACATTTTACATTAAAAAGATGTTTTTTGTGGCTACATGGCTATTCATGAACGGAAGATAATGGGGAGAAGAAACTACTGTGAAAGTGTTGAGTGAACCTCCTGAACTGCAGCAGGTTGGTGGCTGCAGCATCATCAGTTAAGTCGTGTTAGAGAGACAGCAGGAATACTTAGTGTTCCTGTCTTTCTACACGGTGCTGAAGCTTGTTCAGAGTCTGAGCCAACGGAGCTGCTGTCAAAGCAAATTAGAGCCGGAAAAATACTGGAGAGAAGCCTCCCACCTCCTTCTTTCCATCCTCTTCCTCACACTCCTCACCTCATTTACCTTCCATCCCCCAACGTCTCCTCATCATTACCTGACTCCCTGCTGTATGTCCTCTGTCTTCATCCACCAGTGAGAATACAGCATATTTAAGGCTCTGAGCAGCACACACACTTAAACACACACAGCTTTCATGAACACAGACTGAGGTTTGAATATTCATGAGCATATGCAGGGAAGGAGAGAGAAAACACACAAGAGCAGGCATAAAACATGCTGACTCCTCTGTGTTGACTAAAGATGTCAAAATAGCCTCCAACAGGTATGTTTCTATGGATACAAAGGGATGTTTGAAGGTTAAGTCTTGGATTAAATAAGGGGTCAATGGAGAATCTTATGACTTATGTTGTTGACATAAATCTGTGTAAACAGTCCCACTGTGGGGGCTCCACTCATCATACCAGCTGGTATGGACAGACCCCACCTCATCTGAGTAACGATGTGCCAGATTGGTAATCCCACCTTCAATGCCCCCCCTCCTGCATTATCAGCCTCGGTTATTAGAAGGTTGACTTTATAGCTGCTGAGGTAACAGAGAGCAGCGGTTCATTAAGAGCTCCGAAACAAGGACTCCATTATCAGCCAGGCAGAAGTCTCAGGAGAAAACTTTAGATTTCTCACTGGGATTAGCAGCCTCGTACACAACAAGACTTTAAAGTAACAGGATGTACCAAAGAAGTGCACAGGCACACTAAAACTACAAGTATGGATCACTCTGTTCTGTGAGGATCAAACAAATAGACTATCGCTGCTTTTGGTACATTTCTAAGCAAACAAGGAGAATCCACGGGGACTAGTAACCCCGTCTCGATCCCTTGTTTGGCCTGGACAAACTTAGAAAAATATCATGACGTCCAGCATACTCTGAGGATATTAATTACAATAGATGTGTTGTATGAGTGTGTGTGTGAATGGGTGAATGTGACACATATGTAAAACCACTTAAAATTTTCAACATGACTGTATAAGTACAGTCCATTAACCACTAATATCTAAATGATTCTTTCAGCCATCAGATCAGCTACAGATTATCAGCCTGATACGCACACACACACACACACACACACACACACACATGCACACCCCTGTGCACAGCTGGGAAATTAACCCAGGTTAAATCAATTTCATTTTGTGCTTATGGGATGAAACGGTGAGTGTTTGTGTCAACAGACGTGTTCATTAAGCTGCAGCTGCTCTTATTGACCTGCTCTTATTAATTCTGTCTGATCCGATTTAGCCGGACCAGGACTTGCCGTGGATCCTCAGAAATCCTGCCCACACAGCCAAGCACACCGTGATCAGCAGCGTCCCTGCAGCTGGGCTCAGGAGGAAGATGATGTCTGGGTGATCTGGATCCAGAAGTTAGGGGTTAAAATTCTCCATCTTCTCCTCACCAGTCTTCATCAATCAGACTGTGAACCAGGAATGTCAAATCATTGTAGTCCACGTTCCAGTCTGGTCAAGACCAGTAAAGTAACAGCATTTAAAACCTATAAATAATGTTTCTGTACAAAGAAGTAGAAGAACATTACCAGTATGTTTACACGTAGAGAACTTTTCTTTCAGAAAACATGAACCTGAAATGTCCGAAAAATAAGTTCTACAACTTTTACAGTGAGCGGTCGGTCCACTGGGGGAGCGGTCGGTCAGCTGAGGGAGCGGTCGGTCAGCTGTGGGAGCGGTCGGTCAGCTGAGGGAGCGGTCGGTCAGCTGGGGGAGCGGTCGATCAGCTGAGGGAGCGGTCGGTCAGCTGGGGGAGCGGTCGGTCAGCTGAGGGAGCGGTCGGCTGTGGACCCAAATGCAACACAGTGAGTCAGAAAAGAAGGAAGAAGAAGCTTTATTAATGTCGCCGGGTAAGGTCAGGTGGCTCGGTCTGCAACCGCTGGCTTGTGTTGTTCTTCCTCTCAAATGTAAGTCGCTTTGGATAAAAGCATCTGCTAAATGACTGTAGAATAGAATAGAATAGAATAGAATAGGATAGAATCCTCCGGACATCCCAGATTCCCAGCCGCCGGCCTTCCTTTTCCAGGAACCCCTCCTCCTCCAGGCCACTGCAGACCACGTTTTTAACAGGATGCTGCTTTTTTTAGGTTGTTCATCTTTTCTTTGCAGCCTTTTCACACACGTTACAATAAATAAATCCATAAATACTTAAATGAATAAATATAGAAATAATACAAAATAAATGACTAAAATGTACATTTTTCAATATTTCATTAATTTATTTAATGACATTTATTTCATGATGGTGTTTGTATTTATTTATGACAACAAATAAAAGTGTCAATAAGTAAATAAATCCTTTGTTAAATAAAGAAGTTGTGTTCTGTTTTCTAAGGTTCCTCACGACGTCATCCAGACTGTAAAAGCCATGGAAGCAGCTACTAGTGAGGGTCATACCACTCACTATCGCTCTGATACCAGGAAAAACCCAGGCTGGTATCAGCGATACCGATCTGATATCAACACCCTGCAGAAACTGAGGGGAAGGAAAAGATAAATTACATCCACTCGCAGGTTTCTACAGACGGCTGAAAGTACCAGTAACATACGTCATTAGATAAATACTTACAACAATAACTCACTAAAGTTAAAGTACTACATGAGCTGATAGTACCTGGTAGTAGCTGATAGTAGCTTATAGTACCTGGTAGTAGCTGGTAGTACCTGATGGTAGCTGATAGTAGCTGATAGTACCTGATGGTACCTGATAGTAGCTGATAGTAGCTGGTAGTACCTGATAGTAGCTGATAGTACTATCCAGCTAGACGTATGTGGGGAAGCCATCCTTTTCTAGCGTAAAGAAACTTCGAGGTTACTACACGTTACTACAAGCTGCCATTCTTTGCTCATTCTTGACATTTGATGGCGTTTTCTCTCATTAATAAGACATAAAAGTCAGAAAAGCTGCTTCATTAACTGGGTATGAAATATTTACACAGCTCTGATTATTACTGTCATTTCAAGCAACAAATATTCACACATCACTGCACGGCTGCACACACGGCAGGATGTGCTGCACATGGTTGAAGTGGTGTGTAAACATGAGCAACGTGTAGCTGAAGCCACTTAGTTCAGTGGATTTACTAAAACAAACCAACGATGTACAAAAAACTGTTGGATGGCTGAAAAACCCGAGTGAATCACTGGGACTTGCAAACATCAGCAGCAGCTGTTTGGCCGAAGTGTGTGTGGATTGTAAATATCAGGATCCTGCAGCATGCAGGCAGAAAGCTGCGTCAGCAGCTTCATTACATCTCAGATAAATAACCAACACACTGTTGAATGTTTCCTGTAGGATCAGCAGTGAGGCTGGACCTGCTAGCCCTGCTGGTCCTGCTGGACCAGAACCGCTGCTAGCCCTGCTGGTCATGTGGGTGCCCCTTGTTTCTTTTTAATTTAACAAATAATAATACAAATAAAATTCTGTGATTTCTGGACCACTTCCTGGACTCTGATGTGTCTTGTTGCTGATAGAAGACTGTGCTGTTTCGGGGACTGGTTCTGGGGACTAATCTGGTTCTGTTCTGGCGACTGATCTGGTTCTGGTTCTAGGGATCGACCTAGATGCTAAACAAGCTTCTGAACATGACGGAGGATTCTTTACTTCACAGAGTGTTCAGTCAGAGGCTTCTTCATGCAGCTACAGAAACAGCTTCACCTTCCAGAACTATACGAACGATCATTATTTCATGTTTTTGTTCCACTTCAGGTCGCGGGGACGCTGGAGACTATCCCAGCAGGTGAGAAGCAGGTACACCTGGACAGGTTGCCGGTCCATCACAGAGAGCCAGTCGCTGGTTCCTCGGCTGGGGGGGGGGAATCGAACCAGCGACCTTCTTGCTGTGAAGCTGTGGTGCTAACCACCACACCACTGTAGCCTCATCATTTCTAGAAAAAGACCATTTCTACAACATTAGAATTCCTTCATGGATGTTTTTCTATTGATGGTGACAAAGTTGTTGCTGACTCATGATGATTGGTTGAAGCCTGATGACGCCGGCCTATCAGACTGCAGCATATATGCTTCCTTCATCTCCCTGCTGTCTGTCTGCCGGCTAAGAAGCCGTGTACGTTTGGTTTTTAATGAAAATGCTGCTTTGAAGTTATTAACTTCATTGTTTTTACTGGTTTTGTTTTCCACCTGAAGCCCTGAGGGCCCATTTTGTCCAGTTAGACAAAATTGACCTGTTTTTGTTTTATTTCTCATGAACCACAACTAAAAGAAGAAGAAGTGGCGCCCACAGAGACCAGCAAACAATCATGGAAAGACAGCCAGTCAGGGAGTCTGGTCTCAGGTCTTATCATCTGGACACACCTGAGTCTGGAATGAGGACACAACACATGCAGAGCGGAGTAATTCATCATCAAATAGCAAGATAAAGAAGACAACAGCAGAGTGCTAGAAAGAGAACGGCGGCTTAAAGGAGACACATGTTCCCCAAGAACACGTGCTGCATGATCAACAGCACACGCTTCACACACACACACTTCCACCAGGAGAAAATGTGTGTGGGTAAAATGTTAGGTGTGTAATATTAATTCATTTCTTCTTAACACCTCACTGGAGACCTGCCAGCCTGCTTCAAGACCTCGGTCATTATCCCAGTCCCCAAACAGACCAGGATCACAGGACTTAAGTCCTTGTCTTGGCCCACCTCACAGCCATCACAGACCCTCCTCGACCCCCTAGACTTCTCCTACAGAGCTCCCAGGTCTGTAGACCACACTGTACACATGGTCCTCTTCTTCATCATCTGGACTCCCAGCACCAGAAGCCAGACCTGGAAATCCTTGAAAACCTGGAGTCTGAAACAGACCCTGAGTCCTGGAAAACCTGAAGTCTAAACCAGACCCTGAGTCCTGGAAAACATGGAGTCTAAACCAAACCCGGAGAGTTCTGAAAAACCTGGAGTCTGAACCAGACCTGGAGAGTCCTGGAAAACCTGGAGCCTTAACCAGACCTGGAGAGTTCTGGAAAACCTGGAGTCTAAACCAGACCTGGAGAGTTCTGGAAAACCTGGAGTCTAAACCAGACCTGGAGAGTTCTGGAAAAGCTGGAGTCTGAACCAGACCCTGAGTCCTGGAAAACCTGGAGTCTGAACCAGACCCTGAGTCCTGGAAAACCTGGAGTCTAAACCAGACCTGGAGAGTTCTGGAAAAGCTGGAGTCTGAACCAGACCCCGAGTCCTGGAAAACCTGGAGTCTAAACCAGACCTGGAGATTTCTGGAAAAGCTGGAGTCTGAACCAGACCTGGAGATTTCTGGAAAAGCTGGAGTCTGAACCAGACCCTGAGTCCTGGAAAACCTGGAGTCTAAACTATATCTGGAGAGTCCTGGAAAAGCTGAGAAACCTGATCCAAACCTGCGTTGTGGTAAATCCACCCTGCAGCTTGTGATGAGGAGGAGATTTTCTTTCTCTGGTTATTGATCTCGCTGCCTTTGATGTGTTTGTATCATCTTTGTCTGTTTCCTTTGATCACATTTAGTCAGCTTGCTGCTTTTGCATGAAATGTGCTGTAGAAATAAATTCGCCATGTCGTACATGTTTAAAAGTTAAAAAGCTCTCCGTAAATCCGACTCCTCGCTGCCTCCTGGCAGAAATGGGTTACCACGGTTACATCATGCCTCATGTGTCAGAACAAAGAGAAAACTTGTGTGGATGTTGTTTCCACGGGGAAATGTGAAGCTCTGAGCCTCTTACTGAAAACACACACTGGATCTGGCTTCCTGCTTGCTGCCCATCATGCTCCAGAGTTTAGTTTTTTCTACTTTTGACTCGGCGTTGAGGAAACACGCTTGTGTGCAGAACTCTAAATACTTATGGAAAACTTCTCTGCTTGCAGCTGTTATGTCTTGTCATGGTTGGAGGAGGACAGCAGGCGTGTGATGGATTCGTGTTGCTCCGTATGTAACCCTGACAGACACGTCCGAGATGAGAGAAATTGAAAGGAAACAAGTTTTGTTTGGACCTGAGATCCTCCGCCTCGACTTCATGCTCTGCTGGCAAATTAAATTTAAATCAGTTAATATTTATCCCCAAAGGAAGTGGTGATATTTAAGCATTGTTTTCTTTTTGAACATTAAGTTAGACTTATTCCTCAGGACTGTTGGCCAGAAAGGCCTCCCTTTCTTTCTGAAGAAGCCTCTGACTGAATACTTTGTTCAAATCTATTTAATTGAATTCAAATGACTGAGTCACTGTGCAGAACAAATAGTTCATGTACCTGTGAACCCGTGTTGAAGCTTCTCTAAATCATTGATTTTCCTGCGACGCTGGTTTCTGCAGCTGACATGAAGTTTTTCGCTGCTCCGATCCGATCCAAACGAAGGATCAATCCTAAAGGTTTTTATCAAGTTTTGCAGAAACCCAGGTCCTGTCCAGCGTCCAGGCCCTGTCCAGCGTCCCACGCCGGCGCCCAGGCCCTGTCCAGCGTCCCACGCCGGCGCCCAGGCCCTGTCCAGCGCTTCAGTCCTGCTGGAATGGACTGCACACTGACTTGAAACTTATCTGGTTTTTATTCATTTTAATGTAATTTATTACTTTGTCTCTAGATGTCAGTCTGGTCTCCGGGAACTTCGTCTTTAGATGTCAGTCAGGGAGATTATCAGAGAAGAGATGGGATGAAGTGATGGCAGATACCAGCAGGCCAGAACCCTCCCAACATACCCAGGCCTCACCTGTTGCTTTTAAGTTAAGAAATCGTTGTCGGTGATTTACTGGATCAAATGCTTTGGAAGCTCCAATAAGCCTGAAGCCTGTTGAATGTTAAAGTTATCATCTCTCCACATTTTTCACTTACTCTTTGTCCAGTTTGTGAACTTGTGAATCTTTCAGAAGTTCAGAGGACTGACTGCATTCAGGTTGTTTTTGTATGTTGTCCCCATAAAGCCATGCATGTTCCTATGAGGCCAGACATCCAGAGAAACAGTGTCCTCTCTATCTCAGATTTTATCTGGAGACTTTGTCTGCCTCAAGCTCATTCAGATTCCCTGCCTACAGTGCTTGGACTTGGTGGGCAGTATCTGTCCTCTACTGCCATGAAATTCTTAACTCATGGGTTGTCAATCAAAGACAGAGGCAGGCTGCATGGAATGATAAGGTCCTGTATTATTCAATCTGTCTTGTGTCTGGGATGTTCATGGTTGTACACACTGTATGAGTAAAAAAGGCTCAGTGCTGCCCTGTCTCTCCCAGACAGTTCCTTTCTTTTAATGAATTCTGAAGACCTGATGAACATGGGAATCTATACAGACTGGCAGATAGATGGTCCTCCAACCATGTAAAACACTGCAGCAGTGTGTGTCTGGCTGGTCCTAAATGTCTCAAAAATTAACAATGAGCATCCACCCACCCATCCATCCACCCACCCATCCATCCATCCATCCATCCATCCATCCACCCACCCACCCATCCATCCACCCATCCACCCACCCACCCACCCATCCATCATCCATCCATCCATCCACCCAACCCATCATCCATCCATCCATCCATCCATCCACCCACCCACCCACCCATCCATCCACCCATCCATCCATCATCCATCCATCCATCCACCCACCCACCCAACCATCCATCCAT
>JBAFSY010000008.1:36655365-36666624 GCA_036919915.1 Melanotaenia monticola | reverse complement strand
GTCCACCTAGCTAGCCTAGTCCACCTAGCTAACGCAGCTGAACCCGTCCACCTAGCTAGCCTAGTCCACCTAGCTAACGCAGCTGAACCCGTCCACCTAGCTAGCCTAGTCCACCTAGCTAACGCAGCTGAACCCGTCCACCTAGCTAGCCTAGTCCACCTAGCTAAAGCAGCTGAACCCGTCCACCTAGCTAGCCCAGTCCACCTAGCTAACCCAGCTGATCCTGCGCTGCATCTTGTTGAAGGATTCCTACCTTGGGCATGCGGGACATTCCTCCCACCAGCAGCACCTCTCCGATGTCTCCTTTGGACACCTCGGCATCCTGCATGGCCTTCTGACAGGGCGCCACGGTGCGGCGGATCAGGTCCGCCACGATGCCCTCAAACTGGGAGCGAGTCAGCTTCATGTTGAGATGTTTGGGGCCCGAAGCGTCCATGGTCAGGTATGGAAGGTTGATGTCGGTCTGGAGACAGGACAGACATTAATGCGGTATTTCCATGAGGACATTTAACCTGCTGGTGCGACGTTAGACCTCTCAGCTGGATTACCTGCAGCGATGAGGACAGCTCACACTTTGCCTTCTCAGCAGCTTCTCTAACCCTCTGAAGAGCCATGTTGTCCTTCATCAGGTCCACGCCGGACTGGAAACAACATGACAGCATAAACAAACTGAAACACGGATGACGAGGAGGACAATGAGGAGAATACCCACCTCTCTCTTGAATTCCTTCACAATGTGTTTGAGGAGGTGCTGGTCGAAGTCCTCTCCTCCCAGGAACGTGTCCCCGTTGGTGGACTTTACCTCAAAAACTCCTTTCTGGATCTCCAGGACCGAGATATCAAACGTCCCTCCTCCCAGATCATACACAGCAATGCTGCAAACACATGAACATGTGGGTTTCCTGAATGCAGCACGGATGGACGTGAAGGCAGCATCGCTCTCGTACTCACATCTTGTCCTGGCTTTTGTCCAGACCGTAGGCCAGAGCAGCAGCTGTGGGCTCATTAATCACTCTGAGGACGTTCAGGCCGGAGATCTGACCGGCATCTTTGGTGGCCTGAGAAACAAACGCACCTCTACAGGTTATCATCTTCATACCGAGATCAGATAACTTGTTGGAGAGACTTTCCGGCTTTCTGGTAAGACCTTGCTTGATTCTGATGACTGACAACAACCAGTCAGAGTCAAGAGAAATGAGGACTAACATCCCAAGTCCCCCCAAAAGGGAACAGAAGTAAATCCTAACGTAGTAAAGTCGGGCGGTTTCGTCCGTCTCCTGCGTCGGTTACGTACTTAACCCGTTAAGGCCCGACCCATGAAAAAATGGTAAGTCCAATTTTTTAATATAAGGTCTTTATTTGGCCCTTTAACAAAGTCTAACAAAAAATTAACATTTTGTTTGGGGATTTCTACCATTAATTACCACATGATAGTTTATAAATATTATAATGTCGCTTTCTGCTTCTGGGTATCTATTAGGAGACAGAAGACAAGTATCGGATTGTGTTCAACAGGATTTTAAGCAAAGTTCATACCATAAATTGAAGTAAAATGTCTCAGAAACTCTCACATCGAGTTCTTCTGGCTTAAATTGGTCTGTTTTCAGGCAGCTTAGCTATCCGTCATTTAACACAGAAGACGGAGCGATACCAGCGGACATCGCGGGGGTCGTGCTGAGCAGAATAGCTGACATGCAACCAGGGAAAGAAACAAACCAGAGAAGAAGAGGATGAAAAGGAAGGGGGGAGAGGCAGAAGGCGAACGAAGACGAGGACAACTGCAGAAATTACGCGAGTTTTTGAAGAAAGACGATATGTGAGCGTTGAGGGCGTGGTGGCTGGTTTTCATCTCCAACCGGTTTCTGAAACTGACGTTCGATCGGAGGAGTGACCTCTGAACTCAGCACTGCCCACTAGTGGAGGAACTGACCTAACAACCATGGCAACATGAAAGACGCTGGAAGTATGAGGACCAACATATGAAAACATTTGAAACGGACGTCACCGCGTTAGGCGGGCTTGGACCTGAAGGGGGTTTACCTGTCTCTGGGAGTCATTGAAGTAGGCGGGTACAGTGATCACAGCGTTCTTGGCTTTGGTTCCCAGGTAGTTTTCTACAACACAGAAATAACCAAACTGAAGACCACCTGAACATCTGAAACTTTTACACTGAAACGCCCTCCGTCCTTACCAGCCGTCTCCTTCATCTTCATCAGAACGAAGGCTCCAACCTGACTGGGGGAGTACAATTTCCCGTGAGCCTCAACCCAAGCGTCCCCATTGGATGCACGCACAATCTTGTAGGGAACATTCTTCCTGTTGGTGAGAAAGAGATCACTGCAGCTGGCGGCGGAACCTGAACCAGGTCTTACCAGGTAAGACTCCAGTCACATGGACGACGACCACCACGACGTCAGCTTCAGTCTAAAGCAAATCATTTAGTCCTGACTGGCTCCTAAAGTAAGGCAAGAACAACCTCAGATATACAAACATAAAACACTTATTTCCCTGTGAAGTTTATAAAACAAACACAAGGCCACGATGCGGGAAACCATGTGTGGAAAGTTGCATATGTTTCTTTATATGACTGTCATTGTGGACGACGTCTCAGCCTGGAGAGCAGGACATGAAACAGGAAGTCCATCCAGCATGTTTCATGTCCTGCAGGACAACCAGCAGCACAAAGGAAACGTTAGCTGGTCAACGCCGCTGATGTTTAGCTAACGTAACTCTAACATCAAATGTTCTGTTATTCATAATTCATGTAAGACTATATAAGATGTGGTCTAGCTTCTCGATTTCCACTGATTATATGTGTCAAACAGCAGCTGGAAGTCAAAGCGAGCCAGATGTTTTCCTGCTTTCTAAAGAAATGTGTTTGAGCATTTTACAACATAGTTTCCAGAAAGAAGCCTCCCAAGTCCAGGTAGAGACCCTGGAGCTTTTCCATCGGTTGCTCTGAGTTAATATGGAGGATTTATTTCTCCTGCGCAGCAGAGCAGATGTACGTGGAGTTTACTTTGTTGTTCTACTGTTATGTTGGGATCCGAAGACAAATAAAGAAATCTTAGACCTGTAAGGGAGCTCATATGGTTTTATACATTTAGGTGTTTACACCACAACGCTGAGACAGTAAAACGCTGAAGTTTTGTTGCATTCTGGCCTCTTGTTTCCATGGTAACAAAGTTTTAAGTGGACAAATCCACAAAGATTTGACAACGGCCTCCAGAGTGAAAATTCCTCAACGCAAGGCGACATTGAGGTATTTCATGTATTTCACTCACAAGTCTTTCTGGACCTCTGGGTCGTCATAGCGACGTCCAATCAGCCTCTTGGTGGCGTACAGCGTGTTCTGAGGGTTGGTGACGGCCTGCCGTTTAGCGGGCATGCCGACCAGACGTTCTCCGTCTGCCGTGAAGGCGACGACTGAAGGAGTTGTTCTGGCTCCTTCGGCGTTCTCCAGGACCTGGAAGACAAAGGAAAAAAACTCCAGGTCAGGTCATGGAAACATGACGGGAGGAAACAAAGCCACGAACCACACCTGCCCCTTCCTCCACACAACGCTTCAAAAAACAGTCACAGTTCTCCTACACGACGCTCCGACCGATCCCACCTCCGTTCCGCTGCACGACGCTCCGACCGATCCCACCTCCGTTCCGCTGCACGACACTCCGACCGATCCCACCTACGTTCTCCTGCACGACGCTCCGACCGATCCCACCTACATTCCGCTGCACGACGCTCCGACCAATCCCACCTACGTTCCGCTGCATGACGCTCCGACCGATCCCACCTACGTTCCGCTGCACGACGCTCCGACCGATCCCACCTACGTTCTCCTGCACGACACTCCGACCGATCCCACCTCCGTTCTCCTGCACGACGCTCCGACCGATCCCACCTACGTTCTCCTGCACGACGCTCCGACCGATCCCACCTACGTTCTCCTGCACGACGCTCCGACCGATCCCACCTCCGTGTCTTACGCTGACACGTAACCGAAGACGGGACACCAGCTTATCCTCACCTTGGCCTGCTTCCCTTCCATGACAGCAACACATGAGTTGGTAGTTCCCAGGTCGATGCCGATGACGGCTCCCCGGATGGCTTCGGACCTGCAGAGAGACACATTAGTAAATTCCTGACAGCTGACGGGCTTATAGAATAGAATAGAAGTACTTTATTCATCCCTGTTGGGAAATTTATCATGGGTAACAGGAGGAAATATTCAGACTACAGGTTGTTAAACGCAGAGATGCACAGAGAACCTCCGGAAAGCTGCAGGTGGAAAAGATATCGTTAATTACATGTTTGCTGGAGTGGAGGCCAAAGAGGAAAACCATGACGATAAATAACTGGAACAGGCTTTCCGCTTTTATCTGGAAAAATGTGTGATATCAGACATCCCACCGACACGATCAACTGATAAATAACACGCAGCGCATTATGGTACGAATCTGATGCACGACCTGCTGCAGGCCAGAGGTAGACGTTAGTATTGTTAGCATGTCGTGCACGTTTGCACGTCGTTTCGTTCCACTGTTGTGTAAATGCAGATTTTTTAAAACACGTAAAGAGAAAATTTGGTGTTTTGCTCGGAAACGTCGTGTAAACCGGAGCGGAGCTTCTTGCTCACCACCACATATAAACAAGTCAACATCAGACTCAACAATACCACCTCTGGCAAAGATGGAAAAGCGAACCCGGATAGTTTCTGGAACTTATGATGGAGCCGAGGTAAATGTGACAGTTTCATCCTGTGAGCTGAGAGGAAGCCAGGCCACCGCTGGAGGGATCAACATGTCCTGGGAAGCTGTTCACAGCAGCTTATGTGTGACATTCAAATACACTCCAAGAAATGAAGATTAATTTCAATCTGCTCAGTATTGATTTCTGGATACCTTAACAGATTTATGCTGCTTCTTGTCTTCAGAACCGTTCAGCTCTGAGCCACATAATGAAACCTGCTGCCTTTTTCTGGACTACTGGTCATTCCTGGACATTTTTAAGGCTGATACTCACGCATAGTCTCTCCTGGAGAGGGCTCTTAGAGCATCTGGCTGGAAGCCACTCCAACACGCCTGTAAAGACAGGAAACCAAACCTTAGCTCATGTATAAAACAGTAAAATGAGGTTTTTATCATTTCTTTGTCCAGACTGTGTTGATCAAAATCTAGTAAGTATTGTAAAATGAAGGGGGCTGTAGAGGCCTCACTGAAGGTCACAGATCTTCTCCACCTCCACACCCCTGTGGCCAGAAAACCGTGTTCTCTGAGCACGTGCATCACTTCAGCTGTTTCTGAAAATGCTTTTATTTATTGATTTCTTTGTATCTGTAACGGGTCACAAACTGGAGTTAGCTGGAGCAGATATGACGTTGGGTCAAAACTCGTCACAAATTATTACAGATTACCGATTACAACTAAAAACAGTTTACTAAACACAACTTTCCATAAACAGTAACAGTTGAATCTCACAGGTCGCTTTTTTAAATGATAAATCCAACGAGATGACATTTACGAAGCTAACAGGCGTCCATATGCTAAACCTGTTAGCATGCTAAGTTAACCGGCTAGCTGTCAATTTTTAAAGTTAAGCTCGATAATATGAACACCTGAGGCGTACCTTTTTTACCAGAGAGGACACATTTCTGGAGCAGTTCCCTGTCGGCAGAGTCCTTGAGATGTTTCTAGCGACGCTCCACATTTTGACAGCTCGGCTAACAGGCTAAATCAACTTGATAATATAAACGTTTAACGGCCTTTAATTTTAACAACAACCTCGGAGCTGATGAGAAGCTACAGAGTTTTATCTCTGGGAACCTGCAGGCGTCCAAACAGCAAGTCCTAACCACAGAAAAACCTGGATATCCAGCCGAACACGACTTATCCTCTGAGAAACGCAGCAGTAAATGAACTGCGGACCTCCTTCTGGAATTATCCAACACATGTTGCACCATGCAAAGCTGAAGGCCCCCAAATTGGGTCGCCCATTTACTGCCTGAATTATTTATCTTAATAAAAAATATCAAAGAGCTGTTTAAGATTTATGGACCAGTGTTTATTAACTAAAATGACATTAATAAAGAAATAGCCAACACGATCGGCATTAATCATATATACACTGATGCAGTATTTTATTTTTTGGAGACTATGGCCGGCATAGGGCAGCTACAGGTAGTGGGCAAGTGAAGGTCATGATGTAACGACGGAGCTTTCACGTGTGTTACATCAAGGATGAACGTAAACTGTGTCATAAACACCACATTTAAACCTGAAGGAAGAACTTTCTGGGAAGACTTTAATTTCTGTGGTTCATTTACACTTTTATCCATTTTAACAAAAGTAATGTTGTTTGATATAATTATGGCCGATAGGTTACATGTAGTGATGCTGGACGTTTTTATGTGTCCCTTCCGTATGTAGGAATGTAAAATCATTGCCATGTTTGTGGTATTTTCTTTTTTATTGCCAGTAAAGTTTGAAAAGGAATAAATAAATAAATAAAATGGAAGCGGCTAGTTGTGATGCTTTGGGTTTGGAAATATTTATTTGTTACTGTTCCATGCCATTACTGCTTTTTTATACATTTATTATATTTTTTATTTAATTTAATTTTTTTTGCAAAATGACAATAAAGGGGGAAAAAGGAAGAAGAAAAGAAAAGGGAAGGAAAGAAAATTTATTGATGTTGTGATCCAAACAGCTTCATTTCAACTAAGTGACAGTAAATTTCTAAAAACATCTGGAAGGATTTAACACACACAAAAGCGCTTTAAAGAGTTTTAAAGTTTTAAAGGAAACTTTTTGAACTGACCCTCTACCGTAGCTCCAGAATAGTTTGGACATTATGTAAAAAGAAAATAAAAACAGAATTCTGGTACTTAATCTCGTAAACTCAGACTTAACATCATCCATTCAGCTCTCTCTTGCATTGTCCACTACACCCCTTCCTTCCCCCTCATCCTTCTCTGTTTGGGGGAGGAATTAAAAATTCTTTGCATTTAAAAACAGTAATTATCTCTCATGAACTTTTCTGTTTATACATATATATATATATATATATATATATGTTTATTGTCTGCACTAAGAAAAAGAAGAATATTTGTTTCTTTGCATTCTTTTCAATTTCTTGGGACAATAACTACATTTAAAGAAATAAAAAGAAATAATTTGGTTTCTTAATTTTAAAAGCTTAAAAGTTTTAGAAAATAATGGCATAAAAGGCCTGCATACCTAACAGGGAGAGGTGGAGACAGCTCAATCAATACGTAATTATTAAAATAAAACAAACAAACAAACAAAAAAAAGCAGCATTTTTCTTATCAGTAAAAATAAAGAGATTTCTAAGAAATGAGTTCTTGAGCCAACAATGTAAGAAAAGGGCAACCAACCCACAGCGATGCTGAACTGAAATGAACCGATTTGGTCTCCAACAGACATTTTTCTGTCCACCACACTTTATCTTTGTCATTTTGCTCTTTAACCACAGGACAAACTAACCCAAGCTGTACCTTTTATGATTAACTATATAGATAAAACACCCAATGAATATTGGATAAACACAATCATAGCAATCCCATGAAAGTGTAATGATGCTGTAAAACATGCCTCTGCGACCATTAAAATGCACACGAGGCCACATGACAGGCTGAGTGGTTCTATAATCTTCAGTAATGTCTGGTTGTATGATTTGACATGCACCACGGCATCTTCACCCCCCGTGGCTTCACGTCGGGATCTACCACCCCTGGTTTTTGCGTTTCATGTAAATATAGTGTGTAATGACACACTGTCAGAGCATAGATGCTATTATGGCCTTCCTACCAAGCAGAGGTCATCTTTGCCACCCCACCCAAAGGAGGGGCCACCACACCACCATGGTTAAAGGCGCTGTTTTCACCAAGACCAAAATGACATATATGATTTTATCTTCACATTTTCACCAAAGTTTGTGGCAAAGAGTGTTGAATATCCCATCAGAAACTTTATAAAAGATTCATCAGATTAGTCATTGATTGGTGGAGTCATGATGCAAACGCCAAAACCCTGAAAGAAGCCTCACTGGTCCGTTAGGAGGGAGTCCATTCAGTATCACTAGGCTTATAAAAAATGAGAAAAGTTATCCACCTTTGAGATATAGGTTTTGATCACTTGTATCCTTAAATTCAGCATCACAACCAAACCAAATGTATTCATGTTTGCAAGCTACAGTCTGAAATATGTGCAGCCAACTGGTTTAATTTGGCAGCACAACGGATTTCTATGTAACCCAGAAAACAGCAGCGATGCTGTTTTCTTGTGCAGCACACAAAGCCACTCCGGTCACTTTAAAGTTCTGTTAACAAAGTTTCAGAAGCAGTTACTCCAAAAACAAAAGGAACCAGTAAATATGCTGCACACATCCTGATCATTGTAGTCAAAAATGATTTCCAAATAACACAAGGGAAACCTGTGTGAGGAAGAAATGTTCAGAAGATTTTCCAGATGGCTGTTTTACATTAAAACCTGACTGTTTCTGGTGTGCAGATTTGAATTTAAGCCATCCTGTCGGGGCATTTGTGTTTCACTCTTCTAACTGTAAAAGATCCCAGTCGGTGCCGCGAGGAAAACATCACTCTGTTAAATTTTTTTAGCCACACTTTGAAGTAGGTTTCACCTTTCACCTAAACACCATTGATGAGGTAAGTTCAGCATTAAAGGCGCAAATTAAAAGCAAAGACTTTGAGGCACGGGGCCATCTGGTCCGTCTTATGCCTCCAGTGTATGTTTCATTAACAGGGGCACCGCAGCATGAAAAATTAATGAGCAAACAAGTAAAACTGAGCTTATTGAACACTGAGGAGTCATACTATTTTAAAAGAACCACCACCATTTAACGTAGTGTTATCACACAGCTAAACAGCAGTTTCCTCATGTTGCTGCAGTCTTTGGAGACGTGTGAGGAATAGTAAGGCAGCACAGCCGTCTGGGTCAAGGTTTCCAGTCTTAATGTGCACCAGATAATGACTGAAATATATAAAGGCTCACATGGGAGTGGGTTTAAGTGTCAGGTAAGAGGCAGATCAGAGGTGCAAAAGTCATCGGTCCTTGGAGGCCTTATTTATAAAATGCTGTCAAGAGAGAGTGTGGGGAAAAATAAAAATTTTGGTTTTTTTAAAGCTTTCAACAGATTGTGATGCAATCCAGAGATGCAGCTGCTCCATAGTAGGGCTGGGCGATACTGCTAATTTTGGGTTCTGATCCGATACCAAGTACATCCAGGGCAAACATTGCCAATACTGATATTGATACCTTTTACTTAAAATTTCACAATCATTTAATGATTTTGCCTGTTATCTACCATTATTATTATCACAAGCAAACACAGTATAAAGATTATTGTCAAATAAATCATCTTTTATTAACAAACTGAATGTAAGAACCAATGAAAACTATTTAAGATTTTTTGTTTGTAAACAATATAAATTAACAAAATCATCAGTGCACCAAAATAATTAAACAATTTTGTTATTCCCTTTTATCAAACACAACTGTTTGGGAAAATTAAGTGCAAAAAGTAAAACCTACTATTGTTCTGCTCTCATTCACATTCTTTGGCTTTTTTCCTTTAAAAAATATCGATCTCATCATGCTGGTATCGGACGATATCGATACTAGCCTTGGTATTGATACTATCAATATTTGGATTGATCTGCCCAGCCCTACTCCATAGACAATGACCCGGGAAGCTGGTCATCTGTACAATTTAATAAGTAGAGCAAATCATGTTATTCAGTCATTTTATGCAAACTTAGCCTCTTTAAGCATATATGCAAGCTGCATCTGCTGATGTGTCTATACTAAAGGAATTTCAGGTCTGTATAACATGGTCTATGTTGCCACGTGGTGCTACAACCAGAGTGTTTTTGAACCTGCCATTAACCGTTTTGCTAGAGAAAGATTCTGCAACATACACGGTCTAAAACACACCTCTTGCTCTAATCGCAAAGACATTTTGTTTAGGTTTGAGTAGTTTTAGAAGGTGAAACATTTATTTCTTCTGGTAGTCCCATTTTAAGTAGATTTTATACTGGTCAAGAAACCTGCTAATATCAGGCTCCTGAGTGAAACGGGAAACATTTAATCGGCTTTCGGTCCAGAGTTAAATGACTCTCCTGTAGATGTGGTGCGCTTCACTCGGCCACGGCGGGAACATAAGGCAGGAGATTTCTGGCTAACTTTCACTGAGGAATGCATCAAAAACGTCCCACATTTTCTTTGCAAACTATATCGACAGATGCTGACGTCTCATAAGGAAACTGAAACTGACAGAGATGGAAATAAAAAGAGATCAGATTAATTGATTTATTTATGTTTTTTTTTTATTCATTTATTTTATTTATTTAATCTGTAGTCAAGACAAGTGGAAACATATTCTCTGTCCCGCTGTGTGCGTGTTCTGGTGTGCATTGTCCAGTTAAAAATAAATAACCAGCCTGATTATTTCAGTCATAATTAACAGAAAAAGGCTACAGGACTCAGTGTGATACCATCCCTTATGTTGTCTAGTGAGACTGTCCTGTATGAGGTGGAAGCATTTTGGTTTGTTTTAGCCTGCAGAGCATTAAAGATAAATGATTTAATGGCAACTTTTAGCAGATACACCAGTATTCAAAACAGTTTAAAGACACTACTTTGATTTAAAAACTATATAACTGGGCCCCTGACTGCTGCATGCTGCAGGTACAACACGGCCTACTAAAAGTACTCCATACAGCTCTTTTACTGTGTTTCAGTCATTTTTCTTTTTGGCAGCAACTACGACTACTTTTGGTTTACTTTGTTATCAATAAATTAAAAAAATCCACAATAAACCTGCTGCACCAATCCAGGCCAAAAATAAAAGGATTAGGGTTTGTACATGGTGTATAACATGGCTTAAAATCTATCAGGCTTATCACTGGGTCAGATTTTCATGGAAACATGTTAGATGTATCAGAAAATTGCTTAAAATGCGTTAAAAGGGCAGAGAACTGCGTTTTTTTGTTCAGGGTGTTTTGGTCAAATCTGAAATCACATTTCTATGATGCAAAGTCCTCCAGAATGTAAGTTGAGGAGGTGACACCACCTCCAACACCACAATCTTACCAATAAGCCTAATGCAATGCATTAGTTTTAAAGTAGCAAGTAGACAGACAGACACAGACAGACAGACAACTTTATTTATCCCCGAGGGGAAATTGCGTTGTTACAGTAGTCCAGTGGCATAAAGGAATAA
>JBAFSY010000008.1:36354232-36365315 GCA_036919915.1 Melanotaenia monticola | reverse complement strand
AAACTTATCACGTTATAACGTGATACGTTTCACTTTTTACATAATAACGTGATAAGGTCCGATTTTTTTTTATTTGGGTGACAGCTCCACGCTTCCGTAGTCACCTGATTTCAGCCTCACTGAGCATTTTACTTGCTAAAGATTAAACTGCTGGACAGAAAGCCCTCAAACAAACGGCAAGTACAAGAAGCTGCAGTAAAGATCTGGCAGAACATTATAAAGGAGGAAACCCAACGTCAGGTCATTCCTACAAGTTCAAGCTTCAGGCAGTCGTCGCCTGCAAACCTTGTTTTCACCATTTTATTTGCAGTAATATCCATTTGTCTAATGACGTTTGAGTCCCTGAAAAGAAGGCATTGTGTCGCAGAAATCACTTTAATTCTCCACATTTTTATGTAACGTTTTTTTCTACCTAGTGAAATAAAGTCTGAACTCCAGCTGCGTCTGACCTTTGACCTATTTTAACATTACTGTGGTACAGAAACTAAAAAAACAACTTTGTTGGTTCAAATATTTATGGTCATACACACTGTATCAGTGTGTGCGTGATTCCAGTGTAACACACACAACGGCCCCTGCTTGTTGCTATGACTACAGGGCTTGCTCGTTAACGTTGCTATGGCGACAGAGGCATCCTCTGCCTGCTGAGTCATTCAGAAACAAAGTCAGGTCTGTCAGTTGATCACTCTTCTCAAACAAAACGTTGCATCAAAATAAGCTGCAGAAGGGTCTACTGGACACACACATGTACTTTTTATGATTCCACTTTCTTCTTTGTGTTTTTATCATGAGTTAAAAAACGCCGCTCACCTCCTGAGCTGAAGTGAAACGCTGATAATGAACCTGAATGAAGCCAGAGTGGCGTCACTCTGCGCTCTGAGGCGATTTGACAGAAAAGCACGAGGCCTCTTAGCACGATAAATACGCTGGATGAAAGTCAGAGAAACTGCCTACATTCTGATGAAAGACGAGAAAGAAGTTTAAGGAATTTTCAGATTAATTTGAGGGCCAGATCTGACATCACACATCGGTGAGGGGAACTTTTATAACTTAAAATTGTAAAACCAGGAAATATATCAAAATGTCCTCAGGACAGGTGCAGGAGGAAACTCATTTCAGCTGCTTGTATTCGCGATCTTGTTCTTTCGGTCACTACACACAGCTCGTGGCCATCGGTGAGGGTAGGAACGTAGATCGACCGGTAAATCGAGAGCTTTGCCTTTTGGTTCAGCTCCTTCTTCACCATGACAGACCGATGCAGAGTCTGCATCACTGCAGACGCCGCACCGATCCGCCTGTCCATCTCCCTCCATCCTTCCCTCACTCCTGAACAAGACCCTGAAATACGTGAACTCCTTCACTTGGGACAGGACCCTAATGCAGACCCGGAGAGGACACTCCACCCTTTTCCAGCTGAGGACCATGGTCTCGGATTTGGAGGTGCTGATTCTCATCCCAAGTGGATGGAAGTGGATGGAAGGTGTTAATATACATCCTCTGGGGAATTCGAACGCCAGCTGAGCTAACCAGCCTTCCATTGCTGTGCTGACGACTGCCAGATCTACTTGCTTCTAAAGAGGAGGAATGGCTTCTCAGTCTGACCTCTTTTAGATTGTTTGGAGGACATTAGAGCTTGGTAGGCCCTGAACTTTTTAAATGTTAATGAAAAGAAAACAGAGGTGACTGTTTGGACCAAAAGGCCCATGTGAATCTGCTTCTGTTGATTTGGGACCCCTGACAGGATGTTTGGGGAAAACCATTACCAGCCTGGTTTTTAAGCTGGACAGTGATTTTAAATTAAACAGCCAAATTAGAGTCAAAGTCAGCGTTACTGTCAACTCTGCAGCATATACAGGACAAACAGAGAATTTAAATTATGCTTCTTTCACGATCACACTCGTGTTTGACCACTCCTCATTCCTCATTTTCTGCTTGTTGACACAGTCAGTGTCGTCCTGTTGGCTTATAGTAAAGTACTTTTGTTTGCTCCTGCTACTTCGGTTGTTGTGAAGCATGTTTATTTTCAGTTTTTCATCTCTTATAGGTGCTCCTGATGATTGTCAGCTTTGCTTTTTTCCCCTGTTAGGGTTGTAGAAAAGTCTCGGTTGTGTTTCTGTACAGGTCTAACTGTTGTCTGGTGCTTCTGTCACTGTCCACTTCAGTTCTGTTAAGACTTTATCATTTTTGTCTTTTCTGGTCGGGTCCAGAATATTATATAAACAATTATTCAACAAAAAGAGACAAGAAAAATAGAAAATGAGATTATCAAGAGGAGCCTTCTACCCATAAAGCAAATCTGTTCGGCACAACAGAGCAGCCAGACCATGATTCTGCTGCCACCATGCTGGACAGAATAAGTGGGTGGAAAGAAAAGAATTAAGACATAAAAAGCTATTTTTAGACGGTAGTAGTGCTCTAATAAGACTTATACAATCTTATCCATATAATGAGTGAATTTAAACGATCTGTGTGGCAAAAAACAAAAACAAAACATTGAAAACTTCATTCAGATGGAGATGAGTACTCACACAGCTGGTGGAAAGTGTCGGCTTACAGCTGGCTTTTGTTTTTGTGTTTTAGGTAAAGGTAATTACAGGTGAAAGACGAGCAGATTTAAAACATATTAAAGGATTAGACATATGTGCACTTTACAGGTGTGCTTTTTTTTCACTCTGGAACTTTATTGTCAGTTTTGCTGCCCTTAACAGAAATAAAGATAAAACTTAATTACATCTAACTGAATGTAAATAAAAGTCAACACTGACTCGACCATTTGGAGGCTCATAATTTAGGAGTGTTTTCTCTGTTATTTCATGCTGCATTAAGCTTGTCATGGCTGCACAATACCTAATTAAATAAATGTCCTCACTGCTAACTGAGCTTCTGGTTATCTGAGTGTATGAAATGGGCTCTTTCTGTAATAAATATATATATACGGGGGGGTCATTTTTCCATTTGGTTGCTGGGAGTGTTATTTGAGCGTTTAATCTAGAGATGAGAAGGTATCATCTGAAGATCAGTTTTTTATGATAATTGATTTTAATAACTCAGTTGATGGAGATGATTCGAACGCATCATTCTTAGAGATCGTTGTGTAGTGTGTGTATCTGCAGTGTGAAATGATTTAAACTGACTGTCTGAAAAAGTGGCGAAGGTGTGTAATTACTTTCTGTTCCTGGGTTTTTGCTGTAACATAAGGTGGGGTGGTGCTGTGGTGGGGTGTTTTTATGTGAAGGTGGCGATGATCTAGTGGTTTGGTTAGTTTTCCACCAGGCTGTCAGAGCCGTGGGCAAGATGGCGGCAGTGTTTGCGGCTTGCTGTCTGCCGCTGCCAACGTTGGTGTTTTTGTTCATTTTCATGCTTTAGGTGTCAGCTCTGTCCTGGTGTATAATCACCAGACATTGTTTGATTCGTGTCAGTCTGCCAATATTCTGGTTATTAATCCAGAAGATGGACACGAAGCATCGCCTCCATCGGTCTCCTTGCTTACCAGATTCTCTCACCACTGTTTGGGATTTCAACACTCATGTGTGTTGTCTGGACAAAACCATGGTTAGGAACTTTTGTAGCCTCGTTGACTCTTTTAATTGAAGTCAGTCCGTGTCTGCGCCCACTCACGAGCACGGCCTTACACTTGACTCGGTGTTAAACGCCCTGACGGTTCTTAATTTAGACGTTTGTGACCTGTGTTTCTGACCTTATTCCTGTGGTGTTTGACATTTCTAATGCTGTCAGAGCGTGAGCTCACATGTTTCACCCCCGCCACTGCCGTTCAGTTCTCTTCCGTTTTTAAACTACACCATCCGAAGGGCCCTGCACAACACAGATTCACTTAGTTCTTGGTTTCATGACACATGCCAGACTGTTGTGGACACCATGACTCCACCCAGGACCAGACAGTCCAAAGCCAGGTCTGATCGCTGGCTAAATAATGAGACCCGTGGTGTGAGACGTGAGTGTGAGGGCTGAGCGGAAATGGGACAAAGATCATCTACTGGTCTCTTTTTAAATGTTTAGATTGTTGGGATTTATACCAGTCCACTGAAAGAAGCAAAAAGGAAAAACTTAGCTAATATCATCTGTTTTGGCACAAAGCTTCCCAAATCCCCGTCAGGCTCCCTGTTTTAAGCCCTTTTGAAATGTTTTCGGGCTTTTTCATTGACCAGGTAGCTTCAGCAAGCTCATGCTGCCCACGTCTGACCCCTCAGCTACTCCTGTGGGCTCTACCTGGTTGAGCATGTCACCCTGGCTCAGCAACAGGAAGTGGTGGGTCACCTGAAGCCCTCAGGTTCACCTCATGATGCCGTCCACCCATACCTGCTGAAAGAGCTTTTTTCTACTGTGAACTCATCAATTTTAACCATTATTTATGGCAGTCTGACCTCAGGAGTGGCTCCCAATATGTTAAACATGCGTTTGTAAAAATATCTGGGCTAGATGTTCTTACAAACTTTAGATGAAAGTTTATTTTTAGCCTCGGAAACAATCATTTATAATCAAATAATTTCACACCTAAATGAGCACAATGGGCGGTTTTAAAGCGATGCACATTACTGAATCAGCACTTTTAAGGGTTTTTAATGATATTTTCTACCAAGTGATTCTGGTGACTGTGTGGTTCTTATTCTACTGGGTTTAACTGCTGTCTGACAGTGTTGACATTTTAATCTCATGTTTGGAGCATTGCGAGCTCTGGAATGGTTCCAGTCCTGTTTTTGATGCGATCTTTTGATTGATTGTGGGAGGAATAGCAGGTCCGACCGAGATGTTTGGCATTGATTCTGTTCCAGTTCCAACCAGGAGGGATTATACTCGTGTTTGTGGGTCCATTTGGTGAAATTGGTTAAATTTGGGTAAATAATGAAGAAAATTTGGTGAGCACTTATTTTGTAGTGTTGAAAGGAAAATTCTGGGTTTTTTATTTTTTCAAAATAATTGTGTTGTTAATGGGTTCAGTGTTCTGAACCAGTTATCTGTGGGGGTACAGGGAATCATGGAGAAAGGGTAGTTAATCTGGGGTAGGACTTAACTACTTTCAATGCAACATATTAAGAAAAAGTCCAAAGTGGAACTAAAACACACACACACACACACACACACACACACACACACACACACACACACACACACACACACACACACAAAAGAGAGAAAGAAATGCAGTCATGTTTAGAGAAGAATTTGAATTTATTTAAATAATGCAAGTTATTTTTAAGCCTTAAATTTTAGTAGTAATAAAAAATAAATAAAATTAGGAAATTGAAATACACGATGCTTCAATGCCAAATAATAATTGAAAAAAATGTCATTGTCTTGTATCTCTTCTGAATGTATCTTTACAGTAAATCCAAATCACTTGGGCCCGGAGCCAAAGCGGTTGCGGACGGCCTACACGCGACAGCAAGTTCTGGAGCTGGAGAAGGAGTTTCATTTTAGCCGTTATCTCACGCGCCGCCGCCGGGTGGAGGTGGCTCACGCGCTCTGCCTGTCCGAACGGCAGGTGAAGGTGTGGTTCCAGAACCGGCGCATGCGCTGGAAGAAAGACAACAAGCTGCCGAACACCAAAGGAAGGAGCAAGAACAAGAAAGCAACGGACAACAATAACAACAGCAGCAGCGATAATGTGAAGGCGGCGATAAGCGTCTGAAAACTGAATGCAGGAGCAGAGTTTCGCCGTCAAAGGCAGCCATGTTAGCACCTTCACTCCAAAACCAAAATTACTAAATGGATTAAGAATGACTGATGTCCTCTAACAATTCTACACCGCTTTAAAAAAAAATTCAAGACTAGACATGCATTTGTGACTTCGTTAATGTATTTTGTTTCATATTCTGATTTAAATTTCAAATAATTTAAAAGTTATCTTTTAGCTGCATCTAGTCCCAGTCTTCTATATTATAAACCAATGAATATGGAGTTAGATTGCCTGTTTCCTCTCTGGTGCAAAAAAGAAATTTGTTTCATGGCTGGAGATGCGACATGAACGACGCAAAAGCATGGTGCCTGTATTTAGTGCCAAGCTCTCTCACGACGATGAGAGTTTTTTTTCCTTCTTTTTTATTTTATTTGGAGAAAACAGGGTTTTTATTTCTACAGGGTAAACATAAGACAGGGTTGTATACTACCTAAGCTACCCAAAATAGTCAAATGTATGAATATGCACGTTATCAAAATGTTCCACTAACTGGCGCTTTAAGGGTAAGAACAATAAATAGAAGAACAGCAAACATCAGCAGAAACAGCTAACTAACTTGCTGACATGATTTTTTCTTAATGGTTGTAATAATGTTATAGCTTTTAGTAGGAATGTAGCCATATTGTGCAGATGTATCTTTCCTTTTTAAATGTCAAAAACAATAATTTGGGGGATTTAAAAAACAGACAAATTAGAGGTACAGGTTTGTAATGCACAACACTGACTAAATCCAGCTCGTTTTCTCAGGGTTACAGGGTTTTAAGAAAATAACTCCCAGAAATGTTTGATAAAGGTTTAGACTAGCCCTCCAATGTTGCATAAAAACACATGTTTCCTCTTTGATTCCAGTTTGATATGCTATCAAAGCCTGTACGCCAGTACTTATCGTTATTATTTAGCACCATATTTTATTCCTTCTTAGCGACCACCTATGTGTTATTTTATATATTATGTTTTTTGAAAAGAAAAACTCGTAAGAATTTTATATGTATAAATGTTTTGATAAAATAGATGAGAAAAATAAAATAATAAAAAATGTTTTAATAGCAGAGTCTTTAATATTGTATTCCAGATGTTCTGTGTTTGGAAACTGATCATCTGCGACACATTTTGTCACATAGAAAACCAAGAATTGGGAGCTTAATGACTCAGCTAAGTGTATTTCAAATGTCGGGATTGTCCCCTGTGGGTGGATTTAGATTGTCTTTCGAAATATTCGCGGGAAAGTGTGTAATCATTAATGCAGTGATTATGACTACATTATGAATGCAGGATATAAGTTAAAAAAACTGTTTTGCTGAAGTTCTTAAAATATATAAATGTTAGTCTATATGATAACTAGTGAGCAGACTTCAGAAATCCTTCAATGTCCGGCTTGCAGCTTGTTTGTTTCTGTGCGTGCGGTCTTACAGCAAAGTCATAGGGATAGGCCTGTAAATAAAGTCCTTAAATAAATTAATAGACCTATAATATCAAAACTTGTAACTGTGAGCTTTCTATAAAAGCTACCAGGTAATCGTTATGGTATACAGTGCAGGAAGACAGTGTAAGTCTTCAGTAAAGTTTTCTGTGGCATGGTTGAGTTAAGAGGACGGAGCGCTGAGAGCCGTTAATTGACAGTTTCCGGTTGGTGGAAGTAAAGGAAAGCCTAATGATAGGGGGGACATGGAGCAAGTCTGAATATCACACACTTGAGTCAATCATGGATACAAGTTGCAAGGCCGAAAAGCGAGCAGATTGTAACAGAAACAAATGGCATAAATTTATGCATGTTTGCAGTTAATTTTAAAAACCAAATTATAACTGAGCAATGCAAATTTAAAAATGGCACAAAACATATTTTGATATACATTATTAATACTTATAGCCTTGTTGTTTTCAGCGTGCAATAAGTATATTTCACGTTTTTAACTTTTATTTTACACAATCCTTTGTTTTTCCTGAATGATTGGGATGAAGCTGCAGTGCCTCCGAGCGGTAGCATTACGTAGTGCAGCCAACCCGATCGATGGGACCTTTTAACATGAGGTATGGGTAATATGCTTTTTACATATTTTAATTTTTAACAAATAAACACATAACTTCGTGTTGTTTTCATTTCAACCATTCGGACTAATAAAATGGTTTAGTGTCTTAAAAGTTCATTATTTTAGGGTAAAAGAGAGAGAGAGAGAGAGAGACGGGGGGTGGGGGGAGTAGCACAGAATTGATTAAATAAGCAATTCAGAAGTAGTTACGTTCAGACGTCGCTTTAGACCAAAATACAGGCGAGCATTATATTTGTTAAGGTAGTTCAGGCGTAATGTGGAACCAAATATCTCAGTAACATTTTCTCTTACGGACATTGATTGCAGGCGGACCACTTGACGACTGCAGAACAACACTTGCCCTTAACCTGACATGAAGTACATTTGAGATATTTTTTCACTATAATTACTGTGAAAAAAGATATAAAAGCGCAATGCCTCTTGCGGCTGATGCTTTCGTGTCGCAGATAGCAGGTAATGTTTAGGCTTTGTTTGGTCCTTTCATGAATGTTTATTTGGCTAACTTAGCTTGCTAAGTCATGTCAGCTAATGGTATAGTATTTTTTTCAGTCGGTCATATACATAACAGTAATCTTTACATGTTGAACAATGCAGGGTAGTATCTATATGATAGCTGCCTTTGTGAACATTATCTTTCACAGCTTAAAAGCTAGTTCTGCTGCGGCATCCTGTTATAACAACTCCGTTGTCGATTGCGCGACCAGAAATGTTTGTCGAATACCTTTAACATAAAGAGCTCTTTTTTTCTCAACTACTGTAAATATATAAACCAGAAAGGGGCTGCAATGTCATGGCAGAAACACTACATCATGGGTCATGCTGTGGTAGCTATCCATGCACAAAACCACGACTTGCCTGCATGAAAGTGGCATGAAGTAGTATTGGTAAAATGAAAGATGGCCGGTTTTCCTCGCTCAACCCGGTGTAATGCTCCACACGTCTCACCTGAGGTATGTCTCTGGTGGCGGGATGTTATATTACAGCATACCTTGCTTAAGCTAGCATAATAATCTCTATTTATGGTAGGATTGAGTATCCTGGTCCCGAGCCGCTTCGCATGGGAATAGAGAGAGAGGAAAAACAAAACAAAACAAAAACAACACTGTATAACGTACGTCAACATTTCAGACATTCAGCGAGCTATATCTTAATATATTTTGGGGTTCCAGCAGATGTAGGTTTGATCATGAAACAAAGCAGATTTTACAGAGAGATGTAGGCTTAAAAGTCCCTTTAATCAAATCATTATTCGATGTTGTAGCTTAGAGTAAAGTAAATCAGGGTAGGCAGATGAAACAGGCTTCTTTCTAGTTAAAGCTAGAGTTATTGTAAGAAGTGGAAATATAGATACATCAAATAAGGAAAAAGCCATTTGTGGTGCTTTTTGAATAGGATCACAAGTCTTAATGATGATTATGTCAACTGACCTGTGTGCAAGAATTATCTTGGCATTTGTAAGGCAGACCAGGTTCAAAGGTACGTTATAATCTCATGCCCATGGTCATCTGGTAGAAATAAACCAGATGTGCTGGTTACCAGCTGCAGTGAAAAACTAATAAGACTTCTCTTCTGACATTGAAATGAATTTGTTTAGTACTTTTAAATAAGAGAAGAAAAACTCAGGCTTATTGGGATTTAATTTTGAATCCACTGCATAGTTAAACAGAAAAACTACTCTGTTATTTTGTGTGTTCATGCTTGCCTGCATGTCTGTTTTTGACACGGATAGCTGCTGAACCTTGGCCTGAAAATGCGACCTTGTACCAACCACTGAAGGGTAAGTCAGTCTATTGAATGAGCAATATGGATTGTTTGTATGACCGTCCATGTAATTTTGTAGAATAATTTGCCCTTGTTTCAACAGAGGACCAGATTCTGCTTTCAGACTGTGCCTCATCTCTTGCTGTTCAGGTGAGCTTCTTCATCTGTTTTCTCTGGAAATTTATCCTGTTTGGATATTTTTTCCTCATACACTATGCATCCCTCTTCATTTCTAAATTATTTAGTACATCTAAATAAGAACAGTGCAGTTATTTGCAAATGATTAAACCACATTATCAAGAACAGATCAGATGTAATAATACTTTTCTATTTAAAATATATGCTTGTTTTGACTTAAATGTCATGTTCAGAAGAGGGATTGGCAACAAACATGAAAAAAAGTCTGCAACTCTAATAAAAAGCTATTTGAATGTCTAACAACTATATAACTTAATTTCTAAAAGCTTAGTGATAAAAACAAAACTAAAAACAAACAAACAAAAAACAACAACAACAAAAAAACGCAAACAAACAAATAAAAACAGCATAACAGAAAGGCTGAATGACATAGCTTTTTTGTGTCCTCCATGTGTCCGGCTGGATGTGCATACTTTATTCATAGCTAGGTTTAACAAGACATCTGTCAGTTTTTGCGGTCTGGTGCAAAGTTGACTTAGCTGACTGCACAGTGCCGACACAGACTTTTGAAAGTAAGGACAGATACACTGCAGTAAATGACATCAAACCATTCAGAGAATCTAGTGAAATCTCTGTACCTGTTCCATGGAGACAAGTCTGAACCTCTGATTCAAAGGGCATGATTCTGCTGGATAAAAATACCACCAATACTGGTTGTGGCAACACCAAATCCAAGTTAAAAAACTCTTTTATGCAAAGAAAACAAAACATGCTTTGATCCTAAACTCATTTAAGATGGATTGAGAAGTGAAAACTGTCTTGTGCTCTGCCATTTAAAAAAAAACTTATTAATATCATTTCAATATACAACAACCAACATTTTTCTTTTTACCCACCTTTGGGTTGTTTGGACATCATCAGCTTTAAAATTGTAGTAAAGTGTATTTTTGTGGTAGAGCTTAAACTGCATCTTCTCTAAAGAATCAACTTTCAGCACAAAGCCCAACAGGGGCTGGCTCTCCAAGGCGGCAACATCCTAAATGAAAAGAAAAATGTCAGATTTATCTCTGTTCTGTTAGGCTGAGTTATTATATGTTACTGACTTTCTGCTGACACATGTAGGAGTCCTTACCTCACTGGCAGCATATGTGTAAAGGACCTTATCTTTGATGACAAACCACAGCCTCTTCCCCTGCTTTTTATTGCGCTTGGACCTCTGCAGATACCCACTCATTGAGGAGTTGTCTGTGTTGGCTGTTACCTAAAATAAATAAAACCAATATGTGTGCACTTAAATTATTAAAATCAAAGCTGTGAACATGGCTTTAAATAGCAGAAGAGAAAGTGGGCAGTTTTATCTTATTGGCAAGGATAAGAGGGCTCACAACTAAATGAAGGAATTTAAATGTATCTAAGCTTTATTTGCATAATCTAATTATTC
>JBAFSY010000008.1:36255702-36269387 GCA_036919915.1 Melanotaenia monticola | reverse complement strand
ATTTTCTTATAGTTTTAATAGTCTCTCATCCTCTAAAGAGACAATGGACTACCCTACTAGTTGTCTTTCTTGAGCTGAGAGGAAGAAAAGGGATCTACAGGGTTTGCCTCCAGGACCAGTTCTCCAGGATCCTTGGTGGACTTTCCAAAACTCTTCTTTGGATGTTTCTGCTTTTGGTTTGTTTTCTGTCCAGATGATCCCACACGGCTTCAACAATGTCAAGGTCCCCAGAGGAGGATCCGTCCCCCCATCAGACCTGTTGAGGTCCGGGTTCTGGGGAGGATCCGTCCCCCCCTTGAGGTCCGGGTTCTGGGGAGGATCCGTCCCTCTATCAGACCTGTAGCCACTGATCCTTAGTCCAGCTCTTGTGTCATGTGGCACACCTCAGCCTTCCCAGGCTTCTTGACAGCCACGTTTCCATGGAAACCATTTCCGAAGGCTCAAAGATGGTTCAGCTGAAGGCCCAGCTGCATGCTTCAGGTCCTGGATCAGGTCTTTGCCTGTGCTGTAAGGACATCATGTGAAAGTTTCATGTTTTTAACCCAGAAGAGCTCGTATTTGTCTCGTACAGTTTCTGAGACATTTTGATTCAATTTGTGGTAAAAACTTTGCTCAAAATCCTGTTGAACACAATCTGATGCTCGTCTTCTGTCCCCTAATAGAAACCCAGACGCAGAAACCACATTATAATATTTTTAAACTATCACATGGTAGTAAATGGTAGATCCCCCCCCCACACACACACACACACACAAAATGTTAATTGTTTTGTTACCTTTTGTTAAAGGGCCAAATAAAAACCTCATATTTAAAAAATTGGACTTTTCTTACCGTTTTTTCAAGGTGTTTATGGGTTCCGGCCGTTCCGTCTTCCTCCCTGTTTTAAGGTGCTGCTAACAGCTCTCAGATAAAGATAAAGTCTAAACTTTGAGTTTTTACACAGAAACAGAAGCAGACGGAGTGTTTCTGCTCCAGGCTGCTGGTGACAAACAGTCTCAACAGTTTCCAGCTGGTTATTTGGTAAAATGGCTGCTGTGTGTCAACAAAACACTGGTTCAGTCTTCTGGCTCCAGCCGGCTGTGGACTGGTTCATGGACTGAAATTGAAATCAGCCGATGTCTGAAGAAAACTCTGAATGACTTCCAGAAAGCCTGGAGAAGCGCTCTAAGATGTGAGAAGAAAGCCTGGCTGCCTGGAGGGAAAACACAGAGACAAAAAGGACTTTTCCACAGAATCAAACCCTGGAGGAGCTGAAATCTGCAGGTTGAGGAAGGATTCAGAATAACGAGCCAGAGAAAAATCCTGGACCAGATGCAGGAGTTTGGGATTTATGTGTAACACAGAGTTAGGAAAACTATGGCCCAGGGCCCAAAACTGGTCCGCCAGAAGGGCCGGTCCAGCTCGGGATAAATATGAAAATAACTTCAAACTGCATCTGTTTTATAATAAAAGTAATAAACCGGGAGGAGAATGTTCTATGTGCTCTATCTCTCTGTGGACATGTGGAAATGCACATGTGTGTATGTTTAAAATAAGTTCTAGATGTGGAAAAGTTCCTCAGGTCATCATGTGGATTTTTCCCTTCCTGATACTTGGGCCTAAATGTTTGCTGGTTTGATTGATCCATGCTGGTCTGGGAGCTGGAATAAACCCGGAGATGAGTAAATATTTACACGTATGATTGCAAAATAAACATTAACATTACATTAAAATTAAATTCATGTAAAATAAAAATATACATTTTATGTGTGAAGTTACAAAAATATTTTAAATTTATTTACAAAAAGGAAATTATTTTTTAGATTTATACATATTTATACAAATTAATTAGGATTGATATAAAAATATCAAATAAAATAAACAACAATAAATACTATAAAACATGTAAATAAATTTAATGTGCAAATGTTAAATTAATTAAATAAAACAATGAATAAAATATGTTAATATGAGTCCAAATATCGTTGGAACATGACGTATTTTCTCCAGAGATTTCAGGTTCATGATATTTCTAAAAGGAAAATTCATGAACGAGAACACGGTGATAAAGTTCTAAAACTTTATTTAAAGGTTTTTCTGCTTTTATTTTACTACTTGTCCATCATCTAAACCTACAAGCTGGAATCCACACTTCCTCCCTCTCATTCTTTCTCCCTCTCTCTCCCTCTTTCTCTCTCTCTCTCCCTCTCTCCGTCTCTCCCTCTTTCTCTCTCTCCCTCTCCCTCCCTCTCTCTCTCCGTCTCTCCCTCTCACTCTTTCTCTCTCTCCCTCTCCCTCCCTCTCTCTCTCCCTCCCTCTCATTCCTTCTCTCTCTCTCTCCCTCTCTCTTTTTCTCTCTCCCTCCCTCTCACTCTTTCTCTCTCTCTCTCTCTCTCTCTCTCCCTCCCTCCCTCCCTCTCCCTCCCTCTCTCTCTCTCCCTCTCACTCTTTTTCTCTCTCTTTCTCTCTTCCTCTCTCTCTCTCCCTACCTCTCACTCTTTCTCTCTCTCCCTCCCTCTCTCCCTCTCTCTCTCTCTCTCCCTCTCACTCTTTCTCTCTCTCTCTCCCTCTCTCCCTCCCTCTTTCCCTCTTTGTCTCTCTCTCCCTCTCTGCCTCTCTCCCTCCCTCTCTCTCTCTCTCTCCCTCTCTCTCTCTCTCTCTCCCTCTCTCCCTCCCTCTTTCCCTCTCTCTCTCTCTCTCTCTCTCCCTCTCACTCTTTCTCTCTCTCTCTCCCTCTCTCCCTCCCTCTTTCCCTCTCTCTCTCTCCCTCTCTCTCCCTCTCACTCTCTCTCTCCCTCTCTCCCTCCCTCCCTCTCTCTCCCTCCCTCTCGTGCGTCACTTGGCTCCTCCACCTGTTGCAAGAGGAAACCAGAGGTGAGGCTTCCGCTGAAGCAGCACTGTCAGGTTTCAGGTCCTCGTTCCTTCCAAACTGTGTCACCTGGACGTGCGAGAGCGCGTGCGCTGCGCCACGCCACCCCCGCGCTCGGACGGAGAGCATCACATTAATACACGCACGCACACGCACATAAGGAAAGAGACTTTCATGATGCGTTTGAATCCCTACCTGCGCGCGCTCCTGCCCGGATCCGGGCTGACTGCTTTCCGACCTCCTTCTTTTCTGCTCTGACTGCAGCACTCTACAATAACACCCCCTCTTCTTCCTCCTCCTCCTCCTCCTCTCAGCCTCTGTCTTCTGTTTAAAATGCCGCTCACAGGCGCGCTCCCGTTTGAAGCGCTCACTCTCTCTCCAATTGGACCACGGGGACGCGCAACTTAAGCCCAAAATGCACCTATTTGACAGGTAGAAAGATTTTCACTCTTATCAGCCACCAAACCCACTCACTCAAACACACACTCCCCCCGCTCTCTCTTTCTTCTTCGCTCTTCATCAGCTTTGATCTCGATCCCCTCGGAGGTTCCAACTGGAGAGGAACTAGAAGAAGAAGAAGAAAAAGAAGAAGAAGGAGGAGGAGGAGGAGGAGGAGGAGGAGGAGGAGGAGAAAAAGAAGGAGACGAAGTGAGTCTACTGAATCGAAAAGACAGAAGAGCCTAATTAGCGGATCTTAACAGAAAATGCAGAAATGCAGCGCGCGCTCAACACAATGGATCTGTTTCAAGGTCTGCACGCCCCCCCTCTCTCTCTCTCCCTCTCTCTCTCTCTCTCTCCCTCCCTCTCTCTCTCTCTCCACATCTCCTGGTAGTCGTGTGGGAAGCGGAGTGAATGCGGCTGCAGAAGGAACCAGCAGACTTCAGCCTCACACTCTTCTGTCTCTCCTGGAGCTCGCTTCTCTCCTCCGTTTCCTCCGCCTGGATATTTATATACATCTATATATCCTCTTTTAAATGGACGCTTAAAATCCTTAAATTCACCCCTTCAGTTGTTTTATGAGCTTTCTCTCTTGCTGGGCCGAAGGAAGCCACAGAGCGCGCGGACTTCCCAGCTCCTCACTCGCACTCGCGGACTGAAGGCTGAATAACTGCATTATTCATCTTTACGCACCAGTTTCTTTTAACCTGGCTTATTTATCTTTTTTTCGGCCTTTTCTTGGATCCGGAAAACGAGCCTCGTGATTATTATCAACCCGTTTTTAAAAGATTATTTTAAAGATCGATCCTGTTTCTTTTTGTCACGCTGGATAAGACAGAAATAAGAATTCTCCTTCCTTGCCAAATAAACTGATGATGGAGGAAAAACGCAGCAGGTTTTCAGCAGGACTGGATTTACATGGCCAGGATGGAAATGAATACTCACACACACATCACGCGCGTGGAGCGTTCTGGCTGCTTTTTGCCCTCTGAGCTTCATCCCGGTGCGCAACTTCGCTCGAAACAAACTAGTATTTATTCCTTGGATCGGTTGCTGAACGAACTGAAGGCAGACGCACAGTATTGAGGCATCCTTCCTCGTCATTCCCACCGCTCTTTTGCTCTTCTTCCACGTCCCTTTCTCTCTTTAAAAAAGGAAGAAAGAGAAGAAAAATGAGGGACTTATTTCACCGCATCACCGTCCGTCTTGCGCCTTTTTCCCCGCTTTGGAATCACCGGAGGCGCCGTCAGGATCTGTGAAAACGCCGCCTGCCTCACCCTTTGCTCACCCCCTCTTCCCTACCTTCCTCCGGCTCTCTCCCCCCCTCCGTGGCCAGATGAAGGCTCTCCCATGGAGGTAGTACAACCACCTTGGGGGCCGAACGACCAGCGGGGTGATTTTTCCAAGCAAAAGGAGCCCGTCAGCAAGAGACGCATTGGATGAAATCGGACCCCCCCACCCCTTCCTCACCCCTCCTCTTCTCCTCTGTTTCTCCTTCTCCGCCGCACCCCCTCCCCCTCCAACCCCCCTCTCTAGTTTTTCTCGGCTGGTGTTGATCCACAGCATACATGGGGGTGTAGGGACTGGAGAAACCTTGTTGCGCCCCGCAAAACTGTCTGCGTTCTACTTCTGCCGGGAGGACGGTTTGCGCACGTCTCCATCCATGTCTCAGCAACGCTGCCCCGCGTCTCCGGAGGGAGCCGCATCCATCACCACCGCAGCTTCTGGTAAGTCTCCTTTATTTGGAACATCAGATTTAAAAAATGGTCGGTTTTAAGTTTGGACAAAATATCCCTTAAAATTCTGAGTTCTTTAGATAATTTATGTCGGTAATCTAGAAGATGGTTTCTAGGAATAAATTAATCCTGCTTGAAACCCCCTCAATATGTCAGTGATAGCCACAGTCCCGATCCTTCCTCTCTCCCCCCTCGCCCTCACAGTTGCTAAATAGCCTGAGTGTGCTGCATGGTGAGACCCCCTGGAAAAAAGAGAGAAGCGTTTGACTTTGATTGTGTTGAAGGAGCTGAAGGGGGAAGACCAGAGTCATGCTGTCTCTGACATTTTCAAGACGATGCATCATGATTTGGACTGTCAGAGAAAAGATGCACAGATATGCAGCAGTTGGTGGATTTCAGTAATTGTGCTACTTTTTCCTGCAGCATTAAGTAATCTGCATCAAACATCTGAATGAGAAGGGTAAAAATAAGAAGTCAAATAATTAATCATGTGCATCTTTAGGTGAAAAAGCAAACAGAAAGAGGAAAATAAAAAGTGGTGTTGGAAATATTGGGAAAGCTTCTGATGAACACGGATATGCATTTTAAAGGTTTTCTCTGTGCATGTCTGGTCTTGTTCTGTACGTCTGTGTGATTGAATGTTTGTGCATGCGCCCGTCTCTCTGTTTTTTCTCTCTTCAAAGGTTACTAAATGGTTTTCTGGGGGAGGATTTCTAATCGGCGAGATGCTGCTCGTACTCCTGCTGGCAGCCTTTTTTTCCTCCATCTCCGGCTCCCTCTCCTCCTCCCTCTCCTCCATGTCGGACGGACTCCCGATGGCAGACCCATCCGCCTCGGATTTGATGGCTGAGACCTGCAACGCTTGCTCCTGCATGTCGGTGGAGAACGTGCTGTACGTCAACTGCGAGAAGATCACCGTCTATCGGCCAACGCAGCTCATCCCTCCAGCCTCGTCTTTGTACCACATGAACTTCCAGAACAATTTTTTGATCATACTCTATCCGAACTCGTTCCTGAACTTCACCCACGCTGTGTCACTGCAGCTGGGGAACAATAAACTGCAGAACATTGAGGGTGGAGCATTCATGGGGATGAGTGCGTTGAAACAGCTGCACCTTAACAATAATGAGTTAAAGGTGCTGCGAGCAGACACTTTCCAAGGCATTGAAAACCTGGAATACCTTCAAGCTGACTATAACTTGATAAAATACATTGAGAAAGGAGCTTTCAACAAACTGCACAAGCTAAAAGTGCTGATCCTGAATGATAACCTCATACAAGCACTTCCTGACAACATATTCCGCTTTGCCTCGCTCACACACTTGGATATAAGAGGGAACAGGATCCAGAAGCTTCCTTATTTGGGGGTGCTGGAGCACATTGGGCGTATTGTAGAGCTGCAGCTGGATGACAACCCCTGGAATTGTACCTGTGATTTGGCACCGCTCAAGGCTTGGCTTGAAAACATGCCTTACAGTATTTTCATTGGTGAGGCCATATGCGAAACCCCGAGTGACTTATATGGGAGGCTCCTGAAAGAAACCAACAAGCAGGAGCTTTGTCCTCTGGGAACAGGAAGTGAGTTTGATGTCAGGATGCCGCCACCTGATAATGGTCAGGTTCCTTCCAAACTGTTTCCAACCACCGTGGCTCCCGTTGCCACCAAAGCGGCGAAAGCCACAGACTCGTCTAAGATTTACGGAAACGGTATTGTGGCTGGTTTGCCGCCTTTTGGAAGAAACAGCCAGATTGTTTCCTTTCAGACACGGACCCCTCCGGTGTTGTGTCCACAGCCCTGCAGCTGTAAAGCCCACCCCTCAGACTTTGGCATTAGTGTAAGCTGTCAGGAGAGGAATATTAAAAGTCTAGTTGAGCTTATCCCCAAACCCCCAAATGCTAAGAAACTGCACCTAAGTGGGAATTACATCAGTGACATCAGCCTGACTGATTTCCAAGGGTTCGAAGGCTTAGATTTGCTTCATCTTGGCAGCAATCAAATAGCCACAGTCCAGAAAGGTGTGTTTGCTAACCTCACTAATCTACGGAGACTGTATCTGAATGGAAATCAGCTGGAACAGTTACACCCAGAGATGTTTTTGGGCCTCACAAATCTGCAGTACCTGTATTTGGAATACAATGCCATCAAAGAAATCTTGGCAGGTACGTTTGACTCCATGCCGAACTTACAACTCCTGTACCTCAACAACAATGTCCTGCGGAGCCTCCCTGCCTACGTCTTTGCTGGTGTCCCTTTAGCCAGACTCAACCTGAAAAACAACCACTTCATGACTCTGCCGGTGAGCGGCGTGTTGGACCAGCTGCGGTCGCTGACCCAGATAGACCTGGAGGGGAACCCGTGGGAGTGTTCCTGCGATCTGGTCGCCCTTAAACTCTGGTTGCAGAAGTTAAGTGATGGAGTGGCTGTCAAGGAGGTGAAATGTGCCTCCCCTGTGCAGTTTGCCAACATTGAGCTGCGCCTCTTAAAAAATGAGATACTCTGTCCTAAACTTGCAAGGCCTCTTTTTATTGTGACCAGCGCCACCCCTGTTATGACCTCAGCGTCACCTGCAGGGGTTGACAGGGCCCCTCCAGGAGGGCCCGTGCCTCTCTCCATTATGATTCTCAGCATCCTGGTGGTGCTTATCCTTACTGTGTTTGTGGCCTTCTGCCTTCTAGTGTTTGTCCTGAGGCGGAATAAGAAACCAGTGGGCAGGCAGGAGGGGCTGGGGAATCAGGAGTGTGGCTCCATGTCGCTGCAGCTCCGCCGCCACAGCCACAAATCTGGTAAAAAAGGCTCCATCCCTGGAGATGACCTGGGAGGCGAAACCTTCATCCCCCAGACAATTGAGCACATCGGCAAGAGCCACACCTGCGGAATCGGACGCTCCTCGGACATGGACGCTGGTTTTAAGTTCGCAGACTCACAGAGACAGAAGATCATCCTCCGTAACTGTGCCGACAAGGATAAAGACTCGCTTTCCACCCTGGAGCGCAACAAGCGCCTGAGCACCATCGACGAGCTGGAGGAGTTCCTCCCCAACCGAGAGCCCAGCATGTTCATCCACAACTTCCTGGACACCAAAAGAGATTTCAACAGTATAGGGATGGGTGGGTACGAAATCCGCTACCCAGAGAAAACACTGGATAAAAAGATGAAGAAGTCCTCGCTGATAGGTGGGAACCACAGTAAGATCGTGGTGGAGCAAAGGAAAAGTGAGTATTATGAGTTAAAAGCCAAGCTCCAAGGAACACCTGATTATCTGCAGGTGCTCGAGGAGCAGACTGCCCTCAGTAAGATGTAGGGGGGATGTTGTGTTTGATTTTCTGCATTGATTACACACACTCACACACACACATGCAGGCAGACAGACAAGCCAAACACACACCTATCTTTCTCTCTCTCTTTCTTTGTCGTCCTCTGGCTACATTCAAGCTGCCAGATCTCGGCTCTCTCTCTTCAGCTCTTTGCATTTCCACACACACACAGCAAAAAAAAGTGCCTTCTGGAAATCCTTAATGACCAATGCAGAGATGGACAAAATGGCTCCACACGACAAAGCTATTGCTAGAATCAGCGTGGATTTCTTTCAGATTATAAGACGTTTTGGATTATTCATGCCACTAGCCGTACGAGTCTGCAAACAGACCGCAGGACACCCAGACAGTCCTAGTGGTTTTTGCTGCTATTGAAATAGGTACTTATCTTCTTTTTTTGTTCTCTTTTCTCTTTTCCTCCTTTTGTTTTTCCTACCAAATCAAAGGGTCTTGAAAACAGTGCTTGAGCAAATACCTCGCCGCCGTCAGCCCATGTGTTTTTTGGTTTTGTAAAAGGAGCATCGGTTGCCGTTCTTTTGCTCTGGAGAGCATCCAAAATCACTACTTCTGGAACTTCTGGGATAAGATGAACAGAATTAGTGACTCAGTGGATGCTACTTTCATTTTTCTTGTTTTTTCTTTATTTTTATGGGGTCATCTGCAGACTCGGCCATCTTGTCTGGATTACCCACCAGTAGCAGTACACCTGCTCTTTGCCGGGAGGATAAATGGCTCCTGTTTTTCCAGGCCCCCCTGGGAAAACTCTCTTTTTTTCTTTTTAGTGGGGAATGATTTCACGACTTGTTTTCTTTGTGTAAAGAGCCATGTTAAATATAGTGTCTTCTGAATGGAGTTGTGTTTCTCTTCAACATGTAAACGTATGTTTTTGGGTGAAATTTAACGGCACATACTCTGTCAGAGGACCTTATTTCTGAAAAATGGAATGAAAAAAAAAACCCAACAAAAACCCAAGGATTAAAAAAAAAGAATAAAAAAATGACAAAGCTGCTTGCCATGTAAGCGTAACCCCAAATTTATTTTGTAAGTCTTACATTATTTGTATCTGTGGGACTGGTTTGTAAATTCCAAGGAAAGACGAACATCTACACAGGAACACACTCGTACTGTGCAACGGAGCATCATCACCCAGAGACTAAGCCAGAGTTGTCTAATCTAATTCAATCTGTGATCCTCCTTCCTCCTAAGCTCTCAATTGGTAGTTTAAAGAAGAAAAAATGTAACTACATAGTTCATTTATTTTTCTATGCAGGATTATTTAAAGAGTTATTGTTATTATTTAAAGCAGATCATACAGAGAGAGTGGGGAGGCCATTCAGGCCTGGAGAAGTGTGGTGGGTGTTTCTCAGCCCACCAAACGACGGGATTTTAACGGGATCTGTCATGTTTGTTTTTAATGAGCCGAGGCCTGTAGAGTCTGTGACGTTCCAAGCAGTTTCCGTATTCTTATATCTCCCACGGTATCTTGTAAAAGGTTTTTTCTAAACATTATGCAACCAAAATAAATGTGCATTAAACATGATATGTTTCTGGCATGGTCGCGTTGGAAGGCTGCAAATGGAAGTTCTAAATTGTTAAATCTGGACAGAATCATATCTTAAAACACCATGTGCAATATTAGTAAAATAATACTCAGACATGAAGGCTTCAGATCTTTCTGTTTAATTTATCTAGTTTGAGGTTTTATTGTGGAGACGGGTTCTACTGCGAAATTCTTTTCTCAGCCTATCTGGTCCTTATTTAAAAAGTATTGCTAAGTTAAACTTATGAGTGTTTTCAACATTACAAATGAATAGAATGTATCATGGAAAGTATAATAAATACAATTTTCTATTGGTTATAAATCTCCTGTATATTGGTTAATTTTCTCTTGTATAATCATGTTGAAATCAAGGTATTAAAATCAGCACCTGTTTGCACCGTGTCCCCTTTTTCTTTAAGGTGACGTCCTTGGAGCCTTCCCTTGCAGCTGGAGACTCTGCTTTCAGTTGTGGTTGTATTGGATAAAATGCAGCTTTGCTAGGTTCGAACGTTCAGGCTCCAGTCGACGCCGCTCGGTTCAGGAGCTGAGAAGCTGCATGGCTGCGTTTTTTCCAGCTAACTTCAGTTTGCTGGGTTTGTGGGCTTCGTTCAGCATCTTCCAGAGTCAGCCTGAGCTTTCAGACTGTTTATGTCATTATATCAAATGCTCTTACTCGTTTCTTTTTCAGCTTTTTTCTTTTCTGTGGAAGCCCAGGTAACAACTTAAGCGTCTTGTTATCTCCCAATAACAAGGATGGGTTTCGAGATAGCATGCCTCAACTCGCTGCTACAGATTCAGGCTAATTGCAACAACTACCAGTTAAATTAGGGGGTAATCACTCGTATTCAAGCTCACTTTGATCAGCTCATGATATGAAGGAAACAAAGCTTGTTATCTTGTGTTAACTATTTACAGTAAGCCGGTTATCTCGAGAAAACAAAGGGCAGATTTGTTGAGCTAATGAGATGAACGAAGTGTTTACCTGAACATGAGGTTCATGTCTCTACAGAATATTTGACTTCTGTAATTACCCATCAGGTCTGTTTTGAGTCACCTATCAAACATTAATGTCTTTTTATTAGTTAAAAATAAATTTTTTCCTGTTTCTTTGGAGAATCCAAATAGCAGAAAGTATGACTCATCCACATGCCAGAGAATTGTCCTCATTACTTATTAATACCGATGGTGGTTATGAACTAAAACGGGGGAGGTGAGAGAATCTGATATGTCCACCGTGTTTCCCTCCACCCCTTAACTCCCTGTCAGTTACTTGATGCTAACACTCTGTGAGAGAACAGAAACACCAGGAGGAAAAAAGTGAAATTTGGCTGAGAAAGTGTCTTTTCAGTCCAACACTTCACTGCAGTGACTTGGCTCCTGAGTGGGGTTCTGTTCCTGGACGCTCTGGGTTTATTTTGCAGCAACAGTTGCATCACAAGACGACAAGGAAATTCGTATTTTCTCTGTAGTTTAACTCAAGATCAAGCAACAAAACTGTAAAGGGCCTCATGATTGTTTTTTTCGTCCCTCGTCTCTGCTGAGGAGACACTTGTGTAATTCTGTAAAATCTCATATTCTGTGCCTCAAAGTGTATTCTTACCTGAAAGGGGTTGCTTGGCTGAGTGCATGTGTGTTTGGAGGGATATAAGTGGAGGAACAGCTGGTAAAAGCCTGCAGGAAAATGCTGCATCCTGCTGTAGTTACAGAGTTGGCCACTGGGGGCGCTGTGAGCTTAAAGTACAGCAGCGAGTCTGACTGGGATGAAGGATTATTGATGCTTGAAGGCCTTTTGCTTTGAAGGGAGAGAGAAAAATTTTATTGTTCTCTCTGTAGTTATGTCTTATTTTCAAGCCTTTTTTTTATCTAAAGGCAAAGAACATTTCAGAGGCAATGTAGCTGCATGTGTTGTTGATGATGATGATGATGATGCTTCCTTTTATGTCCAGGCATTTATGATGAGGGTGTAAAAGCAATTTGGGTCAGTGTCTACAGGGAAGGAAGAAAACAGGGACCAGACTAAGGACATAACTGGTGAAATAATGAAAAAAGGACAAATGTTTGTTCAGAATGTGAATAATTAATAATAAAACTGTGTTTCCTGTTATGGTTTCAGATTTTAGAAATTATTCAGACACATCCACCCACAGTAAACCGCAGACAAAACTGGATTTGGCCTCAAGCCTCGAACCCAAACGTATGTTCAATGGAAACATGGTGGAGTATGAAAGAAACAGAAAGGTTTCAGAGTCAAGTCCTTCATGAACTCATCTCATGTTCCTCTGGACCGCAGTCTGAAGGTCTTATAAAAAAAAGGAAGCGTTTAGCTGATCAGAGGAGAGGAATCGTGCTGGTCGTCATACTGGCTGGATGATGCTGGGTGTAATGGTATCTGTCGGCAGTCCTGCAGCGGTTTCCGAACCTTCCTGCTTTTCTTTGTTATTCTAATTATTTGTTCTCCAGGAAATTTCTGCCATCGCTTCAGTCTTAGATAGTTCCTTCGCTTTCTTGCTCCCTCCTTGACTTTTTTTCAATCCAAACTGAAAAGTCACACTTTCACCCTCCAACATGAACAAATCTTCATTCCTGCTCTGGAAAAGCGTCTCCTGTTGGATGCAGCTCGCGCATCAGGCTTCATTTATCTGCAGAATCCCTGTAAGGATGGCAGGAAGTTAATGTTCCGTTTCATCGCTGCACGTCAACCCAGTGCTCCCAGTTTAACTTGCATGGGTAAAAAAAAAGATTTGTATGAATAAACTACATGATTTTAATTTATTATCATAACTGAAAGAATGCAGTATTGTGTGTAGAAATGTGGGGGTGTTGCGTCCTTCAGACCAAAGACAGCTTTGGAGCAATATGACCAGAGATAACCATCCTGGAGCTGGGGTGTCAAACATACGGCCCGGGGGCTAAAACTGGTCCATCATAAGGTCCAATCTGGCTGATGAATGAATCAGACAAATATGAAAATGTACAGAAAACATTGAACTCAATTTTTAAAAAGAGTAAAAGTAACTAATATAATAATTAAAGTAACTGTAATCTCTAGACTCCATAGAAAGAGTTTATTTGTGCAGCACATTTCATGTAGACATCTCAGAGTTCTCTACATAGAACACCAGCATCGCATATGGTGCAAAGACAGATTAAAAAGTAGTAAAAGTGTGTACATTTAAAACAACCTCTAGATGTGGAAAAGTTCCTCTGCTGGAATCCTGGATTTTTCCAAAAGTGTGCTGGTTTATAGATCCATGCTGCTCCAGCTGTCATCACCATGTAAATATGTAAATAAAGTCATTATGGTTGACTAAATAAATAAATAAAATCCTTAGACAAAAGTCTAAGTAATGCAAAAAAAAGATAAAAATCATTTTATAAATAATCAATGATCAAATTTAAAAAGTAAAATGTTATCAAATGATTTTTATTCAAATATATTTAAATATACATTTTAGATAGAAAATTCAAAGAATAAAAATATTCAGTTAAAAGTAGAAAAAAGACGTAAATGAGAGAATAATTTAAATTTCTTCATATTTTCTAAGGTTGACGTAAACATCCAGATGATGAACTTGTACTTCTTTTTGATAAAAACGGGAAGAAATGAGGAGTTTTTTTATTTATGGTTATTTTACTGCAGCTCTGCTCCCCCCCCCCAAACTGGCATCCTCACTGTAATATTTCACACGGCTTTTATTATTGTTTCATGAATCCGTTAATCTATGAGTGTTTTTATTGATTTGTTTTATTCTTGTGTTTTATCCTGTAAGGTGACCTTGAGTGTCAAGAAAGGCGCCCACAAATAAAA